>LR812539.1:30427921-30917921 GCA_903798195.1 Danio kyathit
TCTACAGACAATTCCTTTGTCTTCATGCTTGGTTTGTGCTTTGACATGCATTGTCAACCCTGGGACCTTATATAGACAGGTGTATGCTTTTTCAAATCCTGTTCAATAAACTGAATTTACCACAGGTGAACTCCAATTAAGCTGCTGAACATCTCAATGAATGATCAGTGGAAACAGAATGTACCTGAGCTCAATTTAGAGCTTCACGACAAAGGCTGTCAATACTTATGTACATGTGATTTTTCAGGTTTTTTATTTTTAATAAAACTATTTCAAAAAATCTTTTCACATTATGGGGTAGAATGTTGAGGAAATAAATGAATTGAATCCATTTTTGAATAAGGCTGTAACAAAAAAATGTGGAAAAAGTGAAGCGCTATGAATGATTTCCGGATGCACTGTACCCAGCTGCGAATTTTTTTTTTAAGGCACTGACTGCATGATATCTTTGTGCCTGCTGGAGCCATGGTACAGCAGCAAAGTTCATTGATTTATTATGCCAGATTCAAATTATAGTTTGTCAGTTTATAAGACAGCAACTTAATACATGATGTAACTATAGAGGAGTCCAGTTGAATTTTTTTCTGATTATTATAAATATTTAATATTGTTTTTTTTATGTTTGAATGAGTCGCTAATGATCTAATCCTATTCATTGATTTATGCTAAGCTAAGCTAAAAGTGCTCGTAGCAAACCTAGAGATCTGCTGAACAGATTCCAAAAAGAAATTTCCAATAAAAGTGGAGTGTTCCTTTTAATTACTTTTAGTGATCCTGGTTTCTGATTGTGTGTTGATGTTTTGTTTGGTTGATAATGCTTCTAACAAAGCCAAGTGAAAATAATTACCCATGTCATTTACATGTACTTTTTTTTTTTCCCACAGAAAAACCTCGTTATAAGGGTCCACCCCCACCTCCAAACCGTTTTAACATTATGCCTGGGTATCGGTGGGATGGAGTTGACAGGTAAGAAGTTTAGACAGTTGGAACTGCTGCTGGTTTAATCATCTTGTACACCGACGTTAACTTCAGAATGACTTTTTCCTATGATCTTTTAGGTCCAATGGTTTTGAGCAGAAGCGATACTCCAGAATGGCCGATAACAAAGCTGTCCAAGAGATGGCGTACAAGTGGAGTGTTGAAGACATGTAGATGTTCCTGAAGATGCAGATTTGTGTACAGAGAATTTAAATGCTGACATGAATGACAGTTGTACAGTTCCCACTGCACCTGCTCATGCTGCAAAGTGGAAGTTGTTTGTATGCCATCAAAAACTGGGACGTTAGATCAAAAAGCAACATTTTGTTCAAGTTTATCAATCCTACTACAAGAAACATACCTTCCTTATTAAATGCTACTTTTTTAACAAATCTTTATTGTCTTAAATTTTATTTAGGATGTTTTTCAGTACTTTTGATCTGTTATATGCATGCACTTCATGTTTTTTTTTCAGTTAGAACGTGAATTATTCATAAAATGTCAAAGAGTCAAAACTGCAGTAGGAATTCCTCTGAAGATCTGCTGCAAGCTTACTGAGCTGTAATGAGCAACAATGCTTAAAAATTCTGCCCTTTTTTTGGTTACACCTTGTGACTTTGTGTCAGGTTTTTGGTTTGTTTAGATGGCTTTGGTCAATGTTGGATTCATATTTGAGTCTAATTTCCCCAGATTTGGTTTAGAAGAGGACTGAGACTAGTCTTTTTTTTCTTTTTTCTTTTTTAACACACCAATCTTCAGATTTCAGTGTTCACACTTACACAAATGAACTGTGCTAAAAGTGCAATGGCACATGCCAAGTGTGAACACTGTTAATTAACCAGTTTTGGCAAAATAGAATATTTGAAATCAATGGAAAATGTTAAAAGAACTTTTAATACATTTTTTTTATTTAACAAAAGACATTTATTTTCTTTCACTTAATTGAATACACCCTTGTTGATTAAGAATTGAAGATATAAAATACAAGCAAGAATACAAAAACACAAAAACAAATACATTGTCTTAAGGATCTCTAATGTAGGAAAGAGGTGAAAATCCACATGAAAAATATACTATAGTAATTTAAAAAGTAAATGTAGTGTTGTTACCCATACTACAGTTAAGTGTATTATAGTATATACAACTTTTTGTTAATAAATGCTACAACTTAATGCATTAACTATAGTAAACTGATAAACTACTGCAAGCATAACAACTTTACTACAGCAAGCTCGTGAATTGTCGTACTATATACTTTAAATTTAGAAAACTTAGTTCAGTAGCTGCTAATTAGATTTTTGTTGTTGTTTTTTGTATTAGTGCACCTAGAATTACCCACAACAGATTAATTCAAGTACTTTAGTATTTGCTATAAATTACTATAATGTTTGTTCATGCGGGAATAAATGAAAGCACATAATGTAAAAACATGATTTAAAGACATAAAAGAAATGATTATTTATGTATAAATGCACTTGATACTCTCTGGTCTTCATCTGTCAGCGACAGTGTCTTTGATTCGGGCAGGTTCTGGACGCGCGTGCACACACACGTCCCAGCCTGGAAAAGCCTCCTGCTGTACCGTCCTGTATTCAGCTCTGACAAAAAACACAGGTTACGTTTTATTAACGATATTTTACTTTCATATTTCGAGTAAAACTGAAGTTCGAGTTCAGTGTACACTTGCCTCAGTGAAGTGTTAATCGCCAGGTTGTCAGGATGAGGTAAGACCTGATTTCTCCTCACGTAGACTCTCTTGGGTGCAGGAAAGTCCTGCTGGTACAGAGAACATCTCTGCTCTTTGCCAATCTTGTTTTCTCTGGCAGGAAACTTTGCATAGCACACTCCTGGAGCGCCATCTGGGCTGTAAGAAGGGTAATCCTCCCTGTTTGATGTGACGAAGCTCCTGTCGCCTGTAATTATGTAGAAAGAGTTCATGTTTACTTCATAGAAGTTTCCAAAAATCGATTAGAGAGGTTTACAGTACACGGTTTATAGCATTTAATTAACACTATGAAATGTTTTTCCAAATTACATAGATTTACACACACCTACAGAGTATGTTGTCTAATTAGAACTTAATTCTAGTTGTCAAAGTCAAATTTTCAGCATAAAGTATTCAGTCCTGAATGCCACATGTTATCTCTCAAAGCGTTGTAATATGTAATATTGTATGTTGTTTTTAGGAGATAACTATTTCTTATTATTATGAATGGTGAAAACAGCAAACTTGCAAAAGCCAGAAAAAAGGCAAAACAAAGTTGTTTATACAGTACACTGCAAAAATGCAGGGTTCCACACAACTCATTATGTTGTCCCAATAGAAAAAGATTAAGTTAACTTAACACTTTTAACAAATTTATGTGGATTGAACATAAAAAATAAGTTGCCCCAATGAAATCTCAAGAATTGTGATGTTTCAGCTCATTTTAAATAAGTAGTTTGAACGAGCAAAAAAAATAATAATTTTTGAGAGTATACAATGGGTGACACTTCAAAATGGCCAGTACCGCCGCGAGACTAAGGGATAAAGAACTTTTTTAGGTGTAACATGCGGCCGGCCTAAAGTACGATATGCACATTAATATAGCAGCATTTTTTATGACACTGTATAACAATAATTAATATTAATAAATAATTAATATTATTAAATATTAATATTACAGTACTGTGATAGTTGGGTTTAGGGTTGGGGTGGGGCTAGGCGTTAAAAAATACAATTTATTGGGTATTTTAATAGATAGCATAAATAATACTTGGTACAACTACTGTTTTTACGTTACTGACGGTTGGGTTTAGGGTAGACGTTAATAAAATACAATAAATGGGAAATTTAATGAATAATATAAATGATTCTCATTAACTTCCGGCCGCAACTATATCCAATCTATCTACAACCCAAAGGGATAGGATGTAAACGAACAGTAATATACAGTAGCTGTGAATACTCTGTACTTGTAAATGAAGATGAAATAATGAAACACAGCATTATAATTCCTTCATAAATCAATACAAAAACTTGTTAACAAGCATTGTTATTATTGTAAACTTGTTAAGTGCAATGATTCTTTTTGGAAATTAAAACTAAAGAAATAAAAGACAGCTAAAACAAAAGTACAAACATACACACATACGTTTGAAGTCAGAATTATTAGCCCCCCTTTGAATTTTTTTTTCTTTTTGAAATATTTCCCAAATGATGTTTAACAGAGCAAGGAAATTTTCACAGTATGTCTGATAATATTTTTTCTTCTGGAGAAAGTCTTATTTGTTTTATTTCGACTAGAATAAAAGCAGTTTTTAATTTTTTAAACACAATTTTAAGGACAAAATTATTAGCCCCTTCAAGCTATATATTTTTTCTGATAGTTTACAGAACAAACCATCATTATACAATAACTTGCCTGATTACCCTAACCTGCCTAGTAAACTTAATTAACCTAGTTAAGCCTTTAAATGTCACTTTAAGCTGTATTAAGTGTATTAAAAATATCTAGTAATATATTATTTACTGTCATCATGGTAAAGATAAAATAAATTAGTTATTAGAAATGAGTTGTTAAAACTATTATGTTTAGAATTGTGTTGAAAAAAATTTCTCTCCGTTAAACAGAAATTGGGGAAAAAAATAAACAGGGGGGCGAATAATTCAGGGGGGCTAATAATTCTGACTTTACCTGTACATACATACATACATACATAGACTACATAAATAAATAAATAAATAAATAAATAAATAAATAAATAAATAAAGCAGTGTTTTAGCCTAAATAGAGAGATGTACAGTGTTTGCTATTTTAAAGTGACTAGGACAGTCAATAAATAAGCTTTTTCCTTTAAGTTTTCTTTTACAGTTCATTTATATTTTCTTTGTTGATTGTATTTTACTTTCTCATTTATGTCTTAATTATTATACATAAATGATAAATGAATAATTAAATAGGCCTAAATAATAACTTATTTAAAGATATTACCAGCAAAACACAGAGAAACGGTCCAGCACATGGTCTAAAGGTCTCTTATGTTGAATACTACTTCATCAAAAGCATTAAAATAAATTGGCCTACCTCAAGCAGATCACTAAAATATAATAAAAATAATTTTTCCGCAGGACGTAAACTGAATTCCACAAGTTTATTTTTAATAATTTAGTTTCAGTTCAGTTGTTTTTTTTCAAAAGGTCAACGTTCTCCTTCAAATTATAATTGTTTTTTTTTAACTGTATGTGTCGTTATGCTATTGTATGGTACTAATGTAGCATTTAAATGGTATAAATGTAATTTTTAATCTTTATCTTAGGGTACTCCAAGTGACATTTTTTTCTTAAGGTTCAGAGCTGTTCTAATTAGTACAAATGTATTTATTTTTCCAAATTTCAATGTTTGCCATACCATCTAGAGTTAGGTTGCACTGCAGGATCTTCTTTGGCTCTATTTTTGGGCAGATTTTTGGTCCGAATTCAGCTTCTGTTGTGGTTATCATCTTTTCTTTCTTGTCAGGGTAGAGCAGCAAGCCTGAAGAGAAGATTTGACAGCTTTTGTTGTTTCAATTGTTTATTTGCCTCACATCTTCTGAACACCATGTGCAACGTTTTAAAGTAACAAGTCACATATCTGTGGAAACTTTGAGGTAAAAGGCAAATTAAAATCTCCTTGTTCAGCTGGTTACCTGCCAATGAAGGAAGTTCTCCCAGCATCGGGAAAGCTTGTGGGTGTTTTGATGTCATTTCACCATTTTTGTGGAGCAGTAAATCTATTCTGTGTCGATGGCTGAATGGGATTCGTAGAGATGGTTTCTGCTGCTTTACGAATGCCTTCACACGAGTGGTCATTTTTGAGTTGCTGTTGAGACTAAAAATATTCAAACATTACAAAATATTCAAAAAGTAAATATATTGAATGAAAAAGTGCTTTATTTTCAAATCAAACTTTTTAAATCTTGCTTTAATTGCACAAATGTGTTTACTGTGACTGATTGACTTTGACTTTATACTGGAAGCTTAGGTTTTAAAACAGCGCACTATATAAATTAGCCCATTTCAAAATGATTAGATAATAGTGATTTGAGACTCACCTCATGCATTTCACGTTTTTTCCCCCTGTAAATCTGATTCCAGTTCAGTAGCTGCTGATTTTTGTCACATTCTTGCAGCGCAGTGGCATGTTTGGTAAGCGCTGTTATACTCAGTTAGTGGCAGTTTCCATGGCTGCTCTATTCTTTATTGAAAGCCTGATGGGTGATGAACTCGGCTTAAGAACAATGAGTGTTCTGTAATAAATACCTCAGAGCGATGTGACGCTGTGCTTGTGCTCAGCATGAGACTCTTAGTTTAATCTTACCTAAATAAACCCTGGTAGTTTCTGTGTCTTGATATTTGTGGATAAATCTGCTCAATTTCCTATTGAATGGAAGCACACATATTAATATGTGTAACCATAGGAAGGTTCTGTTTGTTGGGATAATGCAGTTGAAAGTTTAAAAATACAGAAAATATGAGGTAATCACAAACTGTTAGTTAAAAAAGTGTTTTTTACACCATACATATGTTTTATTTTCAATTAACCATGGACTAACATTCTGGCAACTTGGTCAGTGTATTGGTCTGCAAGTGTGCTTTATTCATGATAAAGTATTATACAAAACTTCACTTAATGAACACCCTTAGCAAACAAAACAAAAAACAATACAACAAATATATGTTTGTTGTAGGGTGGTGCAGTGGTGCAGTAGGTAGTGCTGTCGCCTCACAGAAAGAATGTCGCTGGTTCAAGCCTCGGCTGAGTCAGTTGGCATTTCTGTGTGCAGTTTGCATGTTTCCCATGTTTGCATGGGTTTCCTCTGGGTGCTTCAGTTTCCCCCACAGCTCCAAAGACATGTGGTATAGATGAATTGGGTAAGCTAAAATTTTCTGTAGTGTATGTGTGTAAATGAGAGTGTATGGGTGTTTCCTCGTGCTGGGTTGCAGCTGGAAGGGCATCTGCTGCGTAAAACATATGCTGGATAAGTTGGCGGTTCATTCCGCTTTGGCAACCCCTGATTAATAAAGGGACTAAGCCGAAAAGAAAATGAATGAATGGATATTTTTATTGTGCGCCATTTCATAAAAGTTTAAAAGGTACTTGATGTTTGCTATTTTGGGAATTGGTTACTCCATATTTTACCTTTTTGCAGTGATCGCGAACAACGCCTCACCATTTAAAAGGCCTAAAGCAGACAAAAATGTAAAAATTGGTATAAATTCAGTTCAATAAATGCAATAATTGTGTGAGGATTAAAATATATAAACAATAAGGACCAGACTTTTGGTTGGTTGACTTAAAAATATTGTCTACTTAGAATAGAGAGAGTTTTTTATGATTAATGAGTTTTTTTTTCATGACAATATGTTTTGTAACAGTGCATATATATATATATATATATATATATATATATATATATATATATATATATATATATATATATATATATATATATATATATATATATATATATATATATATAAGCTTTTGTCTAATCCGGTCTATTATCTGATCAAAAACTGCATTCTGAATCAAAATGTAAATCCACTTTTTGAGAGAAAAAGAAAAGGCAGAAAAGCTGGAAGAAATTTGTTAAATCCTCAAAGGTAATTTCCTCGGGTATTTCAAATAGCTACATTTAAATACACTTTTAAAGATGCTTAAATTGGTCAAATTAACTGTAAAGAATTTATCTAACTGGTATGTAATTAATTTTTACTTGTGTAATCCTCAAACTACAGAGACCCCAACCACTTGCTTACATGCATGCATAATGTTTTTTTTTTTTTTTTATAAATATAAATGAGCAATTCCAGCATTATGGATGTGACATTTGCAGTAAAAACTCAAAACATAAATTCACATAGAAAGTATACAATAACATTATATTGAAACGTCTGTTTATATTTTCCAAAACAACTAACCACAGAGTTATGGGAGCAGAAAAATATCAATCTTTAAACATTTTTTATACTTTCAATGAGAAAAACAAGCATGCGTTATGGATGTGACAAAAAAAAGTCTGTGAGTTTACAGTCTACAACATACTTTGTAGAAATTCTGTCAATTAAACTGCACAACCCAAAAGAAACAATGCTAATCAAACAGATACGAGTTGGCTCACTAAAGAATAAACATGATTGATTTTATTTTATTTAATATTTTTGCATTTATGAGGAAAATGTGTCGTTATGGATGTGACACTTTTCCGTTATGGATGTGACACCTGTGAAATTGCTACTTGTGTGATTTTGACAAATTAAATATAATAGTTTTAAACACTGACAGATACATTTATGAGTATTTTTAAAGTACTGTAAAATACTTGCTTACACAAAAAATGTAGAAACGGTTTCTCTATTTTAGTGAAAACTTAAATTTTTTTATGGCAAGGTTGACATTTTCATGGAATTATATATATATGTTATTATTGTGATGATAAAGCTTCTTTGATGTGTGCTACATGTATTTTGGGAATAGATTACTCCATCTTTTAGCTTTTTTCAGTGATCCCTACCCTTTCTCCCTTGCCTAGCCGGCAGCTAGCTCTCTGCAACTCTCACATAGTCACTGAAGCTAATCAGGGCTGCTCCCGGTCAGTACCTGGATGAGAGACTACATGGGAAAGCTGGGTTGCTGCTGGAAGTGGTGTTAGTGAGACCAGCAGGAGGTGCTCAACCTGTGGTCTGTGTGGGTCCTAATGCCCCAATATAGTGATGGGGATTCTATACTGCTCAGTGAGTGCTGTCTTTTGGATGAGACGTTAAACCGATGTCCCGAATCTCTGTGGTCATTAAAAATCTCAGGATATCCTTCGAAGAAGATTAGGGGTTTAACCCTGGCATCCTGGCCAAATCTGCCCTCTGTCCATCATGGCCTCCTAACGATCCCCATATCATAACTGGCTTCCAGGTGGATGCTGCACACTGATGATGGTTGAGGAGATTCCCCCAATGTGTAAAGTGCTTTGAGTGTCTAGAAAAGCGCTATATAAATGTAAGGAATTATTATTAATATTATTATTATTATTGTCTCTACCTTTTCTTCAGGAATCTTCTATTTTAATGTTCAATATCCTTAACAACCCCTCACCGATTAAAAGCCCTAAAGCAGAAAAAAATGTAAAAAAAAAAAATCTGTATAAATTCAGTTTAATAAATGCAATAATTGTATGAAGATTTAAATAATTATATAAACAATAAAGACCAGATTTTTGGTTGACTTAGAAATATAGTCTGCCTAGAATAGTTTTTTTATGATTTGTTTTGTCCACAATATGTTTTGTAATAGTGCATATATATATATATATAAAGCTCAGTGTAACTTTTGCTTTTGTCCAATCTGGTCTATCGTCTGATCAAAAACTGTATTCTGAATGAAAATGTAAATCCACTTTCTGACAATAGGGGGTGCTTAAAGAAAGGCAGAAATGCTGGAAGAAATTTGTTAAGTCCTCAAATGTAATTTCCTCATGTTTTTCAAATAGCTACATTTAAAGATGATTCAGCTGTAAAGTAGGGATGCACCGATAGCGATACCAGTATCGAGTATCGGGTCAATACTTGATTAAAATACTCGTACTCGTATCGTACATGAAATGCCAATACCACGCACCAATAAAACTCAACAGTAATTCACTACGTGGATGTGATTGGTTGTCCTACCTGACTTCAATGTCTTATTTTATTAATTAATGTATTATATATTAATAGCTTAGTCCTAGGATAAACAATCCATTTAAAATACATTATTAACAAATCAATACTGAAGAATAAACCGAATATGCAATATGATCCTGTGAGAGTATGCGTATTTGTAGCAGTATGTCAAGATAAAATCGCTTAAAAAAGTAGTCAAAGTTTGCATAACCAACTATTGATCTTATCCACCTGTGACCCAATCATATAGTTAAACATTATGTAGCCTACTTTTTGATTACCTAACCAGCGGATTAATGGCAGGACTCGCAAATGTAACAGGGGTTTATGCGTCCCCAATATGCAATGTCAAGAGAGGGACTGTATAAGGTAACGCACTGCACACACTTGATTATGTAATGAAGTAGTGGATGCGTGTCAGTGCAAGGATAACTTATCCTTTAAAAGTCCATGCTTAATTGGTAATCGATAAGGTCTACCGATTTACAGGGTTATCAACAATGTGTGTGAGCAATTCCAGCATTATGGATGTGACATTTGCAGTAACAATTCAAAACATAAATTCACAGAGAAAGTATATGTTGACATTATATTAAAATATTCCAAAATAGCTAAGTGTGTTATGGGATCATAAAAAGAGCAATCTGTAAACAACTTTTAGGTTTTAAATGAGGGATATAAGGATGCGTTATGGATGTGACAAAAAAGTTAGCGAGTTTACAGTATAAGACATACTTTGTAGAAATTCTCTGAATTAAACTGCACAACCCAAAAGAAACAACATTAATCTGCAGAATAAAAGTTGTCTCTCTATAAAACAAACATGATTGATTTTATTTAGTTTGACATTTTTGCATTTATGAGGAAAAAGCTTTTGTTATTAATGTGACATCTCTACGTTATGGATGTGACAGATGTGAAATTGCCACTTGTGTGATTTTGGTATATCAAATATAACTGTTTGAAAACACTGACAGAGATATTTCTGAGTATTTTTACAGTAGTGTAAAATACAAGCCTACACAAAAAAACAGAAAGTGTTTTAGTATTTTGGTGAAAACTTAATTTTTTTCATGGCAAGGTTGACATTTGCATGGAATTGCTTGTATATATTTTTGGCTTGGCATAGCCTTCTGTTAAAGATTTTTGTATTCATCCTTGCTACAGGCAAAAAATTAAACCTCCTTTCAAATTAATTGTACTTTTATTGAAACCAAATCTAAGAAGTATCGGAATCGGTACTCGGTATCTGTGAGTACACAAATTAAAATACTCGTATCGGTTTGTAAAAAAAAGTGGTATCGGTTCATGCCTACTGTAAAAAATTTGTTTATCCAATTAAGTTTTACTTGTGTTACTCTCAAATTACAGAGACCCCAACCACTTGCTTACATTCATGTATACTGTTTATACTTGAATTTGTAATACATTTTAAAATATATGTTATTATTGTGATGATAAAGCTGTTTTTTTAATCATTCCAGTCTTAAGTATTGCATGTATTCAAAAAATAAACTTAATTACATTAGCAATGAAATAAGTTAAAAGGAAACATTTTCTGATTGTGTGGTTTTAATCAAAAGTAAAATGGGATATTCTCAAGCAGTGATTGCTAATTACAATCTGAAAAGGGGTAAATATAACAGAGTGGCAGTTCAAAATCGTATTATCATTTAATTGGAAAGAGCATGAAGCCTGTAAAAGTGCAGTCAGTGTCTTTACTTAACACAATACTTTCCCCAGTGCTCTGCACAGACACTTTATCCCCTGTGTTCAATCGTAAAACCACAGATCCTGCAGTCCCCGATATCAATTTAGGTGAATCGCAGAACTTGACCTTTTCTTCTGCCCCTACCTGAATCTTTAGACAGGCAGACTGTTGGGACGAAATGTGGTAGCTGATGTAATACATGCCAGTTATTGTCACATCAAAGTAACCTTCATCATCTAAAACACCATCCATCCCAGAGATCAATAGGACGTCAAAGACAACTAATTTGTCCTGAAGAATCTTCTCTAATTTAGGCTTTTTTTTGTAAGAGAAAACAAAATACTGGTCTGGAGCAACTTTTCCTGTTAAAACTCCCCTCTGTCCCTTTGGTCCCTTTGGCCCCGGTGGACCCTGTGGTCCCTCTGGTCCCTTCACACCGGGCCTGCCTGGGAGTCCAGGTTTTCCAGGGTCTCCTTTTGGCCCAGTCATCGGGACTGCATTCTCACCTGTGAACAGTATAAAGAGAGTTTGTAAGCAAACCTTTTATTTTATTTATCTGGAAGCTAGTCTGCTTTAACACATTACTAATAACATATCATGTTGTTAGCTTGTCTTTCAAATTATTTGACCAATTGGCTAACTTGTTTTAGCATGTAGTTGGTATTATCAGTTAACATGTTTCTAGCATGTTTCATTATGAGGCCTGCATTTCGTATGTTGCGAACATGAATTAGCATGTTGCTAGAATGTTTTTAGGACTTCCCTAGCTTTTTTCATGGTGCTAGCATGCCTCACAACAGGGTCAGTATGTTTTGTTAGCTAGCATTTGTGTTGTTAATCTGTTGCTGGCTTGTAGCGAGATTTAACACTATGCTTTATTGTTAAAACAACACGTGAATTAGCATGTCACTAGCATGTTTTAGCACACAATCTTTAACGTGTTGCTAATATGTTTCCAGCATAAATGATTATCATAAATTATCAATTTTTAACATGTGGCTAACATGTTTAAGCATGATTTAAACTACCATGTTGGTAACATGTTCTAGCATGTTTAACTTTTTTTGTTGGCATACTATAACATGATGGATTAGCATGATTCTTACATTTATATAATATTTATTTATTGCTATTATTTTGAGCAAATGTAATTACAGTTTATGCTCTAAATGACACAATTTTATTTTAAATGAAAAAGAATGCATCAATAGTTTGCAGAACAAAGTAAAAAAAAAAGTTTTACTCATAACTATAAATCATAAATCTGTAAATCCAATCCAGTCAAAATTATTTTTTTATTATTTCTAATTTATAAAAAAAATTACTATATTATTTTTCATTAATATTCATTTATTTTAAATTTACATTTCCTGCACCCAAAAAATTAATTTTGCTGCTTGTTTAAACTACTTATTTAAAATGAGTTGAAATAACACAATTCTCAAGGTTTTTTGGGACAAATGTATTGTTGTATGTTAAATTCAATTAAATCTGTAAAAACGTTTAAGTTAAGTTAATCGATTTGTGTTGTGACGACATGAAGGAATTGTGTGTAATTCATTTTTTTACAATATGCAAAAAAATGCTCTAAATGACACTATTTTTATTTGAAATTTGCTCTAGTTGTTATCAGATTTTCATAGAATAAAAAAACTTATACTATCTAATTCAAACAGTAAATCCAGAGAAACTGAGAACTTTTTCCATAGTAAACTGTGACGATATATAGGATGCACATTTTTGACTTTCAGTATGCCATTTTTTCACATAAAGTTTGTGTCTTTAGGGCTGAACAATATACCGTTTGAGCATCGATATAGCAATGTGTGGATCCGCAATAGTCAAATGGCAGGATTAGATAATTTAATACAGATTTTCTTTTAAATAGTTATTTATACAATCATGACCATGTTATTTTACAATTGATTGTTCAATTTCTGTACTTGAATACTGTTGGACTCCCCAGAAAAGCATAAAGCACTGTTTATTTATTTATTTATTTATTTTTGCTTGTAGTTTATTATAATTTATGCAGATGCACTGCAAAGAAAAAGACTTGATCATCCCAGTCGATCTTTGCAAATAGAGCGATTCAAATAATTTGCTGAAATTATATTCATATCGCAATATATATTGCGGCAAAACAAAACATTGCAATGCCTGATTATTCCAATATCATGCAGCCCTAGTCTGAATACCTGGATCTCCCTTTTCTCCCTTGGCACCATCCTTCCCATCAGTACCAGGAACCCCAGGAATACCTGGTGTTCCAGGGAAACCTTTGTTACCAGCACATGTTTCTGACATAGACGAAGTCACCAGCAACAGCATAATAGCAAGCTGTGGCACCACATGTGCAGACATGAGGACAAATGGCTGAATAAAAATGAAAAACACATCAATTAAAAGCATGTAAACTGCTGAATGAAAGCCGTAATGGCCATTTCCCTAATTGAAGCATACATAATACTACATCTCAAGTGTGTCTTTAAGTCAAACCAAACCTGCAAACTAAAATCCAATTGCAAACTGCAGATTTACCTCAATAAGATTAATAATTAGAAGACTTTTATCTTACCATCTTTCCAAGAAGGCTGTTGGAAAACAGATGGTGGCCTTAGAGTGGCGTTACATTAAATGTTTTTCTTGCGTCTGTATGATGAAGCTCAGTTTCAGAGGAGAAGAGCAGTGTTGCACAACAAAGGGAAGTAACAAACATGTATTCAGCAACATTTTGATTTAGATTAACCTTGGATTACAGCAGTATTTTTTTTTTGACATTTTATTTATTGTTAAAGTTTGCAAGTTGCATATCCCTTTTCTGAGAAATTGAAAAAGGAAGGAAATAAAAGAAATAAAAAAAAGACAGATCAACACTCAGGGTTCACATTGTGCAACTGCAAATTTATACAATGTATGAATATTTATATCTGCAATAAAATACAACAGGTGAGTTTACCAAACTAACACACCTTTAACTAACATAACTAATTATTAAATTAAAAAACAATGGTGAGTAAATTATTATCTTATTATTTACTTTAATATTTAAAGCTTTTCATATTTTAGAAAACAAGCCTAAACCGGTCTCATCCCAGCAAATAAAAAATACAAAAATAAACAATGTAAGTAAATGTATACAATGCAATAATGCATAAATGCAATTGTACACACCCACATGTACATAAACTATTGAACATAGCACTTGAATGTGGCATTTATGTAGGGCTGGGCAATAAAACTAATGATAATTATCACAATGCAATATTCGTTCATTCATTCATTTTCCTTCGGCATAGTCCCTTTATTCATTAGGGGTTGCCACAGCAGAATAAACCGGCAACTTAGCAAACTGGAATAATGGTAATAAAAATGACTAACACCGCTGTTTGTATATATTTGGAATAAATGCTGCCATTTATATGAACATAAAAAGCATTAATTGCATGATTATGCACACAAACAATTGTGAGTTGCTTAAACTCAAATTTGAGTAAGATATGTACAAACACAGCTACTGGGGTAAATATTTCAATTAAATAAAATTTTTACCACAATGGTCGGGGGTTTGTACATGTTTGACCTTTTTTTGTTTCAGCAAACAGCTACAAAATGCATTCATGCTATATAATATTTAAAGTTTATTTGCTAAAATTGGACAATTAGTATTCATATATACAGTATATATATATATATTTGAATACTGCTTTTTCGAGGTTAATTATTGTGATATCCTTTTATTGTGATATTGGCCTACAGGGGCCTGTATTAGATTGGTTCAGATCTTATTTAACTGGTCGTAGTTTCTCAGTTTTGGCTGGTAACGTCACTTCTCTTTCTGCTCCGTTGACTTCTGGTGTTCCGCAAGGTTTAATTTTGGGCCCTGTTTTATTTTCATTATACATGCTGCCGTTAGGGTCAATTATGATAAATCATAATGTCTCCTTTCATCTGTATGCTGACGATGTTCAAATCTATCTCCCTGTTGCTTCAGACTCTTCAGACACACTAAAGTCTCTGCACAGATGTTTAGTTGACATCAAACGTTGGCTGTCACAGAATTTTCTTTCTCTGAATGAAGACAAAACAGAATGTATTTTGTTTGGCAATTCTAACCTGCCTAATGAGTTACCCTCAAATTATCTTAGCTTTTCCCCACTCTTTAGCCATGTAGTTAAAAATTTGGGAGTGAACTTGGACAGTAGTTTAAAATTTGATAAACAGGTAAACTCAGTGATCAAGGCTAGCTTTTTTCAGCTTCGCCTTCTTGCCAAAGTTAAGCCATTTCTGAGCCAGCGTGATCTAGAGAAAGCCCTTCATGCTTTTATCAGCTCTCGTCTGGACTATTGCAATGCACTTTATGTTGGAATTAGCCAAACCCTACTCCATCGGTTACAACTGGTACAAAATGCTGCTGCTCGCATGCTGACGAATAGCCGCAAATGTGAGCATATTACACCCGTTCTTTACTCTCTTCACTGGCTTCCTGTTAGGTTCAGAATTGATTTTAAACTACTTTTGTTTGTTTTTAATACAGTTAATGGTCTTGCACCATCATATCTATGTGAGATTTTAAAGGTCCATAAACCGAACCGAGCCCTACGATCAGCAGGTCAGTTGTTGCTGGAGGTCCCCAGATCCAGGTACAAACAATGGGGTGATCGTGCATTTGCAGTGGCAGGTCCAAAACTTTGGAACACCCTGCCTTTAGAACTTCGCATCATTACAGATGTGGCGCTATTTAAAGCTCAACTCAAAACCTATTTATTTAGACTTGCTTTTGATACTCATTAGTACAAAATGCTCTTTTTATTGACACTTGGGTTCTTATAATTTTATGTGTTTTAATGTTTAAATTTCTCTTTTTAGGACTGTAAAGCACTTTGGGCAGCCTTCTGGTTGTAATAAGGTGCTATATAAATAAAGTTTGATTGATTGATTGATCCCGATTGCAACAGAGAAATACTGAGAAATCTCTGTAGATTGATGGCATTTCATGCTGTTCAGCCTTAAAATGTCAGCAGAATCGCCTGTTTTGTCATCATTTCAGACATTATGCAGGAGAATCATTCAAATGCTAGTTCTATTGTGAATTAGTGATGAATTAGTAACAGTTTCTGCTGTTCTGACGTCAGCTGCAGATGTGAATGAAAGGCGAAAGAAAGCAGTTCCTCTTACAAAAGGGATTTTAGACTCTCCGTGTTTGATCTTTTTTATATACATACACGATTGTGCCCTCAAACTGTTGTATTAAAGCATTATCACATGAGTAGCAATATGGCTGTATTCATAAAACTTGAGACAAACATTTTATTCAAGCAATATTTTATTTGATTTGGTTAGTGGCTTTTCAAAACACAACAGTTTAATAATCCTGTCTTATCACTCAGCATTAAAGTATATGGTTCAAAACAGTGCAACAATCAGTGTGCATGAATCAGGAAACCTGAGAAAACACTGTCTGCCCTATCTGCTGTTGCATACATGCCATTATAGGCATTTGTCATCAGCCAGACTTTCTCATTCTCCTTCAAATAGAGAGACAGTCCACCAGAGCTCACCTGCTGGCTGCCCCTCTGCGTGTGATCACAGAAACTCACTAGATTCTTATCATTATGCACTAGGATCACACACAGCTTTTTATCATGAGACGATGCATGAAACACAAAATAATAAGTGCCAGGAATTTTACAAACAAATTTGCTCTCATCTGTACTGAAATGGCCTTGAGGATTGGTGATAATCTTGCTGAAGCGTATCACCTTATTGGCATCAGGAGGAATTCTTGTGTGACGGGACACACTGAATGCAGACTGCAGTTGAGATCCAGATACACCCACAAGGCCTTTTTCGCCGGGCTCTCCTGGAGAACCTGGTGGTCCCATTATGCCAGGATCTCCATGGAGACCTCTCTTTCCAGGTGGTCCTTTAAGACCAGGTGCCCCCTTTTCTCCCTTTTTAACAGCGTCACTGGGTTTGATAGGAATTCCTGTTGAGACACATTGATTGCTTTTATACTGCACTTTATAATTTTTTTTATTAAATACTGTAAAGATATGGTTGAGTTTAAAATGATTACATCTTCTTGCAGGGATAATCACCCCATTTATACATAGAAAAAATATATTAATTACATTTAAATTGCTGCAAGAGTTTCCACAAACTCATGCTATAGGGTACATCCAGAGCTAGTGTTTCTTCCCATAGTGATAAACTTCCGGTGAACGGTTGATGTGACTTTTTTCCATTTTATACAGTTCCTTTTACAGGATCGATGTTGTAATGTAATTAAAATACAATCGGTTAAATAGACTTTAGCATTCATTTAGTTGCTCAAGCGTAAAACGAGACAAAAGTCATTTACTCGCATCTGTCAGAATCGGCAGGCTAGCGCAGAAGCTCCATTGAATGTACTGAGAAAAAAAATTGTTTATATTTTAAAGACATGGCGGGGGAAAATGTAATTTAATGCAGTGCTTCTTTTACAATCTGAGACACACTTTATATCAGATATCACTCAGCCAGTGGAGATCGCTGATTTTTAAAGAAAACAGACCTTAAACGCGCCGATTTTGTAATGGCATACAGTTCACCAGAAGCGCTTAACCCAGGTTACTGACAAATTAAAAGTCCTTTAGCATACTTCGGCAAATACCCTGTTCAATATGCAAATGACTTCTTGCTTTTGGATGTACACCAAAGAAGATTATAAACTGACAATTTAGTTTGGCCTGTGAATGTTATTTTCACTCTCAAATTAGTTATAATTATAGCCTTGTATTTTATAATCACCGACCACACACATCCACTGATGAATTATGGTACAACTTAATCATATTTAGCCACCTAATAATGATAATGAAAAAAACAAAAATTAGTCGATATAATTCAATTCTCAGTAATTTGAAGCTAAAAACAAATAAACGAAAATAGTTGCAAATGTTGATTTCAACAGCTACAACACACTGCAAAAAAAGTTGAGGCAAAATTGAAGTGGAAAGGTCATAGAATATCCCAATTATACCGTTTTGAAGCAGTCCGTAATAAGCTTGTGAATTGGTGATGATGATACATGAAGACTTCATGTTTGTGTTTACAATGATCATTACAGTTTTTGCAAGGAAAGCAGGACCATGGCTCGTTACTTTGTGCCAAAATTCATATGAGATGTAAAGAAAATATATATGGTTAAAAATGCCAATCAAATTAGAGCAACTTGTTTCTGTAGATATCATAGTGATAACCAGGGATGAATTTAGTGATTTTGGGACCCTAAGCAATTCCAGCCATGGGGTCCAAAAATTCTAAAATGCACCTTTTGTACTTTATTTATATTTATTATTATTATTATTAGTATTATTATTATTTTGCTGTTTTTTCTTATATAATTAATCTCTTTTTCTACATTTTCTTAATGCAAAATAATAAATAATGATAACAACATGTAAAGCATCTTGTAAAACATTTGAAACTATTTGGTTTCTTTAAATGAATTCACAGCTAAAAATAATAAATGAACTATTTCGTTTTCAAAACTAAATCTTTATTTGACTGCTGGACTGCATGATTGAAGGTGAGGCACACATTTGCGCAATTGAAATTAATTTAATTTGTAAATGAATTAATTTAATTTGCAAATTAAAAGATTTAGACACTCATCATACAAAATATGATAGAAAACAATGTTATATATAATTAATAGGTATCGTGTATACTTCTATTTGGGGGCCCTCATATTTCCTGGGGCCCTAAGCGGCTGCTTACCTTGCTTATTGGTTAATTTCGCCTCCTGGTGATAACGTCTTTTATTTGATTTTTTTACTACTAACAAATAATTTACTGACATATGGTGCACTGTATCAAAACAACTCATCAGAATTATTTGGAGAAACGCGATACAAGGGATGCGCTGTATATGATTTACTGAAAGATTCTGTTCATAAGAGTCATTTGCTCATAACACGCAAGAGACGCTAACTGAACTGAATTCTAAATATAGAACAGCTTCATAACTAGAAAGAGTCGGTTTCCACAATCTATAGCACTCGTAATCCCTAATTTTAGAAACCTTACCGAGATCTCCTTTCTCTCCCTTCATTCCTTCCCTTCCATCGCGTCCGGGAAATCCAGGAATACCGGGCAGACCAGGCATCGCTCCGGCAGGACAGGTGTCAGCAGAGGCCAGACAGAGGCACAGAGAAGCTGATAAAAGGCTTACTGAAATGAGGTGACCGCCAAACATGTTTGCTGTGGAGCGAGGAGAGAAGCAGAGCCACTCAATCCTTCAGACACCGAGCTCTGAAATCTTACACACAAGAACAAGTAAATCGCAGTCACGCTTCCTCTTTTTCTTTGCATGTGTTGCACTTATCTTTTACAAAACTGTGTTCTAACAAAACATTCGCAGCTCTTCATTTCATTTAAAGTTTACAACAGGCCCTGCTAACAACTACAACAGAAATTGGACTATTTGTCAATAATGTGGGCCTGAACAAAGATTATTTTCATTAATCATATAATATTTCATATTAACATATAAGTTCTGTTTCATATTTTTCATGTTTATATCATATGTTGAGATAAGAGTTCAAAAGTCAAGGTTATTACACCAAATTCAGATAAAAAAAAGTCTTTTAAAATTAAAACATTAATTTTACTGTATGTTCTTTACAAATGAATGTAAACATGTCTGATAATTGTTCGTTATTTTTTAGCTTTTTTTTATGTTGATTGCATTTTATGTGAAAAAATATCTATATGCAGGCACGGATTTAACCAATAAGCGAGGTAAGCAGCCGCTTAGGGCCCCAGCAAATCTGGGGGCCCCCAATAAATATCTAGAAGTATAAATTATACCAACTATATATAACATCATTTTCTATCATATTTTGTATAGTGAGAGAATTTTTTACATAATTAAATATTATTTAATATACAATAAAATATAATATTATTATAGTAATGTAATGTTATGTAATATTAATATTATAAAATAAAATATCCACCACCCCAATCATGAAGCAGTCCAGCAGTCAAATTTATAACAAAAAATAAATAAATAAATAAAAACAAAATATATATATATTCATTTTAAGAAAACTAATCATTCAAAATGTAAGACGGCATTAAGATAAACCATAAAAAAGACGATTGAGTAATATAAAAAAAAGAAGAAAATAAATAATAATTAACTAAAAGTAGAAAGGGTGCATCAGGACTTGGGCCCCATGGGTGGAGTTGCCTAGGGCCCCCAATTCGCTAAATCTGCCCTTGTCTATATGACAACATTTTTCAGATTTGGAAAGAAATGTGATTGGTAGTTTCAAGAATAAAACAAAAATGTTTTATGCAAACATTTAACTGTAAAAATCCAGATAAGAAAATATATAGAATTTTTTTTTAATTCTTTCCATTACTATGTTTTACAGTACAGTAATTATATTTAGTCGCGGACAAAAGTAAAGAGTGGGTGGGGGGCGGTGGTGCGCTGCAGACGAAAGTTAAGGTAGGGGTTATAGTAATAGTAATAGTAACTGTGGGGGCCCCAAAAGGGCGTGGGCCCTTAGAATCGTCCTAACTACCCCCCTAGTGGTGCCCCTGAGAATTACTACATTTCGTACAGGAATAACAGCGCAATCTGTGCATTAGAATAATCCTTTTATTTAGTTTCCTTGGTGATGACGTAATGATGGCATATTGATGACGTATTTATTTTTAGCTGCGTAAGGCTTAAAACAAAAATTTTGGAATGAAGATAAGAGTTTGATCAAAGGTTTAGGAGAACTGAATAGCTACAGTGCTTCATGTTTATTTTGTGATTTTCCGACTAAAAAATGGACAAACGGTGGATTGGTTAACTTGTTGGCGAAAATTGATTGCACTGGTTCAGTATGTCATGTGGCAGGGAGTGGTCGTTCACGCACTGCCCGTACTGTTGAAAATATCACCACTGTCGAAGAGCCAAGAAGACGGCCCACGCACCCCCATCGCACTGTCCAACAGATTGCACGGGAGTCTGAAAATTAATGACTCCGATATGTAAACGTTGCTTCATTTCTGTGCATGCTAATTTAGTTTGCAATTAATAAAATTAAAGTGTTCTGTCAATACTTGGGTTATCATTTGTTTAACAAGGTAATGTGGTGATAGAGATCAGGTGAGGTGGAAAACATAAACAAATCATATATTTTCATCTATTTGCCATCTAATTACAAATTATAATTAAAGTTGGAGGTATTTTGACAAAATTCTGACAGAATTCATTGTGCTTTAATTTTTTTGAGACAAATATTTAACATCGGACAACAAAATTAAAACCAGAATCTTTGTGTGCAGTCACCTTCATATGCTTTTATTTGAAATGTGAAATTGAAGACATTCAACAAACACAAAAATACTGTTTGAATACACAATGATATACAAATATAAGACTTTTAATATAGCATGCAACAGAGCAACTAGAATTTCATTTATTATCTAAATTGCAAGTATCACTGCTACAGTAAAACATACCATCAGCAGGGTCCAGTAACCAATATTTCAGGTATATTCTTCCTATTAATAACTTTACTCTGCATTGCCATAGATTAAAAACCCATTGAACACTGCATACAAGCTTTTGGGCATTTGTCCAACACCACCACCCTCAGCGAAAGGCTCAATCCAGACTTTATCACTTTTTGATAGTGTAAGCACGGCTCCACCGGACACAACAAGAGAGACTGATTTTGAGTTAAAGTCGCAGAAACTCAGGCTTACTGGAGATGCACTTGTGCTCTTAAGTCTGAGACATAATCGACCTTCAGATGACGCATGAAACACAAAATAATACACCCCAGGAACCTTGCAAGTAAAATAACCAGTTTTCAATTGGAAATCATTATTGGCATTGCTAAGCTGAGCATTAAAGGTGACAGGTTGTTTATATTGAGCCTGGCTTGTTTCATTTCGCAGTACAGAGAAAGCAGGTTTCTCACTGGCTTTGGCTCCATCAGCACCTTCACTGGATCCTCTTGGACCTGCAGGACCAAGTGGCCCCTGTGGGCCTATAGCACCCATTAAACCCTCTAGACCAGGTTCTCCTGGAGGGCCGCGGACCCCCATGTCTCCTTTTAGCACCTCGAGGGTGATGCTGTTCAGCTTATCCTGCAAAGCTGAGAGAAATTTTGGGATTAGTACACTGTAAAACTCAACAGTCAACTTTATCAAATGAAATTAGTGTCAATAACTCAAAATTTACTGAAAGTTAATTCTACTCACTTGAAAAGAGTTTTAAACTCACTAAGTTCACAGTACTCATATAGATTAGTTTTTAACTCAAATGGTTTGCAGCAATCTGTTTCCTTAACTGGTTTGAGTTGCCTTAACTTATTGGGTTTTACAGTACTCAGTTGGTTTGAGTTCTCTTTATTTATTGGGTTTTACTGTGCTCAAATTGCTTCATTTACTCAAATGGATTAAGTTCACAGTACTAATACTAGATTAGTTTTTGAACTTAAATGATTTGTTGCAATCGGTTTCCTCAAATGGTTTGAGTTACCTTAACTTATTGGGTTTTACAGTGTACATTTTTTGAATGTTTTTAAAAGAAGTCTATTCTTACCAAGACTTTCCTTTATTTGATCAGAAATACAGTAAAAAGGTTAAATATTATTAGAATTTAAAGTAAGGGGTTTCTTATTGTACTTAGTTTAAAATTTAAGTTATTTCTGTGATTTATTTTCTGGATTTTTTCTGCATCTTTACTCCAGTCTTTAGTGTCATGTGATCATTTAGAAATCATTTTAATATGCTGATTTGTTGGTCTATTGCTATCAACTGTTATTGGAACTAAGTCAACATCATCAGTAATGATTTATGTAATCATCACTTTTAAAAAAATCCTGTTTTATACTTTAGTTTGTTAAACATTTAATTTTTTTTAGGATTCTTTAATAAATAGAAAGTGCAAAATAACAGCTTTTATTTGAAGCTAAATCTTTTTTCCCCATCACTCTGATGAATAAATACACTTTAAAAGGTACTGAATCACAGTTTGTACAAAAATGTGACACAGTTCAACAGTTTATGACACTGATATTAATAATAATAATAATAGTAATAATAATAATAAAAAAAATAATAATAATACTTACTTACTTACTTACTCCCAGAGCCATTTATGTTAAAGTTGATATTTAGCCGTACCATATTGGTTCAAATATCAATGTTTCGTAACATTTAGTTTTTATGAGGTGGGTTGTTAGCCCAACCCCCAACCTGAAGGACCAGCACATACACTACAGACAATTTAGTTTACCCAATTTACCTATCACGCATGTCTTTGGACTATGAGGAAAACCAGAGCACCTGGAGGAAACCAACGCGAACACTGGGAGAACATGCAAACTTCACACATAAATACTAACTGACCCAGCCAGGGCTCAAACCAGCGACCTTCTTTATGTGAGGCGCCACTGTGTTGTCCAATAATAATAATAATAATAATAAATGTTTCTTGAGCAGTAGATCATATAATAATTTCAGATGGATCATTTGACACTGGAGACTGGAGAAAAGATTAAATCATGGGGAATTTAGAATGGTACATTTTAAATTACATTGAAAAAGAAAACATTTTACATTGTAATAATATTTCACAGTTTTTCTGAAAATGTATAAATAAGACTTTTTTAAAAACATGAAAAAATCTTACTGATGCTAAACTTTAGTCAGGCCGTGTCTATATTTCCTTTGCACTATAATCAAAAACATGAGCGATTATGTTCCTATACCTGGCTCTCCTTTCTCTCCTTTTAGTCCTGGCAGGCCGTCTCTCCCATTTGGTCCATCCGCGCCGTTTCTTCCATGCATCACACATTCATCCTGACAGAAAGTGAAGGGAAGCAGAGCACCGGCCCAAAGAAACATAAAGAAAGCTGATGGCTGCATCCTAAATCACCTAAGACGTTTCACAAAGAATAGATCAGATTTTTAGGTAATGGACTTTTACAATACAACTAAAAGGTAATGTAAAATTGTATAATTATGATCCAAAAATTATTTAATCATTAGCAGTTAGACAGATGTGTCTTACCAGTGTCTCGCTGTCAATTTTACGCTTCTTTCCCTGATTCTGGGCAGTAAAATTGAGGAAAGAAAAAAAAAACTGCAATTGTTTCATTTCTGCAAAATGTGAACTAAATTAACCGCCTTCTGATCTTGTCAACATATGCATTTTTTTCTTCCTCATTCTCCATCAACATTTTAATGGATAATAAAGTCAAGCATTTATTGTCATAATTAAAAGTCACATTTGTGTTTAACTCATAAAACAAATAACTTTAAAAATAGGAAAAAACCGCAAGCAGCTGCAAAGCAACCTCCATTATTTTTATATTAAATATTGTTTCACAAAATAGAAAGAGAAAAAGAAAACATAAACTAAAATACAATCAAATAAATGTTTAATATCCATGGAACCTTTTCATTCCAAAAGAGATATTTATGTTTTTCACTATAATAAAAAATATTTCCTTTAAGAACCGTTTTTTTTTTTTTTTTTTTTGATGCAGAATCGTGCAAACTGCAGACCTGTAATGAAAAAGTCAAGCAATTATTGTCATAAGTCAGCTTCTTAATTCTCTAATTCTCAAAAATCAGTGTTTCGATTCTTAAAACTTAAAAAAGTTTAAATCCATGTGCAGTTGCGAAACAACCTTTGTTTATCACACAAAATAGATAGAATAGAATAGATAGAATCATTAAACAAAATCCGTGCTGAAATTGAAACTCGACTAAACGCAACACCTGTCAGCAACTCTAACTGTTTGGTAATCAACATTCTTCAAATTATCTTTTTTTGTCCTTCACAAAAGGCAGTGAGTCATATAATGTGTCAAATTACTCCAAAATTATATATGTATGGATGTGTGTGAGAGAGAAAGAAAGAACATGGTATAAATCCAACACAAGAACATGATCCTGAAGCTTAAAGTGTATTTTTCATTTATTGTATTTCTTCTAAAATGACACAGAATTTCCTTAAAGAGGGATAATATAAATAAATGCATGTCACAATATAGGAACAATTGATAATTGTCTGTAAAAATACAAATGCTACTTATTTTGGATGAACATGGAGACTAGACTCTGGTTCCTGTTTGCTCTCTTCTCAAGGCACTCTTGAACACCGGGTAAAGGCACAGGTTCTGCCTTGCTCTCCTTCTGGTAGTATGGACAAACCTTTAGATGCTCAGAAATTGGAGCCACTTTGTCAAATCTCCAGGTGTCCACAGTGGAGAACAGGTTACTGAACTGCCAAACCTGGGGGTATTTTCAAGGTTAGTTATAATGTTAATTAGTGCAGTGTGATGTTAAAATGGATTCTTCTCTATCTATCTATATGTCTATCTATCTATCTATCTATCTATCTATCTATCTATCTATCTATCTATCTATCTATCTATCTATCTGTCTGTCTGTCTGTCTGTCTGTCTGTCTGTCTGTCTGTCTGTCTGTCTGTCTGTCTGTCTGTCTGTCTGTCTGTCTGTCTGTCTGTCTGTCTGTCTGTCTGTCTGTCTGTCTGTCTGTCTGTCTGTCTGTCTGTCTGTCTGTCTGTCTGTCTGTCTGTCTGTCTACACTCTCAGAAAAAATGGTACAATGTTGTACCAAAGAAGGTACAAACGCTTGTCACTGGGGCAATTTCTTTTTATGGAACAGAATTGTACCCTAAGACAAATAAACACATTTGTACCACTGCAGTTTGTACCTTTAAGGACATGATTTGTACCATGGGAAACCAAAATGTACCTTTGATTTTTAAAACCTGGAGATACAATATTGTACCTTCATCAAAGGTACATATCTGATCCATGAAGGTACCACTACAGTAACACTTTGTACCTTAAGTGTCAAATGTGTTCCTTCAAGAACTATTTAAAAGCATTTTGCTATATCCAAAATGTGTCAATTTATTTTCAGTAAATATAAAACATCAGATACATTTTTAAACAATGTTTTTTTTTTAAAAGTTTATTTTTGTAAATGTTTATATACAATACCCCAATGTCGTGGGGACGTTGCATTTTGTTTGAAAATGAAAATCAGGTTGACGTCAGAACCCAATGTCAGGCTGACATCAATGTCCATTTTATCATCAATGTCCATTTTATTAATTGGAAAATCAACCAGCTTGAAGTTATGTGGACATTACTGCTATTATGTCTATCAGACGTTGGATTTTGGTTGCCATACTTGATGAACAAATGTCAGTATTTGACATCAATATCATGTTGGTTTAAGATGTTGGCTCGACGTTGGATTTTGGTCACTTTCTAACACAACATAAAATCAACCAAATATCAATGTCATTTGACGTTGTTATTGGCCATCAAAATAATGTCTTTAGACACTGGCTAGACGTTGAATTTTGGTCACCTGACATCACAACCTAAATCTATCCTAACATTACAGTTTTTCTCAGTCACTTTGGTGCATTTCTCACAACACTATTTACATATGCACAACAGTTAATGCATTTCTCAAAGAAATTAGTCATTTGTGCACATCATAGTAGCAGTTTCTCATTCCTTCCAACAAATTGCAGTTGCTTTCATACAACTCTCTGCTTTTTATAACATTATCATTTGCTTATGCCATGTCAGTCAAAATTAACTAAACTTGTGAATGCTGAATAGTCCATATAACACTAATAGTCCTCATTTCATTACTTGAGTCATTACATACAAAAATGTTGAACTAGTTGTCAAAATCTGTCAAGCAAAAAAAAAAAAAAAACATTCTATAAAGATTTCAAATCTTTTTTTTTTCCTGAAAAAATGTCTTCTAAACTGAACAATTTGATGAATGATTTACAGACCTGTGTATGTTGTAGGTTCAGTTCCAATATGTACTGCAATATTGTTTACAGTTGTGCACAGCTCTACCCAAAGGAAGTTTATGTTTGTTGTAAATAAGGTTGTATTTATTCTTTTGCACAATGCTGTGAATAAATTAGAATTGTAAAGAGCAAATGCAAAAATGTGAAACATACATATTCAGTGTCTTGTACTCAAATACCTCACTAAATGCAGTGATGTCTAACTTTACTGTAGTTTTCAAATGGTTGTGCAAATAGTATATAGTGCTGTCTTGAGCATTTTCAGGAAGTGTCACCAAAATTGGACTTTTTTGCATTGGAAAAAATGTCCAGAGTAAAGTGTCCTAATGAAAACATGACAAAGCCATTTGACTATCTTGTTCATAAACAATTGTGGCAGGACCTTTCATTTTGATGACACTGACACTTTCATTGACATGATTACTTGCTTTTGAGGAATGAGCTATCCGTTTTGAGCAAGAGACAGGATTTTGCAGGTTATCGACTAGGTTTTGCAGTTTGTACTAATTGTTTTGAGAAATGCGTTAACTGTTGTGCAAATGTAAATAGTGTTGTGAGAAATGCACCAAAAGCCACTGAGAAAAACTGTAACGTCTTATGACATTGTGTGCCTGCTGGGCAATAACTAAATGCACTACAAAATGTTGCATCCACAAATTTACAAATTACCTGTAAGTGCATCAGCTTTCACAGCGTAATACTCACTATTCTTGAGTACTTTTAAAAGGGCTACTTTTTACTCATAGTTTGAGTAATATTTACAACAGATACTTTTACTCTACTTGTACTACATTTTTAGGCAAGTAATAATACTTTTACCTGAGTATGATTTTTTCAGTAATCTTTCCACCACTAGCCGTTAGTAACGCCGTTTATTTATAGCGCCATTATTCCCATCACTGCATATATGTAATTTTAACAGTTGAAAAAAACTGTATATGGCCATTTTGGCAATATTTCAAAATATATGTTGCTTATACTACATATTTTATATATGTAAAATCTAAATATGAACTTGTTTCTCATATATGTAATTTGCAAATATTTCCATGTATCATTTTTCTATATGGGCACTTTTACTTAATTATTCAATTAATTTTAGTGTTATTATTACTATAACCAGTAACTCTAAAGGAAGCGATAATCAAATCATGTTCCATATTACTGTGATTTGTCAAGCAGAATTAAGTGCACCAATTACTGATTTAATTTCATACCACATCTGGAGTAAGCTAAGACTTTGTTTTATCATAGAAAGGTCCAGTTTATTTTTACAATTATGTATTATTCCCCTTATGACTTTACAGTTCAAAATTATATTAATTTAAAAAAATCTATTCAACATTGTATAAACTCACCCTCTTTTTGGCTCTCCAGCACCATCCACCATGAGAGTAGACCTTTTTCTCCCACTTGAGTGAGACCATCCCTCTGTCGTGAAGAAGACTGCTACAAACCTCTCTCATGAGACGGGACACCAGAGCCAGCTGGGACAGGGTAAAGCTGTCCAGAAACCCAGCCATGTGAACCAGAACCTCAAAAGGTAACCTGCTCAGAGCATCTGTATTGCGTGCACGCTTCCTTTCCACAGTCACCGTTTGTACACCTTCATACAGAGTGTCTGAAACCTCTGGTCGGAGGCAGAACGTGCTGAGCTCTTTGTCGTAGAAGACCTTCGCTTTATAAGAGCTGGGCTGAAACCGCCTCTGAATAAAAGTGCAGCCGAGGTAAGAAAGAGGACATCGCTGTTCAAACCATCCACTGATGCAGCTCTGGATGTCAGCATGGATGTTTCTGTAGTGCGAAGGAAACTCGTCCCGTCTGAAGATGTGGTTGCACAGGTATGTGAACGGAGAGCTGGATCTGTTGTGTCTTCTGGTGGCGCTTTCAGCCTGAATGTGGACGTGAAGTTTTAACGGCCGGTCAGCAGTGATATCAGCCAGCGATGCCTCTGCTTTGAAGGGTGCTGTGTAGAAATCATACGTCTGAGTTCCTGTGTCCATTATCAGGGCGTCTGTGGATCCTGATTTGGCTATGAGGTGACCCCGTAATTCCTTCTCCAGAGAGCACAAGAGAGTCGCTTGAACTTCATCCCATTTTGGCATGTCATCCATTTCGACTCCCAGATCTGATGTGTCCAGGCTTACGCTCACCTTCTTGTTATGCGAGGGATTTCGAATGCGACTTTGTCTGGCTTTGAAGCTGGTCGGGACTTTGAAAGTGCGGACTGTTTTAATCTTCATTGGCACCAAATGTTTATAAATGAACTTCTTCTTGGGTCTCGTGTCACACGCATACAGGGACGAGGCGATGAGGAATTTCTCGTCATCCGTTTCATAAGCGTTGTATTGAGGGACGTCGCTAGGATTGAAATTTGTTTCTGGCTCTTCCTGTACGACTTCCAACCTTCTCGGATTGACTTGAGGCTTTATCTCATTACCTTGAGACGTTTCGGGAGTCTGCCCCAAAGATTTAATCGTATGCTTGCAACCACTCAATTCCATGCTGAACATCTTTTCCCAAATATTATATCTTTCGAGATCCACCACATTGGGATTCCACGACAACTCCTCTCGTTCCTCCTGAGTCAGTCCTCCTTCCTCCATTTCCAAGCTTGAAGATGCAGAGGCTTCATCGACTCCATTCTGGAATGGTATCCCTCCTACAGCCCCTTCCAGCTCCGCAACCAAAGGCTCCTCAGCCACCTTTTCGATAAGTTCAGGAAAGAGAGTTTTCATTTTGAGAGAATGAAAGAGGTGATGCTGGTCCCTCAAAGCCATGGAGAGATCCAGAGGTTCCTGAGTGTAGTTCTCCTTTAAAATGTTCTCATAGAGCTCAGGAGATTCAGACTCTTCAACTGGCCATCGGTTCCACTCCATGGAGCAGGAGACGACGCTGGCGGGACACACCGCTAAATGCTTGGCCAGGTTGGAGCGGCACATGGTGAACGGGCAGCCGTATTCAACATTGAGACAGGGCACCCTTTCATTGGGGCACAAAAACATGTGTTCTTCTTCTTTGCACAGATGAAACACGGCGCCGCATAATAAACGACAGCTGGTAATCGCACACGACACTGAAATCTCAATCGGTGTCTTGCAGCGCCGGCTGTGGCAGCTCTCGCAGTGTCTGTGAAGCTTTGACGTTTGGGTTTTTTGTCTGCCCTGTGAAGAAATACAAGATAACAGTGTCAGTCAGTCAGTCTTTATTCATTTCCTGAAGGCAATTGGTTTTAGCATACAGGCATATCACACACAATACACAAAAACATTGTACAATACAAATCTACTCTAAATTTAAAAACTTTACAGCTGTGTTTTATACTAGGGCTGTGTAACCCTGAGGTTTATCTGCACAGCACTTCACTCACTAGCCTCTGTTACACTTACCCCCCTAAACCTCAATCCCATCCGGGTCACGGCACCAATTCAACATGTCGGTCCTTCACCACCCAACCCACACTGAGCCAAGTGTCTGCGGACTGCAAGATGGGGGCGTAACATGAAAGGGCGTAACTTGTAGTAAGTTAGAGGCGTAACAAGATGTTTTCGTCATCCCATTAAACTAACGAGATGTTGTTGGCAAGATAGCGGAAATACTTACCAGAGAACATTTTCACCAGATGTTTTCATGAGATTTCTCTAAACTTATCCACAACCAAGTCTTTTGATATATTATTATATTCATCCATTTAGCAACTTATGCAACTCCACTCGCTGACTTCGTCGTCTGTTTTGTCATGACAGTTAGCCTACTCGGCGTTGCCCCCTGTGGTTGCAAATAACAGTACAAAGGTGAACGTGTCAAATATGAAAGCCTCCACAACTCACGGCTGTACATTAATAACTATGATGGTTGGGTTTAGGCTTAGGGAAGGTGTAGACATTAATAACTCTTATGGTTGGGTTAAGGATTGGGGTAGGTGTAGACGTTAATAACTCTTATGGTTGGGTTTAGGTTTAAGGAAGGTGTAGACATTAATAACTCTGATGGTTGGGGTAGGTGTAGACGTTAATAACTGATGGTTAGGTTTAGGTTTAGGGAAGGTGTAGACGTTAATAACTCTTATGGTTGGGTTTAGGTTTAGGGAAGGTGTAGACATTAATAACTATGATGGTTGGGTTTAGGTTTGGGGAAGGTGTAGACGTTAATAACTATGATGGTTAGGTTTAGGTTTGGGGAAGGTGTAGACGTTAATAACTCTTATGATTGGGTTGCGGTTAAGGGAAGGTGTAGACATTAATAACTATGATGGTTAGGTTTAGGTTTGGGGAAGGTGTAGACGTTAATAACTCTTATGATTGGGTTTAGGTTTAGGGAAGGTGTAGACATTAATAACTATGATGGTTAGGTTTAGGTTTGGGGAAGGTGTAGACGTTAATAACTCTTATGATTGGGTTTAGGTTTAGGGAAGGTGTAGACATTAATAACTATGATGGTTAGGTTTAGGTTTGGGGAAGGTGTAGACGTTAATAACTCTTATGATTGGGTTTAGGTTTAGGGAAGGTGTAGACATTAATAACTATGATGGTTAGGTTTAGGTTTGGGGAAGGTGTAGACGTTAATAACTCTTATGATTGGGTTGTGGTTAAGGGAAGGTGTAGACATTAATAACTATGATGGTTAGGTTTAGGTTTGGGGAAGGTGTAGACGTTAATAACTCTTATGATTGGGTTTAGGTTTAGGGAAGGTGTAGACATTAATAACTATGATGGTTAGGTTTAGGTTTGGGGAAGGTGTAGACGTTAATAACTCTTATGATTGGGTTTAGGTTTAGGGAAGGTGTAGACATTAATAACTATGATGGTTAGGTTTAGGTTTGGGGAAGGTGTAGACGTTAATAACTCTTATGATTGGGTTTAGGTTTAGGGAAGGTGTAGACGTTAATAACTATGATGGTTGGGTTTAGGTTTAGGGAAGGTGTAGACATTAATAACTCTGATGGGTGGGTTTAGGTTTGGGGAAGGTGTAGACGTTAATAACTCTTATGATTGGGTTTAGGTTTAGGGAAGGTGTAGACAATAATAACTATGATGGTTGGGTTTAGGTTTAGGGAAGGTGTAGACATTAATAACTATGATGGTTGGGTTTAGGTTTGGGGAAGGTGTAGACATTAATAACTCTGATGGGTGGGTTTAGGTTTAGGGAAGGTGTAGACGTTAATAACTGTGATGGTTGGGTTTAGGTTTAGGGAAGGTGTAGACGTTAATAACTTATGGTTGGGTTTGGGGTTGGGGTTGGTGTAGACGTTAATAACTGATGTACAGCGCCATCTAGCTGACAACATAGTTTTAACATGGCTCCATAACTTCAAGTTACGCCTCTAACGTACTTCATGTTACGCCACTGTCTTGCAGTCCGCAGATAGACCCTACTCCACTGAGCTGTGATCGAACTGGCAACTCATTGTATGGGAGTCAGTTGCTTTAAAAAGGAGGCCAAAGACCATGGCCTCTAGCATCTGTCGTTAGAGCACCTTTTCGGGTTCAAAGGAGTACAGTTTACCTGAACAGCACTTTACTAGCTGGCCTCTGTTACAGCTACACAATATATGATTTCAGTATCGACATCGCAATGTGTCACAATAGTCACATCACAGGGTGAGCAATTTTGAGTCAGAATTATAGTTGACCAGGCACCACAGTTTTCATATTGCAAAATATATGCAGAAAAAAACAAACTATTGCAATGTCAGTTTTTTCATGCAGCTCTATTTTAGGACTAAGATTATCATAACTACATGATGCAGGTGTACAAACATATGCATGTGCATAAATGTGTTCATTATTTGCATATTTTACAATGTGGTAACAATTCTAATGTTTTTTAGAAAATATGGTCAATCCTCCAAGCTAATGCTAAAATCTTAAATGCTTCTTGAAGAAACATCTTGAGATCAATCAAATCTAGCATTTGGCAGTTGACCAAACAGATTAAAAGCTTGAGCAAACAATAGCTGACCTACCATGTTTTTACTGCGAGCTCCTCAGTGGTGTTCTGCTTGGTCACTGAAGTTTGAGTGGGCAAATATCTGTGCCTGGCTGTTAGTTAAAAATAGACACTTACATGGAGTGTTACTAGGCCTTTGGCATACAAGAGTCAAGTTACATGTTCTGTAAACTTAGTATTCAAGGTACACAATCTCAGCTTCAGTTCACAGCACACAGAATGCATTTTTGCTGCCCTGCATTTCAATTGTTTTTAAATGTGCTAAACCGAAATCTTATCCGTCTCGCACATGAGCGACACATTTTTTTAAGATGGTGTGTCAAGTCAATGACTTTTCTTCAGCTTGTCTTTCCCAAAGTGTAATAAAAAACTAAATATAAAACATGTAAATTTATATTAATATTTTAGAAAAAAGACATATGACAACATTCAAACAAAAGGAAAAAGACTAGAGAGCCTGGCATTTAAAATGACACTTTAATCAACAAATGAAATTATTAATGATTTGCTCAACTTAAGTATTAACTGAAGTGTAATTAATCAATATAAATGTATTTGTCTGTCTAGACCACAAATGAAACAAGCACAAACATAAAGTATCTGTGACAATAATCACATGCAAGCACAATGTGTTTTTTTTGATCATCTTCAATAATACTGGATAACATGTTCATGATTCATGCAGCTTGAGTTTTGCTATCATTAACACAAAAACATAACCAATACTCAAATTGCAATACTGATTATATTATTTTTTTTAAACAAAATAATAAGTAAAGTAATTTACGCTGGTGGACTTTTGAACCACACTTAATATTTCAGCATATATATAAAATTCAGTTGCAGCTATCATTTGGGTCCCATAAACAAAGAAACCAAATTGTTTCTCCCCTTTCCTTTGATATCAGACATATTGGTCAGGGTGAAAGGCTCAGTTTTCAGTTCAGTTTGGTAGAACGGGCAGTTTTGAAGATGCTCAGCCATTGATGGTGTATCGCCAATGCACCAGTTCTCCACTTTACTAAAAAGAGTACTGAACTCCCAGACCTAGAAAAGTGATACAGAGAAATATGAGAGAGAGCATAAAGTCAGTCTTTTCCTTGAAAACTGATACACAATTTGGACATAAGCAATAAGTTGCTGGCTGCAGTTCACTTAATGACTAATAGTTTTGCTTTGTACTTTCATTCATTCATTTATTTTCTTTTTGGCTTAGTCCCTCCCTTTATTAATCAGGGATCGCCACAGCGGAATGAACCGCCAACTTATCCAGCATATGTTTTACGCAGCGAATGCCCTTCCAGCTGCAACCCATCACTGGGAAACACCCATACACTCTCATTTACACACATACACTATGGACAATTTAGCTTACCCAATTCATGTCTTTGGACTTGTGAGGGGAAACCGGAGCACCTGGAGGGCTTCGTACTTTATCGGAACACTAAGATATTTTAAATGTAGTCGGAAGAAGTCCCTCAATCACCATATACAGAAACAGTCCTGAGATGTTCAAAGTCCAGAAAAGGAACCAAACACATTGGCAAAACGTTCCATCTGACTTCAACTGTAATCACATAAAGTTCCAAGAACACTTTTGTGTGCCAAAAAAAGGCTTTGTTTGCCTCTGTCTTCCACATCATATCAGGGTGTGCTTTTACCACAGCAACACAATGCTTGCATGTTGCACTGCTGACCCTAATGGTAACGAATGTTCACCATGACCACTTGATGAGGAAGAGAAGTCAAAGGCAGTCAAAGTCGTTTTTTTTTTGGTTTTGGTGCAAAAAATAGTTCCTGGAGATTCACTAAAGTCCACATCAAATGTTTTGTCAATGTTTTTTGTTCCTTTTCTGGACTTTGAACGTCTTGGAACTGTTGCTATCTATAGAGGATGAGAGAGTGCTCAGATTTCATCTAAAAAATCTTAATTTGAGTTTCAAAGATGAACAAAGTTCTCAAGGGATTAGAACGACATGATGGTGAGTAATTAACAACAGAAATTTAATTACTGGGTGAACTAACCCTTTAAATAAATACTGAAAATCCTTACTATGGTAGGTTTCCATCGGGCTCCTCCTTGAGAGTATGACTTCTTACGCCATTTAAAAGCCACCATTCCTCTTTCCTGCAGAAGCGTGGCACATATATCCCTGAACAATCGTGAGACCAGAGCTAGCTGGGACAAGGTGAAACTATCCAGGTAAGAAGCGATGTGGTGAAGCACCTCAAAGGGAAGGTTACTGAGAGAGTCTTCATATTTGACACTTGCCTTTTCTAAAATGTTTGGCAAATTGTTCTGGAGACACGCAGGAACCTCAGGTGTGAGGGTGAAGATACTGAGGTCCTGGTTATAGAAGACTTTGGCCCTTTGTGTGGCAGGTTGTAATCTTCTTTGGCTGAAGGTGCAACCGAGGTAGGCCAGAGGGCATCTCTGCTCAAACCAACCACTCATACAAGACTGAATATCCAAGTGCACGTTCTTAAAGTGTGAGGCAAACTCATCCCGCCGGAAAAAATGGCCACATGTGAACGAGAAAGCTGAGGTGAATTTGTTGTGCCTGAGGGTAGCCGTTTCTGTATCAAGTTCAAGGTAAAGTTTCAAATCCATGTCTGCTGTTACTTCAGTCAGAGATGCGTTGTACTTAAAGGGAGCTGTTGCAAAATTATACGTCTGCGTTGCGATATCAACATAAAGCCCATCTGTTGGCACCATTTCGCTTATTTTATGACCCCTAATCTCAGTCTCTGCATAACAGAGTAAGGTTGCAAACATCTCATCCATCTCCCAGCTATCTTTCTCAGATACAGTTGACTCATCCGATGTGCCAACACACTTGTGCTCGGTCATTACTCTCGCTTTGAATTCTCTAAGTTGAATGCGTTTTTGTTTGTAACTAGTGGGAACCTTGAAGGAGCGTAGAGTCTGGACTGGTATTGGCTCTAAGCTCCCATAAACAAAATCTCTCTCCCTAGGTGTGCAAGCATCCATCTGACCAAAGGAGATCAGCATGCGCCCATGATGCACTATGTACATGTTGAATTCTCTTGGCTTTACCTCCTGCCCAAGTCTCTCCAGGACACCATCCTGCCAAGGTGCCAGTCCAGATTTGGAGACATCCACACTAGGTGCATTGGCTTCCTCATTCTTAGGCTCTACAAAAGCGCCTTGTGGTTTTGTGACAGGAGTCTTTCTTCCTTTCTTTTCTTCTGTTTTTGATGCTTCTGCCTGCTTGCAACCTCCCTTTTCCATGGAGAACATCTTCTCAAATAGATTGTACTTCTCCTTGTCAATGTCACCATTGAGGACCGCATTTTCATCCATAGCTTTCTCACAAGATTTAGATGGTCCATTTAATAAAACTGACCCCTCATGTTCATTGACGTGAATCCCATTAGACATAGCCTCTCTTCCTTCTGCTGCCTCTTCATCGTCCTCCTCCTCCAATGGAGTTGGTTCCTCTTCTTGTTCCTCCATCAACTCTGGAAAGCAGTTCCTCATTTTCAACCTTGCACATAAATGTTTCTGGTCTCTCAGTGCCATGGAAAGGTCTAGTGACTCCTGCTCATGGAGCTCTTTAAGAAGGTTTGGGTACAAAGGAGCATCTGGGTTCTGGACGGGCCATCGGTTCCATTCCATCGAGCAGCAGACAATGCTCGCAGGGCAAACCTCAAGATGTTTGGCTAGACGAGAGCGACACATGGTGAAAGGGCAGCCATAGTGAGCATTAATGCAGGGCACCTTCTCATTAGGACACAGCAGAGAGTGTTCGTCCTCTTTACATAAATGAAAGGAGGCTCCACAGAGCAAACGGCAGTTGATGACCATGCAGGACACAGAGACCTCTATGGAGGCTTTGCAGCGGCGATTATAACAGGTCTCACAATGCCTGTGCAGCCTTGGACCCGATTTCCTATAGCGGCTCTATAGGGGGAAACACAACAAGGAGACTTGCACTATTTCTAAACTAGAAAATCATAAATCACGAAGCACATAATCAATTCTATATTGATGTATTTTCTATTGAAATGAGATGGATGGAAACTTCTCCCCTTTTTTTAAAAAAATTTAGACAGTATTTATTAGTTCTGTGGTGAAAAATGTTCAAGAAATCAATTCTGCATTGTTTCCGAAATATTCAAGATGCTTTAATATTCTTTCTTGAATTGATTCTGAGCTTTTAACAAGGGATGGCACTCTATGGTAGTAATACTCAAAGACTCATGAGCTAATATATGTGTGTGTGTCTGTGTACTGCAAGCGGCGTTTGTGTGAGACTCATCATTTCAGAAAGGCTTGAATAAACTCCACTGTACTTGGTATTTTTGACTAATGAGCTTTATTTCAGCTTCATCTGTGTCTGTCTCTATCACTGACTGCTGTTTATCTGACATAACGCATGATGAAAAGCAGACACGCGGGAACGGTGGGCGGGGAGAAGCAGGTCATTTGGATTTAAAGCCACAGGCTACAAAAACAGCTACAATGTATTCAGACAACAAAATGGTCAGATTCTGGAGGCTATAATAAATGATCTGATGGGTATTTTGAGCTGAAACTTTACAGACACATTCTGGGGACAACAAAAGCTTGTTCATTCATTCATTTTCTTTTCGACTTAGTCCCTTTTTTAATCTGGGGTCGCCACAGCAGAATGAACTGCCAACTTATCCAGCATATGTTTTACGCAGCGGATGCCCTTCCAGCCACAACCCATTACCAGGAAACATCCATACACACTCATTCACACACACACACACACACTACGGACAATTTTAGCATACCCAATTCAACTGTACCGCATGTCTTTGGACTTGTGGGGGAAATCGGAGCACCCGGAGGAAACCCACGCAAACACGGGGAGAACATGCAAACTCCACACAGAAATGACAACTGACCCAGCCAAGGCTCGAACCAGCGACCTTCTTGCTGTGAGGCGAACGTGCTACCCACTGAGCCACTTACTTGTCACTCACTTGTCGCCTCTTACATCTTGTAAAAGGGGTAAAATAGGTGCCCTTTAAAATGGCTCAAATTTGATTCAAGAGAGAAGAGTGGCCCATTTTAAAAATCTCAGAATCGATGCAGAATCAATTTCTCAAATGATTTTTCACTGCAGCTCTAGTATTTTTTGCTTATTATAGTTAAACTATTGAATTTAGGGGATCATTCTTACTGAAAAGCGAATTTGATTGGACAAAAGTTTGGACATGACCATGAGTGCAAGATGAGTCATAAATACTTCTGGTACAATTAACAGAAGATGTAGACTCAGTTTAGACCAAATGATTTTGAATCAGCTTGTATGAATATATTAGTAACACACAGTCTCACATGCTACAGCTTTATTAAAACTAGTATGCTATTTTTTGTTTTTTTTTTGTTTTTGCTCAATTCTATATAATCATAACTGCATTTTAGTTTCCAATCCATTGCTCAATCCATGAAATTTATGCATATACTTTTACCAATATTTAAGTAATGAAAATATAAAATGAACATACCATTATTAACTGAAGCAGTGAGCAACAACAGTTTCTGGAAGAAAAAAAAAAGTAGTATCTTATTCATTATAATGTCAGTACACACGCATTGATAAACTATATCACAGTTTCCCTTAATGGATTAGTAAATTACATTGTGCTAAAACATATTTTACCTGTTTTAATAAGGTCTTGCGTACAGCTAAGGGTAAGCATTTGCAGACAGCACTGACAAAAAAAAAGTTATATAAACAGTTACCAAACAGCTTACCTAAAGGGCGAACCATGTCTCAAGAAGTTCCCCGGCTTGTTCCAAGAGACCTTTCTAAAGAACAGGATTGTGGGTCATGTTAAAAATAGTAGCCTCGACTGCCAGTAGCAAATTACATGACCTGTAGATACTGTATAAAAACAGACAATCATTTTTTCAAATAAAAGGCTATCTGTTTTGTCCATCTTACTCTAATTAAAACTATTTACCATGCAGAGGTCAAACAGAGGACAGCAGATTAGCAGAATGAGTTTTTCAAAAGAAAAAAACTTGTAATGTTTCATGAGTGGGTCACCAGATGGCAGTCATTCTCTTTGGATTACAGGACTGGGTTCCACAAGCAAAAGTTGTTTATTCAGGGAACAGTTTTGATAGATATGGGCAATAAAATGAATGGCTGGTATCATCTACGGGGTCACCTCAAGATTGTGTTCTTTCTCTTATATTATTTATTTTGTACACAAATAGTTGTTGGAGTATTTTTAGTAATAGGTACATTTTAAAATTTGCTGACGAATCTGTAATTGTTAGTTTGTTAAGTGAGGAAGACTCCATGCACGGTCCTGTATTTTCCCAGCTGGTGTCAGGAGGCTTTCTTACAATTGAATGTTCTTAAGACTAAAGAGATGTCTATTGATTTTAATTCTAAGAAAAGACTAGTATTGAGAGTGTTGATCAGTACAAGTATTTGGGTACTGTTTTAGATAATAAATTGACCCTTTCTGGTAATACTAATATTTTGTGTAAGAAGGGGCAGCAAAGATTGTACTGCATACAGAAATTAGGATCTTTTAATATAGATAAATCACTCATGTGCATGTTTTACAGTTCATACAATCAGCCACTGTTATCTTTTTCTTTGCTTTCTTGGTTTAATTCTCTAAGTGTGAAAAATAAGAGCCGTTTGGAGAAAATTGTGAACCTAGGAGGAAAAATAACAGGGAGAAAACAGATGAATATGCCTCAGTTATACCATAGACAAGTTTTGAGTAAAGCCCAGAGTATTCTGTCAGATGATTGCCATCCTATGCCCCACAAGTTGTATCTTCTCCCTTCAGGTATTCGATACAGAACTCCTATTAGTAAAACAAATCGGTTCAAACTTTCATTTATCCCTTCAGCTGTAAAGTTTTTAAATTTAGGCTAGATTTGTATTGTACGATGTGCTTTTGTGTATTATGTGTGATATGCTTGTATGCTGCAACCAAATTGCCTTCGGGAAATGAATAAAGACTGAATGACTGACTGAAAAAGATGTGTTCTTTATCATACTTTACCTTTTTTATGTTTTGTTTTTATTTTTTGTTTTTTTTATGTTTTCTTTTTATCATGTGATGTTCTTAATGTTACTTTATCTTTATCGGGAGGTTCAGGAAAGTCCAAACATACATCCTTTCATCAAACTGTTTATCCTATGATGTGTTATGGGGGTGCTGGAATCCCAGGACTAAAACATTTAACATGTAATACAAAATTATCTGCCATGTTATTGGCCATAGTTTGATTGCACAGAAAATACATGTGCAGTTTGGCCAAACGATAAATCTAAATCATTCTTTATTTTAAATAATCCAGTATTAAGGTTAGCAATGTATTTTCTTAACCCTAAAATACATTTTGAAATATATTTATTACATATTTAAATGATTGGCTTCGTGGTTATCACTCTAACCGCTGGACCAGTTAGCATTTCTGTGTGGAGTTTGCATGGTTTTCCTGTGTTTGTGTGGGTTTCCTCCAGGTGCTCCGGTTTCCCCCACAGTCCAAAGACATGCGGTACAGGTGAATTGAATAAACTAAATTGACCGTATGTACAGTATGTGTGTGAATAAGTGTGTATGGTATGGATGTTTCCCAGTACTGGGTTGCAGCTGTAATGGCATCCGCTGTGTAAAACATATGCTGGATAAGTTGGCGGGTCATTTCGCTGTGGCAACACCTGTTGAATAAAAGGACTAAGCTGGAGGAAAATGAATGAATGAATGAAAAATATTTCAAAATGTACAAAACATATCTAGCTAAAATATTCCTTCATTCATTTTCTTTTCGGACTACCCTTATTAATCTGGGGCCACCACAGCGGAATGAACTGCCAACTTATCCAGCATGTTTTAAGCAGGGGATGCCCTTCCAGCTGCAACCCATCACTGGGAAACATCCATACACACTCATTCACACACTACGGACAATTTAGCTTACCCAATTCACCTATACCACATCCACACGAACGTGGGGAGAACCTGCAAACTTCACACAAAAAAATGCCAAATGACTTGTGGGGGAAACCGGAACAGCCAGAGGAAACCCATGCAAACACAGGGAGAACATGCAAACTCCACACAGAAATGCCAACAGACACAGCTAGGCTTGAACCAGCGACCTTCTTGCTGTGAGGCGATTGTGCTACCCACTGCGCCACTGTGATGCCCCTAGCTAAAAATATATAATTGTTAAAATATATTCAAATAATATATTTATGTAAATAGTATTTGTAAAATTCTAATAATATATAAATATTCTTTGGCCATTTTGGGATATTCTTATATATTTTTAAAAGATATTAAACACATTTCAAAATATATTTGCCCATAAACATTTTTAAATATTTAAATAACAAAATGGGTGATGCGGTGGCGCAGTAGGTAGTGGTGTCGCCTCACAGCACGAAGGTCGCTGGTTCGAGCCTTGGCTGGGTCATTTGGCATTTTTTTGTGTGAAGTTTGCATGTTCTCCCCACGTTCGTGTGGATGTGGTATAGGTGAATTGGGTAAGCTAAATTGTCCGTAGTGTGTGAATGAGAGTGTATGAGTGTTTCCCACTGATGGGTTGCAACTGGAAGGGCATCCGCTGAATAAAACATATGCTGGATAAGTTGGAGGTTCATTCCGCTGTGGCGACCCCAGATTAATGAAGGGACTAAGCCGAAAAGAAAATGAATGAATGAATGAATGAATAAAAAACAAAATAGGATTTTTTTAATGCCTAAAACATCTAAAGTTCTGGACATATTGGTAAACTTTTTTTTCCTTAAAATAGATTTTGGTAATAATATAATATAATATAATATAATATAATATAATATAATATAATATAATATAATATAATATAATATAATATAATATAATATAATAAATCAAGATTTTTGAACCTCAGATACAAAATATGTATTTCATATTACACAGGCTCATACAACTTTTACAAAGTGACCCCAGGAGGGTGTAGTAGCCTAAAAAGTAAACCCAGCAGCAGCAGCTCAGTGGTTTAATCATGTCCTGATGTCGTCCTGTAGGTGAGCGGGATCAGACCAGTAGGAGTCACCGCGAGCCTCGCTCTCTCCCTCTGCTCTGCTCAATCTCTCCGTGATCCAGCAGGGAAACAGAATGCCGGAAGTGGGGTTTCGGGATACAAAGTTTCGGGACTCGTAACCGTTGAAAGTTCACACTATCAAGAAACCTACTTTCCCCGAGAATCAAAGCTTTTCCGGTCGCTTGTGTTCGTCAGCTTTTGTTTCACCGTTTCATTCATCCGGACGTTTACAATGGGGCTCCCGGCGCTGGAATTCAGCGACTCTTTTCTGGACAGTCCTGACTTCAGAGAGCGACTCAAATGCCACGAAATTGAACTGGATCGTACCAATAAATTCATCAAGGAACTAATCAAAGATGGAAATATGCTCATCAGTGCGCTTAGAAGTAAGTTACAGGTCGTGTATGTGTGTTTTGAAAAGTAAGTGATGTATTGAGATTTAACTCACACGTGATCTTACTTTAGTTGCTATCTCTTTAGTTACTATTGTTATATTATTTTAACTATTGTTGCAAGTTTTTATTTACTTTATCCGTGTGAGGGGAAAAGTGAGAATTCACAGCACTGATGTAGATTAGATAGAACAGTGTAGTTGAATGGGTTTGTTTTTCCTTAAAAGAAAGGAACTTGTGTAGTCTCTGACCTTTTGCCCTGTTGAATACCTAGATATTTCATCAAAATACGTTAAACTACAGCTTTAGAAAAGGGTCTTCATACACCTACATCAAAACGAGCGTTCTCTGTCTTACACTTGCTGTGTATGAACCTATATTTATCAACTCCAATATCTAGCAGGTTTAAGAAGTGAGCATGTTCAGGCCAGGGTTGTGGTGTGTGTGTGTGCCATCATCAAACGCCTGTTTATTCAGCTGGGATCTGATATGATATCAAGAAGAAGACGAGTCTCTACTAGATATGCAGTTATCAGCCACTTCGCTAACATGGCTCCTCCTTGCCTCCCTCTAGATATGTTTTCTTTGCACTAGTCTTGGTCTTTGAACTGTTTAAGTCCAATCAGCACTGACTATTTTTTGTTAGTTTCAACAGTGTTCTCTTTCACAACTTTCTCCTTTATTCTCTGCCACAAAGCAGTCCAGCTGAAGGCTCCTTCTGGCTTTTGTGCCAAACAAAAGACAGTGAAAGTCTTCCCAAAAAAGGGCTTTGAACTAAGTCTTTAATTGAGTTTTTGTGATGTCATATCCTTCCCGTTTGACCAAACAAATTGTACGTAACGGGTAATTTGATGTGAATATGCTGGAATTGCAGTAAAGCTCCATCACATAACTCTGTTGTCTCCTGAACAGGTCTTTCTGCAGCTGTGCAGAAATTCTCCCAGTCGCTTCAGGATTTCCAATTTGAATGCATTGGAGATGCTGAGACCGATGATGAGATTAACATTGGTAAGTAGTTAGCAAGTAACCAAGGCTTAAATTATGTGATTATGGTGTTATTTATCCAGGTTTATTCATGCATCTCAAACTGTGAAGTTTTGCAGAATGTTTGAGCTGCTCTCACAATGAAGGTTTATTGGCAGCAAAGGTTGTCAGGCCTAAAAAGACAGTAAAGCAGGATCCTTACCACCATAGACATCTAGAAAATACAAATAGACACACAAAATCTTGCACTTCTCTGCTGATAAGGTGACAAATGGCTTTAAGGTCTTTTATATAAAGTGGCCTTAATTACTATGTACTTACATTTTAATTAATAATTCGGTACAATGCTTGTTTATGTACGAAAATGTTTATAAATTGTACTTGCATTATAAAATTATTTACACGCCTGTAATTAATTTTTGTAGTTACTTTTATCATTATGCTGTTGACCAATTACACCTTAACCCACCCTTATACCACAAAACCTGTCCTTAACCTTATATCACATCCCACCTCAGTAGCACCAGTGTTCTGCAACACAATATGAACACAATAAGTACATTAGTGTATGCTAAAAAAGTAAAACGTTAGGCTGTTCCTCCATAATTTATCAATATGCAGACCTTTTGGATTCTTGGAAGCTAAGGAAATTAAAAATGTAAAACAGTAAATACATTAGGACCATTGTTATTGTTTACATCCCTCAAAATGGTCTATAAAATGATTGGGATTAAATACAGCAGTGTAATTCCAGTGAAAAGTGTCAGATTAAAGGCATTTATCACACTGTGTAATTAAACGGCACAAATGTATGTTGCAATGACTCGCTTGAACAGAGAGGTTTTTTGTCATGTGTCGATTTCATATTCGCTGTGAAAACACAGGTTTTTGGTGATTCGTTTTGTGTTTTCATGTCACACTTGATGTTAAAGGGCCTAAATGCTGAAAGAGAGCAAGCTAAAACTCACAAAGTTTAATACTGTAGTTCATAAGACTTCTGTAACAGTCCCTTCTAAAAAAATGAAACATTGTAAACTAAACAAAACCCTCTAAAAACATGGGGTACTTTGCAAAATTGTTCCAGTGCACTGAATTGTTACACAATGTTACACAATGCACTGAGAATATCAGGGAGCAGCGATGCTCAGTATCAGCTGCTTCCTTTTAGTAGCTCTCATCCCTATGTGCTAATCCCTTCAAAGTTTTTACCTATTGGGGGGAAAATGGGGTGACATCTTCGAATAGATTAGGGCATAGGGATGAGCCCTTCTGAATGTAACGCAGTGTGCAACAATGCAGCTTCCCTGTGCAAAGGATCATGAAATGTCCATCAGTTGTACCCTTCGAAATCTTTCATTCTGAATGGCCCTTCGAAATGGCCAGTTTTGAGCACATTGGTTTGGAACGACAATTCAATATGGCTGCCATGATTGTTTTCACTCCACAATGTCTTTCAGAGGGAGATATTACCTGTTTGGAACGTTCTGTATGTTCCCTTAACATGTTTGGAAGCACGAAACATGAATTACGTCAATCAATTTAACCACCACGAAAGAAGTTTTTTCATGGAACTGTTCTTTATTTATATTTAACCATAAACTAAAATAGACAGATGCAGAACAATTATAATTACAGAGCAGTTATAATGGTTGAAAAGAATCAACTTTTTAATTTTTAACATACTTTAAAAAACCTCTTTAAAATAATTAAGTGAAAGATATCAGATCTGCTGTTTTTCAAAATCCATGATATACAATGAGGGTGTTCTCACGTCACCATGAGTGTCCCAGTGTGTACTAGTGAACCAGTGCCCGTAATAATGTATGCCACTTATAGATTTATGATTGAGACACACTCATGGTAATGGCTAACAATGGTAAAGACAAACTAAGCATGGCTTTGCAATAATAATCCCACTTTAACCGTGGTTATGATAATAACATGGTTATTAATCCACTAAAATGCATAATTAATGCATTTTTACTATAATAAAAAATATTAATATTTTCCTAAGTGACATGAAAACACTTCAAAGTCTCTCTCAGCTATAAAACTTTCTCTCTTTCTGACTTTTTGTCTTTCACAGAATAAAATCATACCAGTTTGGTATGACTTGAGGGCGTGTAAATAATGACAGAATGTTCATTTGTGGGGGAAACCATGCCTTTAAGTTGTAAAATGTAAAACGGCCTCTTAAACATCCATTCCTCCATAAGCTTTTTATTTGCAGCTGTCGTCCCCAGTCACCCACAGTAACAAATAATGTGTAATAAAGCTGAGAACAGTGCATTTCTGTACCACCACAGGCTATAGTGTGACAATTCTTTATCAGACGGAGACGACTGCTGCCTGGCGTTTAGAAAACCCTGAACCCAAACAACGATCTGAAAGAAAGCTCAAGCAATCAGAATGTTCTTTTCTGGCCCTGGCTCTGCATACTGGTCATAATAGTATTAGATATTTAGACTAAGCTGAGTAATTTGTAGTTTAGTCATGTTTAACGATAATAATGATTGTGTTAAAATTAAAGTACAAAAATCTTTTATTAATAATTATCTGTAATCAGTATTAATATAAGAATTGGTCAAACTGGTGTTGTTTGTTCAGAAGTTTGGAGTTAGTAAATTTTTTTCCAAGAAATATTTCTATTAAAATAAACGCTAAATCGTTCTATTACAAGAATATTGTCAAGTGTATTCTGTTTTATATTAAAAATTAAGCAGCACACATTTTCATCAAGAAATGTTTCTTAAGCACCGCAATCATATAAACCAGGGGTGCCCAAACTTTGTGTATGATGAGCCAAAAACCAAATATCATTGATAGCCATGGGGCGAAGAGAAATATACCAAACTATTTCACATTAAAGTTGCCATGGATAACTTCATAATTCATATTATTTTTTCATAATATTAAAAAATAAATAGAAAACTTTACTTTGAATCGTATTAGCTAATGCAGTATAACTTTTTAAATTATAACTTATTCCAATTAAAACATTCATTCATTCATTCATTCATTCATTTTCTTTTTGGCTTAGTCCCTTTATTAATCTGGGCTCGCCACAGCGGAATGAACCGCCAACCTATCCAGCACATGTTTTACGCAGCGGATGCCCTTCCAGCTGCAACCCATCTCTGGAAAACATCCATACACACTCATTCACACTCATCTGATTAATTTACACCATTTCAAGAGTTCACACTTAGATAATGCTTGACTATATTAGCTAGTTTGGCATGCTGTCCCGGGAGAGAACCCTGAGCTCAGAGATAGGTGAGCCCAAGGCTCCCGCCCGGTCAAATAAGCATTAAGAGTGAAACGAGATCAGGTAGTTCTCGATAACCTCCTGAGAATGTACCACCAGTTGTGTAAGTTTGTACTTAGTAAGTGCTTATGACTTTAACTGTAGTTGCATGTTTTTTGAGTGTGGGAGGAAACCGGAGTACCCGGGGAAAACCCACGCGAACACGGGGAGAACATGCAAACTCCGCACAGAGAGTGACGACTGGTTCAGTTGGCATTGAACCAATTCGACCTCCTTGCTGTGGGGCAACAGTGTTAACCACTGAACCACCGTGTTGCCCGAAGCTAAACTGAGGAGGAGGGAGAAGGGATGGATGGGGGGGGTTTTCCAAAACGAAGATGAGAAATGAAGTTTAGGCTGGGTATTTATGTTAGGTCTTGAATGATCTGATTGGCTAGCTAGTGATTGGTGATAGGGATCAGCTGTAGTCAATCCAATCACGTGCTCCTCTCGAAATTAGTTTGAGAAACTTCACTTCAAGAGTTCACACTTAGATAATGCTTGACTATATTAGCTAGTTTGGCATGCTGTCCCGGGAGAGAACCCTGAGCTCAGAGATAGGTGAGCCCAAGGCTCCCGCCCGGTCAAATAAGCATTAAGAGTGAAACGAGATCAGGTAGTTCTCGATAACCTCCCAAAAATGCTATTAGTTCGGGACAGCAGCCGTGTATTCGAAGAACGCCCCCCCAAAGTTTAAAGAAGTGCTATATCCGGCTGCTGGATATAGTGGTAGAGGAAAGAATAGATAGGTGGGAAAGAAGCGGACTCTGAGTCTTAGCTGCACCTTGTAGGTGAAGACTTCCGCTAGAGGTGATGAGCTCGAGGACCGCCCCGGCTGGGGTTAGAGCTTGAGGGTGACAGCGCTATGTGTATAAATATATATCTGTATATGTAGCCATATCTGGATATATATGTAATATACACGCATTTGACTAGTATATGCATATGTCCTTTGTTATTACATACGCGTAAGTACAAGAACATACGCGTACATGAAAATATATAATTTTTTTTTTTTTTTTTTTTTTTTTTTTTTTTTTTTTTTTTTTTAACACACCAAAATATGCATATTAGTAGTCGGATGTATGAAGCTAGGGCCGGAGGCAGTGACGTGACTCGGGCTCGTAGTCACAGCTGGGGAAGTTGGGCTAGTTCTAGCAGAGGTCTTGGGAATTTAGGGCGGTGAAGACTCCTGCTAGAGGGGTGACAGCACTAGTATAAGTATACACGTCCTTGCGCGTTAACGCGCTTGGACGTGTATTACATTGTTCGTGTAGGCATACGTGAACGTGCCATGCGTACGCTCAGTATAAGTGCGTACACGAACAAGCAAAACAAAATAAAATAAACAAAAGAAGCTAGGGCCAGAGGGGGGTGGGCGGTGACGTGACTCGGGCTCGAAGTCACAGCTGGGGAGGTTAGGCTAGTTCTAGCAGGGGTCGTGGGAATTTGGCGATGAAGACTCCTGCTAGAAAGGTGACAGCACTAATATAAATATATACGCGTCACTGCGCGGTGATGCGCTTAGACGCGTATTATAATGTTCATGTAGGCATATAATTACGTGCCATGCGCACGGTTAATATATGCGTACATGAACAGGCGAAAACAAAAATGAAATAAACCAAAGAAGCTAGGGCCAGAGGGGGGTGGGCAGTGACGTGACTCGTGCTCGTAGTCACAGCTCGGGCATTGAGCTATCAAAGGCTGATTCCAGCAGGAGTCTAGGGAGAGGGAATTGGGCAGTAAGACTCCTACTGGAGAATAAAAGGGGTTTAAGCCCGGGGACCGTTTTAGCGGTGACCAGGGCTTAAGGGGTGACAGCACTAGGTTTAAATGTACGCGTCCGTGCACGTGAACGCACGCGGACGTATACGAATTGTTCGCATAGGCATGCATATATCCATATGGCCGTATATGCGCGCGTGCGCACGCACGGCAATCAACGAGCATACTTAAGGAGCGCGTCCGTACGTCTAAACGCTCGTTCGTGCTCCTAATACCTGCGTATGCGAACAGGCAAAAACAAATATAAAGGAAAATAAAGAAGCTAGGGCCCTAGGAGGGGGGCGGGTGACGTGACTCGTGCTCGTAGTCACAGCTCGGGCATTGAGCTATCTAGGCTGTTTCCAGCAGAAGTTAGGGGAAAGGAATTTGGGCGGGTGGAGGACTCCTGCTGGAGGAATTAAGGGGTTAAGCTCTGGGACTGCCCCCGCGGTGGCCAGAGCTTAGGGGTGGCAGCACTATGCATTAAGTGGTACATCCACGCACGTGGGTGTGCGCGGATATATCGTTGTGTTATTCACATAGGCATATATGTATGCACGCGAGTGTCGAACGTGCTCTTGATATATGCGTATCTGAACAAAAATAAAAATAAAAATAATAAAAGAAGCTAGGGCCGAGGGGGGGGCGGGGGTGACGTGACTCGTGCTCGTAGTCACAGCTGGGGAAAGTTGGGCCATCGAAGGCTGCTTCAACAGGAGTCAGGGAAGGAGGGAGGGAAAGGGGTACCCCTGTGAGCAGAATATTTGGGGGGGAGAGGGGGGGGGGGGGGGGGCTTGGCCGGGGTGTTGGGGGGGGGGGGCAAGTAGCTGAATTATAAGCTAGGATGATGGTTACTTCTGGACAGGGTCTTCTGAGCTTCTTTGAGATGATTCTGGCTGAGGCGGGATGTAAGACTTATAAGCATCTGATGACCATCTCCCCAGAGTTTGTATGTGCTGTTGTGATAGCCCTCTATGTGCTGCAGTGGTGGCGGCTCCAATTCTAAATGAGTGGCTAGAGTATGATTCTGGTGGAAAGCCTGAAAGGCGAAGGACTGCTTTGAGGTGTTTTTGAACCAGAAGCGTGTTACTGGGTGTGATAATTCGTCTATGAAGAGCGGGGAGGAGGGGGAGGGACTGAGGGTTTTCCTGTAATGCATATATGCTCGGAGTGTTTGGAATGGGCGTTGTAGGAGAGGGATGTCGAAAATGTAAATAAGGTGTCCTTTGCGGGATGGATCGGTTTTTGCTTTGTTTAATGAGGAACGATATTGTTTCCTCATCCATCAAAGCTAGATCTGATATAATGGGGTGAATGCTGGGTTCGAATTTTGAAGTTATGGAAATTTCGGAACTTCTAAGGAATCCGAAGAAAGAAAGTATGAACATAGCATCAAGGGTACGGTCTGTATGAGTGGATAGGTAGCCTTTGCGGAGGGTGGAAATGCATTTAGCCAGTATATGGTGTGTGATGGGCAGCCTAGTGTCTGGGCGGGAGGGGTGAGCTTTTTGGATGCCTTTAATGATAAGGCAGATTTGCGAATTTGTTATGGAATCTGATGTAGAGCCGTGTATTAATTTGTAAAAGAAATGAATGCCACTTAATAGCTTCTGATGGAGCTGGCTTGTAGGTTTTTGTATGAATGGAGGTATGTTATGAATGAAGCGATAGTGAGCAGGGAAAAATTTGGAAATGGGGTGTTGTAAAGGGAATGGAAGTGTTTAAATGCATTCCAAGCTGTAAAATATGTTTGAAGTGTTCTGGGAGCAATGGCGTCTAGAATAAGGGAAATAGATGTTTGGTGTAGGTGATGCATGGGGTGGCCTATAGGAATATCATCTCTGAATAGGGAGGCACTGGATGCGGATGTCGGTCTGCTTCTGGTTGCAAGCATTCGAAATCTCTGAAACAGAAACGAGAGAGAGAGTCAGCAATTTGATTATGAAAACCTGGTACATGCTTAGCTGTTATGACAAATTGTTTTTTAGCGGATATCCAAATAAGGCGGCGAAGGAGCGGCATTAGCGCGGGAGAGTGTGCGCTTCTTTTATTAATGCATTGGACGACGGCTGCATTGTCGCAATGGACTAGGATACTGGAGGCGGACCATTCATCTCCCCATAATAAGGAAGCGGCTACTAAAGGGTATAATTCGAATAGGGCTGATGATTGTTGGTGTGGAGGAATTTCGAGCATTTGGTGGGGCCAGGTGGATGCGAACCAGCGGCCTTGGTAATAGCCCCCGAACCCTCTGGAGGGGGCGGCGTCTGTGTATAGGTGAATGTCGATCGGGGATTCTATTTGATCGCTATAGAAAAAGGAACAGCCGTTCCAGCATTTCAGGAAGGAAATCCAAAGGCTAAGTTCCTTACGGCATGGGTCGGATAGAGAAAGTGATTCGTCTAAACCGGTAACCGATGCTGCCAATTGTAGAAGGTGAGTAATAAATGGACGTCCTTGAGGAATAATGCGCATGGCGAAATTTAGATGTCCTAAAATGGACAGTAATTCGCGCTTAGTACATGTTTGTTTTTCCAAAAAGTTATGGGATAGTAGGGTGATACGGTCGATTTTTTCCTTAGGTAAGGAAGCTTGGAATTTGTTTGAGTCTAGGTTAATGCCTAGAAATTCCAGTGACGTACTGGGGCCGGGTGTTTTTTCCTCTGCGAGCGGAATACCGAGATTGGCGAAAACTTTTTTGGTTATCGCTAGGTGTTTTGCAGGAGGATTATTCGGGGGAGATATAATGAGGAAATCGTCAAGGAGGTGCAGAAGATGCGGAACGCCGTGGTTATTTGACAGGATCCAGCATATGGCTTCGGAAAGCATGTCAAATATTTTTGGACTACTTCGGCATCCGAAGGTAAGACGCACTGCGAAGTAGAATTTAGATCTCCAATTTATGCCGAAAAGATGCCAGTAATCGGGGTGTAAAGGCATAACTTTGAAAGCGGAGGAGATGTCTACTTTAGCGAGCCAAGCGTTGCGGCCGACTAGTTTTATCAGAGAGATGGCTTGGTCTATGTCGTGGTAATTTAGCGCGTATTCGTCTGGAGGAATGGTGCCATTAATGCTGGAGAAGTAAGAATTATGAGGGGATGAAAGGTCGATTATGAGGCGTTTTTTTACCAGAAAACTTTTCTGGTGGCTACGCCGATAGGACTAATTCGGTAGACGCTGAATGGGGGGGGAGCGAGAAAGGGACCGATCATAAAATTATTATCGATCTCTTTCTTGATTAATTGCTCTACTATTTCTGGTTCTGCGATGGCGGATTGAAGATTAGGGCAGGCCCAGGTTATAGGAAGGGAGAGTAGAGACACCCGGGTGGAATCCGTTGGATAAACCTGAAATGAGAAAATCAGAAAAGTTAGAATCAGGGTGCAAACGTAATTCATATGCAAGTTGAGAAATATTAACAGGAGTCGACAGATACGGTTTAGATTTTTTAATGGCTTTTCGCACTTGGCAAACTGTGCGCGCGTGAGCGCCGCCGCAGTAGTTGCAAACATGAAGGAATTTGCATGGGTGTCGATAACATCTTCCTATATTAAAGTTGAAACAGGGGTTAGGAGGAGAAGGGTTTTTGAGAAGTGTAAGAAGGAAGAAGAGAGGGAATGGCTGAAGAAGATGTGCGGGGAACGTAGCTTGTAGATCTTGGATTAGATGGGGCTGTATCGGAGGGAGGGATGACGAAGGGACAGGAGGTGGTTGGGTGGAGACTAGAGCGGCAGACTGCGCAAGATAGATTACGGCAACCGAGAAAAACTCTGTTATGGAGATCAATGTCGACAGCCCCCTAGTATTGACACTGATTCCATTGTGTGACGCGGATGGCGCATTTAGCCGAAATAACTTATGATAGGTTGTAGAAATGAGTTCCCCCGTAGGAGAGCGCGAGCTCCGAAATGATAGCCATGTAATCGTTAAGCTCGCGCCTCCTATGGGGAAAAACCGAACAAATTACTTCTGTGTATCTAGAAAAAGCTACATGGAATTCTGCTAATGACAGGGTACGGGTTTGAGTGCTGGTGGATGATTTTAGGGTGAGTGAAAATTCGCCGCAATCTATCTGACGTTCCGCCGCAGGAGGTGCAATAGGTGAAAGGAGTGTGGAGAGGTCTATGTCAGCACCTGAGATGATAAGATTCCTGATGGTATTGGAGACGGGTGGAGGTTCCAGGGCTGGAGCGTTCTGAGGGATGGGGAGGGGAACGGAGGTTGCTAGAGTGAAGGGGGGACGTGCGGAAGAAATGTGAGTGGGAAGAGGAGGATGCTGGGGGGGGTTAGTATTGGATGTGAGTGCTTGGTGAAGGGAAGAAGAGGGCATGAAAGATGTAATATTGGAGGAAGGAAAGGGAGGGACATTAGCGCTGGCGTTTATGGACTGGTGAGGGTGGGAAATATGGGCTGAAGAAGAAGGTAGGTTGGAGGGAAAAGAAAACTGAATAGGGTTAGGGTCAGGAGAAGGAGGGCTAGAAGATGCGCTGGAAAGGGGTGCTTGTGGCCAAGGGAAGGTGACGTTGCTTTGCGTGATAGGTCCCATTTCTTGGTTGATGTCCTTAGTTTGTGTAGATGAAGTTTCCATGGTGCTCCTGTTATCTTGGTGGTGTTGAGATGATGGTTTTTTTGGTATTCTTGGTTTTTCCTGTTGCTTTCCTTGGTGGTCCGGGTTGGTTAGAGGCTGGCGGAGAAGAGCTGGGAAGTGGATAAGGGGCGTGGCGGGAGCGGGTATTCCTGGTGTTCTTGGGGGGCGGAGTTGATGACGTAATGGATGTATACAGTTTGAGGAGTTCAGTCTTATTGCATCGGCTTGGAATGGAAATGCCGGCTTCTGTAATGCTTTGGCGGAGTTCGTTTGCTGTCATGGATCTGGTGATAGTTGGTGAGGATGTTGCGGAAGCATACGAAGAAGCTGGTGAAGGTAGGTGGAGATTTGTAGCTGACGGGGATGGCGATTGTAGACGACGAGATAACCTTGCTGCTGTTGAACGGATAGGCCTTCGGCCTCTCACTGTGGCTTCGAGCTCGAGTTGATTCCCAGTCTGGGTAATATGGCACTGGTCCTCGGCTGGAGTTTCGTGCCGAGCTCTGCTTTCGCTGGTTTGGTTGGTTTGGTTGGTTTGGTTGTTGTTGTTGTTGTTGCTGCTGCTGCTGGTGAGCGTTTGTTGCTTTTCCATGTTGAGAGTTTTAGCTTGCTTAATGCTGTCGCTAGCTATCTCCCGGGTCTTCCAAAACGAAGATGAGAAATGAAGTTTAGGCTGGGTATTTATGTTAGGTCTTGAATGATCTGATTGGCTAGCTAGTGATTGGTGATAGGGATCAGCTGTAGTCAATCCAATCACGTGCTCCTCTCGAAATTAGTTTGAGAAACTTCACTTAAATTAAAACATTTCATTTCAGAGCTTTTTTTGTAGCTTAACAATAAACAAACAAATAAAAGGGTACATTCAATTAGAAATGACAATCTCTAAACCATTCTCAGATGGGATGACGGGGCAAATCAAAGGTTACCATGGGCCAACTTTGGCTGCGGGCCCTAGTTTAGGCATTTCTGATATAAACAATATAGTTTATGGTAGATTTTTATTTTATTTAATCTTTTTAGTAATATTCACATTTAAGAGGTCAAACTATTTGAATATAATTATTATAATAAAAGCATAATTTTTATTTCTAAGACATCTATTAAAAAGTAATTATCATTATATTGTGACTTATAGACATATATTAGACACATATTATAGAAATGTATTATATTGGGATAAATTGCAATTAAACTTCCCATTTCATGCCAGTAAAAAGCAATAACACGCAAATGGCAACAACAAGAGCGACCAACTTTAAATAATTGGATAGATGCAACTATTGAGATCTATACAATGGAAAAAATCACTTCTGTGATTCATTTAAAGAAGGATATATTCCTGGGAAAATGGAGGAAATTGGATGAATATATTTCAGTTAGAAGACCTGATTTTGTTGCTATAAACAAATAGAAGATGCTCAACTGATAGATAAATACATGCTAATGTGTGTATACGTACAGCTGAAGTCAGAATTATTAAACCCCTTGAATTATTAGCCCCCGATTATTTTTTTCCCCCAATTTCTGTTTAACGGAGAGAAGATTTTTTTTAACACATTTCTAAACATAATAGTTTTAATAACTAATTTCTAATAACTGAGTTATTTTATCTTTGGCATGATGACAGTAAATAATATTTTACTAGATATTTTCAAGACACTTCTATACAGCTTAAAGTTAGGTTAAACTTAGGTTAACTAGGCAGGTTAGGATAATTAGGCAAGTTACTGTATAACAATGGTTTGTTCTGTAGACTATCGAAAACAAACATAGCTTAAATGGGCTAATAATTTTGACCTTAAATGGCTTTTAAAAAATTAAAAAACAAATAAACAAATAAAACAAATAACAAATAAAAAACATTTTTTAGAAGAAAAAATATTATCAGACATACTGTGAAAATTTCCTTGCTCTGTTAAACATCATTTAGGAAATATTTAAAAAAGAAAAAAAATTAAAAGGGGGGCTAATAATTCTGACTTCATATGGTTATATATATTTACATTGTATTGTATGTTAACCCCATGTGTATAATGAAGGTGGTGATTTAAGATTATTCTGAAAGGAATTGTATTATGGCATGCGTTCTCACCCTGGATGTAAATAGTCTTTTAATTTGTATGATTTTCTTTTGTTTTTTTATGCTATTTTTTATTTCATAATGTAACAAAATTTGAGAACTATGTATAGTTAGTACACATGACAATAATGCATTCTTCATTTGCCAGAGTTACTTTCTCAAGCAGTGTGTGCTAATGAATAAACCATAACGATTTTACATACCAGGGAAATTTCAGTTCTCAAAAGAAAAAATTAGCCTAAATTGTATAAATTTCAAACATTACACTGTAAGAAATAAAAAGTTGAGTTAACTTAAAATTTTAAACCAACCAACTGCATAGAAATTTTGAGTTTTTTAAGCTTCAGTGGTTGAAGTTGTGTCAAATAATTTTTTTTAAGTTGACTGAAAGGGCTGCTTTAAGTCAAGTATACTTTACTGCAGGGGTCACCAATCTCGGTCCTGGAGGGCGGGTGTCCCTGCTGAGTTTAGCTCCAACTTGCCTCAACACACCTGCCTGGGTGTTTCAAGTACACCTAGTAAGACTTTGATTAGCTTGTTCAGGTGTGTTTGATTAGGGTTGGAGCTAAAATCTTCAGGACACTGGCCCTCCAGGAACAAGTTTGGTGACCCTTGCTTTACTGAATAATTTGGCACGACTTCAACCACTGAAGCTTAATAAACTCAAAATCTTTGCAGCCGGTTGCTTTAAAATTTTAAGTTAACTCAACTTTTTATTTTTTACAGTGGTAAACGCTCAAACGAAGAAATCAAAATTCAAAGTCTCCTCAACTGAATTTTTTACTTTCGTTGAACAAACAGTTCCAAGCATGCAGTTAAATCATTTTCATGAGTAAATTCAACTCTGAGCTCAAAAATGTGTCCATCTAACTTACAAATTTAAACTGAGTTAACAATTTGTAAGCTGGATTTTTTATAATTTAGTAATTTGTTTTCTCAATGTAGTAACAGTTAGTAATAATAACTAGGGCCAGACAGAATTTGTGGACATGTTTTTGCTACAAAACAAGTCTCTCATATAATACATCTACTAAAAGACAGAAAATATTAGTGCACAAATTGTATTATAAATAAATCATATGAACATTCTAATATTACTGAAAATAATTAAAAAATAATAATTTAAAAAACTGAATAAATATCAATTTACACATTTACACAAGTAAATAAATAGACTTATTAGGCTTATTAGGCTATTAATCTGCGTAAATCTGCAGATTTCTGTGCGCGCAGATTCTGTGTGGGCCTAGTAATAACATAAGAATAAATACAAATGATACAAATAAATTTTACATAAAAGTATTGAGGTCTAAGATATTTCAATATAAATATGTATCAGTAAATGTACACAAATAGAAGACTGTTTATTAAATTGTACAAATATTTTTAAATGTTATTGTTTTGTGCTGTATTTCGGGCATGTAAATGTAGTCTGTGAGCAAATGTGGAGACTTTCAAACAAAACGAAACTTTCAAACAACAAAATGAATCTTACCAGCCCCAAACCTTTGCACGGTATACTACAGTACTGCAACAAATTTTAAATATACCAGAAAGCGAGAGCTTGTTCAAATGTGATATGGATATCTCTGCAGGATAACTATTGTTTCATGGATGCCTGGATTTATGCTTCTCCCGCCATGCATCAAAGCAGATTTGTCTTGCCGCAACAAGATTTTTAAATGGCCAAGAAGAGTGTGTTTATCTGTAGGCTGTGTGCTCCTTATAGACAGTAGTTGAAAGTAGTTCTTATCTGAGTTCCTAATTGTAAATCTTGAGAGAGTTAGGTCTCCAGAGAATGATGAGGTGGGACCCTTTTTTATCACCAAGGACAAAAATGCTGTAAATCCCAGGACAGGAAGTGATGTGGCCAAGACATCCTTTGTTTAAATACAGAAGCACTGGGAATCATAAAATAACACAACATCATGCGCTCTTTGTGTGACAACATCGTCAGTTGGATATTTATATGGTATTTTTAGATTGCAGTGCTTTCTCTGACATTTCTCTTTATATCATAATGTAGCATACATCTGGATTATATTTTAAGTATCATCTCATGCAAGCTTCAAAACATGGAATAGTCAGTAAAGAACATTCATTTTTGCACTGTCAGCAATGAAATAGATCTCCGTTTTATCCTCATTTTTTTCTATGCTGTACACATTTCCCAGCTCAAACGTGTTTTATGTTACTCTCACATTTCTACGTCTTGAATGTGTTGGTCTGCTGTTTCTTGAATACCCCTTTGTGCAATGATCAGTTGTGGGTGGCCATGCTATTTTTGTTGCATAGCTAATATTATGTGCAGGGTTTCTTTATATATGTTTGATGTCAGGGCAAAATCAGATGCTGATAGAGTAATTACAGATCCAGAGTCGACGGATTCATGATTGGCATTCTTCTCTCTTATCACAGCGCAGTCATTCAAGGAATTCTCCCAGCTGCTGAACACGGTGGAGGAGGAAAGACGGCGGCTTGTAAGTTTGCTTTGTTTTTTTTTCTTTTGTTATTGTTCAAAGAGATTGATGTCGGTTGTTTGAATTCTTATTCTCTCCATGGCTGCACGTATTTGGGCAGAACTACTTTGAAATGGTGTTGCAATTTCAATGAACCGTTTGCCATATTGCTATATTTTAAAGCAATAATTATTTCTGTGATTCAAAGCTGAGTTTTCAGTGTTATTGCTCCAGTCTTCAGTAGGGCTGGACAATATGGCAAATATGCAATCTTGATAATTATTTTCTATACTGAACGTTAACGATATATATTTCGATACAAGTTGTTAATGCTTCCGCTTTTAAAAGAGTATCCCGACCGTCGGCGTCAATAGCCTAGTGGTACTGTGTGCCGACATATAGCACAGACGTGCTCACGGTGACCCAAGTTCGATTCCCGGCTCGAGGTCCTTTGCTGATCCTTTCTCTGTTCCCAATACTTTCCTGTCTGAAATATCTACTTTCCTATCATAATAAAGGTGAAAAACAACTAAAAAATAATTATTAAAAAAAAAAAAAGTATCCCGACCATGACTGAATGCGAATACTGCTGGCAGGAAACAAGTGCACTAAACAATACTGGGTGATGCAGCATGACCTATTTTCGGCCAATAATTTTCAACGACCAAAAATTCGGTGAATCTCTAATATCAACACAATTATAGATTCCTGCTGTTGTACATTTCTGCTGTGTGATTGGTTCTTACACTGAAAAAATTAAGTCTGCAAACAATTTGTTTGTGTTAAATTTAAACAAACAAATTAAATTTAGTAATGTTCAGCTTAATTTGTTTGTTTAAATTCAGCCCAAATAAATGGTTTACAACCACTTAACTTAAAAAAATTGTAGTAAATCAAAGGAATCATCTTTGAGTAATTTTTTCAGTGGGATTATTATCGGATAAAAATGTCCAGAGCTTATCATCGTTATCGACATAAATTTTATTGCGATTCAATATAATATTGTTTATCGGCCCAGCCCTAGTCTTCAGTGTCACATGATCCTTCGGAAATCATTATATTTTGATGATCTGGTGCTTCAGAAAGATTTCATGTTTTTATAAATCAGTGGTAACAACATTTGTGCATATTTGTATATTTTAAGTAGGGGTTTAATGGTCCATAAAATGCACAGCTCCGCTCGATACGACACAGTATTGGCATGTTTAATAATTTTTTAATATAGCAAATGAAAAAAGAGCGAGATGAACTAAATTTTGTAGAATCTTTGCAGAATAAAAATATAAATTTAAATACAAATATAAATACACCCATGAAAAATTCTCCGACATGTTATGCAGTTGCAATTCAGGCAACTGAGTTTGAGTCCCAATTCAAGTTTATTTGTATAGCGCTTCTTACCACAATTATTGTTTCAAAGCAGCTTTTTACTTACCTTTTTGCAATCTTCTCCTCTTTCTTTCTCTCTCCAACTTAGCTCTCTGTCCAGCTACTGTCCTATCCGATTAAAGACAAAAAAAATTCCTAAATTGAACAAAAAAATTCCACGAGTCACTGAATAAATCTGAATGACTCAGTTGCAAAACTCATTCAGATGAATAAACTGTTCGTTCTTCAAAACATCTTATTCGGTTTTCCCACAAAAGAAAAGCTAATCAAACAGTGATGTAATTGTTCATTTACCAATGGGTTACACAAGTTTAATATCTCAGTGATGGTCGTAAACACTCCACATGATGTGGTCTAGTTCAAAAGTGCCACAGATGTTGGTAATGAAGTAGCCATGCCGGTTGTTTGCTTTTGTAGCCGTTGTCTCTTTATTTCTTCTTTGATGTGGTTTTGTTCACACATACTTAAAGCTTCTAGATTAGTGGTTTAGCACTACAAGAGCTATTTTGAGTAAGCGGTTTATTCATTATGGGAAACAGGCCGTCTACTGAAAGATGCTTTCTGTAGACCACCACAATTTTTGGAGGAAAGGAAATGAGATCAGAAAATGCTAATAAAATATTACTCATTCTGCTCCTATGAAATATCAATGGCAGCAGAAGAGCATCTTCATTGGCATCAGCTACAGTTGCTAATAGGCAGTTTTATTGGCGTTATGCACAAGGCAGTGTGTTGCCAGGGAATATTCCTGGCATTCGCTGCTGCAGCTGGTGGATCATTAGTCATAATATAGCAGTGAACGACCTCACCGGACAAACAAAGCTCCTCTGTGCTTCTGCCCACATGTCAACAAACACTGACTTGTGTTTCTTTTAGAGATGCAGCGGTGTGTTGGCCACTTAGATATAGCTGCAGATTTTTAGATCAAATTTTAAAAAATAAATAAATATAACAGGCTGTGTGTGAAGGCACTGAATTGTATAATATATTTGACTTAATCCAGCCTTTTTCTCTGGGTCACTTTATGAATTATCTGCCAGATCACAATTAAATCTGTGCAAAACATACTTGTAGATAATTATTATATCTTATATTATATTCCATTATATTTTATTATAATTTTGGTCTTGGATTTCAAATTGATCCAGTCCATGTTCACTGAAAATGTTTTGTCAATTATTTAAATAAGAGACTTATTTTAAGTATTGGAATCAAAATTCTACCTGTTTTTTCCAAGTTTCTTTATTTGATATTTCGCTTAATATTTCTTTAGAAAACATTATACTTTTTCTGGATTCTTTGATGAACAGAAGGTAATTAATAATTACTGCATTTATATGATATACAGTTCCCACAGGTTTCAAATATACTTGCGGTGGTAGTCGGATAGAAACACACCTTTTACCCACAGCACATGCTACATGCGACAAAAAAGTAATTTTACATAATAATAATTATTTATTTATTTTTTTAAAACTGTTGAAATAATAAAAGAAATCCACTATTTATTTTACTTTTATTCTATTCAGGAGCCATGCGCTCTCACTGACAGGTAAAATCTGCTGCTGATATTTTGTACAGTATTGTCAAAGCATGTTAGGTATGTATAAAATATGTAATATATCAACATCATCAAATAAAAAAATACAGCAAATGAGAAATAAATGACATAAAGGAATAAAAACATCTATGGAAAAAAAAAAAGGCAAATGAGATAATTGACCATTTCTAACAGTGTACATATTTTTTGCAGTCAGTTTAGATGTAATTTCATCCTCTCTGAGTATATAGAAGAGTTTATCTGAGTTGTTTAGTTAATATGTTTATTAATAAATATAGATAAATTAATAAAGAATTAATAAATACGTTTACTGTCACTTTTGGTCAATTTATTACACCTTTGCTAAATAAAACTAATAATTCTTTCTTATTGACTCAAACTCTTCAATTATAATTAGGGAAGGTCTGTTTTGGGAAAAAAGTATTATTTAAAAGGGATTATCAGTATCATGTGACTAAATCGTTTTTCATAAACAAGTAAAGACATTTGCTATTATACCTAAGAGCAATTCCATGCAAATGTCAACCTTGCCATGAAAAAAAAAATATCACACCAAAATAGCGAAACCTTTTCAGGTTTTTTGTGTAGGCTTGTATTTTACAGTACACTCTCAGAAATAAAAGTACGCAAGCTGTCGCTGGGGTGGTACCCTTTCAAACTGTACAAATTTGTACCTAAAAGGTCCATATTAATACCTCAAAGGTACATATTACTACCTAACTAGTACAAAAGTGTTCCTCTTAAAATGTTTAGGTACTAATATATACTTTTTGAGTAAAATACTCAAACATGTCTCTGTCAGTGTTTTCAAACTATTATATTTGATTCACCAAACACACAAAAGTGGCAATTTCACATCCATAATGAAGTTTTTTTCCTCATAAATGCAAAAATGTCAAATAAAATAAAATCAGTAATTTTTATTCTATAGAGAGCCGACTATTATCCTTTTGATTAGCATAATTTCTTTAGGGTTGTGCAGTTTCATTCACAGAATTTCTGCAAAGTGAGTTGTGTATTGTAAACTGACTTTTTTTTTTGTGTAACTGACTTTTTCTTGTCGCATCCATAACGCATATTTATTTTTTCTCATTTAAAATATAAAAAATGTTTACAGATGGATATTTTTCTGATCCCATAACTCTGTGGTTGGTAGTTTTGGAAAATGTAAACAGATGTTTCAATATAATGTTAATATATTTCTCTGTGTATTTGTTTTACATTTTTACTGCAAATGTCACATCCATAATGCTGGAATTGCTCATATATATTTAAAAGATTTCAAGATTTCAAAGAAAGTTCACAATTCTCAATACTCTCAATATTCTCAGTAAAATAGGACAAAGTATAAAACAAAAAGTCCTCACATTTATGGAAAAGAATAAAAAAAATACAAATGAAACCATCTTCACTGTACGAATTAAACTTGATTAGTTTCCATTTAAAGCTGTAAAAGTCATTCAGTCAAGAACACTGAGTGATTTTCTCCTGGTCTTTTGTTATTTGATTATTAATGACAACACACTTTCACTTTAAGAGCTGCGCGGTTCTGATTTATGGTTGCTCTATACTTTTCATTCTTAGCCTTTTATGTTCATTTATAAAAACATTTACAAAACAAACAACACTGTAAAAAATGCAGGGTTCCACACAATTCATTCATGTTGACCCAACACAAATCAATTAAGTTAACTTTTAACAAATTTATGTGGATTAAACATAAAAAAATTACATTGTCCCAATGAAATCTCAAGAATTGTGTTGTTTCAGCTTATTTTAAATAAGTAGTTTGAACAATTAAAAAGAAATATTCTTTTGAGTAAAGGGTTTATGTAAATCATCACTAAGCACATATTTTTACATCTATTTAGGTGCAGCTTAAGCTAAAAGATGACTTAACATGTCAGTGTTCTGCTTGTTTCTGAGGCTGGACACATGCACAGAACAGCTCACACGTTCTCTTTTGTGTTTTAAGTAACATGATTGAAACTAATACACTTCAATAAAGCAAGCACGTCCCATGCTGTGAGTCACGTTACATGATACACAGTGAAACTCAGCTTTGCAGATGAAAGAATGCAGACTGCTGAAAAGAGGGCAGTTTATGACACTATAATTGTTTAATTTTGATTAATGTTTATTTTTCATAATCGTTGAAAGCCAAAAGTTTGCAGTTTAGTCATGTTTAATTATAATAATCCAAATTTTTATGTTAAAATTTATGTAATTACTCATAATGTACAAAAACCCAGCCCTAGCCATAGTTATTATAATAATTATATATTGTGATTTTTTGATGATCATTTTGTTCAGCATAACTTCAGTCCAAATCTAAAACTAAAGTCTTATTAAAGCGAAACAGTTATTAGCTGTGACTGTAGGACAGCAGCCTCTATTGTAGTAGAGACAATCAGTTCTATTGTGTCTTCTGGGCTTGTGTCTGAATGTCTAATAAAACGCTGAGGTCAAACCTTAGGTCATCCACTCATGACACATTGTGTTGTTTGGCTCATACCTTTTGGTGATTGCTTTTCCAGTCCCTACATCACAACATTGTTTCCTTTCTCAGTGTGAGACCTGAGTAATGTGTCCTTGCGCAATAAGTGTCATGGTGACTCAGTCCAGCTTTACACATTCATGTCCTCAGCTTAAGTTTAAAAACAGGTATTTTTTGGATTTACCACAATCCAGTCGAATTTTAAGGCCGGATTTAGTTTCTTCAATAGTATGTTTGTTCTGAGAGTTTCTTTGTGTTTGCTGTTGCATAAATATCTTGTTTGTTTTCACACATAACTCAGATTACAACAGATGGCTAAATTTCAGTTCCATCCCCATGTATATTATTTGTAAAGTCCTCTTTTAAAAAAATGCATGTTTACTGGACAAGATGAGATTAAATTGTCAAGACCTGCTTGTAATATTCCTTTAACTATCAAACTTAGACCTTTAGTTAATGACATAATCTACCAGGAAGTGACATCATGGACAAACAACAAAAGCAAACATTCTTTTGTTGTGTTTGTTGGTTGGATTTATTGTACAATAAGCCATCAAGTTATAGAAATTTACACTGTAAAAGATGCTGGGTTCCACACAATTGCTTCATGTTGTCCCAACACAAATCGATTAAGTTAACTTAATCATTTTTACGAATTTAAGTGGATTGAATGTAAAGCAATGAAGTTGGTTTTATTCTTTTGGGTTCATTTATTGTGCCATAGTTCACCCAGTTTAATAAAATTACTAGGGATGTCCCAATCAGGTTTTTTGCCCTCGAGTCCAAATCCAAGTCATTTGATTTTGAGTATCTACCGATACAGAAACCCAAGTCGATACTTCTACAATACATAAAAAATAATAAAGAAGAGCGACGAAACAGGTCCAGGATGTTCCTTACTTTTATTTAATTCACAGTCAAGTAATACATAACATAAATTCTTCACTTTTGGACTTTAGGGCAACAGTAAATATAAAAAAAAACGAATATAAAAACAAATAGCTCCTTAACTTAAAATACTCACCAGGCGTATCTCAGTTATGGCAATGTTGTCGTCATCAACTTTATAATACCTCCAGACCGCAGACATATTCACGCTTTCTGCTTCTAGCTGCTTCTGTATTCTACTTTGCTGGCATTTAACCAATAGCGTCTCTGCAACAAAGTGATGTCATGCCGCACGCATTGCTGTTTCTGTGTGAAGTCAAGAACTAGGTCTAACTCTGTGCCGCCGCATAACTTTAGATATGTACATATATATATTCAAGTCCTGATTGGGAGGTAACGTCTGATTCTGATCGAGTCTGTAATCGGGCCTGATTTTTCGATCATGTGATCTGATCTGGACATCACTAAAAATTACTACAATTTATTATAAAAATGTTATGATATTGTTAGACAAATGATTAGTATCTAAGTTTCCATTCACCTATTTTTATGCTAATTCAGGAATTAATTAATTCATTCATTTTCTTTTCGACTTAGTCCCTTTATTAATCTGGGGTCGCCACAGCGGAATGAACCGCCAACTTATCCAGCACATGTTTTACACAGGGGATGCCCTTCCAGCCGCAACCCATTTCTGGGAAACATCCATACACTCTCATTCGCATTTATACACAACAGACATTTTAGCCTACCCAATTCACCTGTACCGCATGTCTTTGGACTGTGGGGGAAACCGGAGCACCCGGAGGAAACCCTCACGAACGCAGGGAGAACATGCAAACTCCACACAGAAACGCCAAATGACCCAGCCGAGGCTCGAACCAGCAACCTTCTTGCTGTGAGGCGACAGCACTACCTACTGCGCCACTGCGTCACCCTAATTCAGAAATATCAAAGAAAAAAAAATGCTGAATGTAATCTCCAAGATGTGTATAAATTTAGAAATTGTTTTTTTTTTCAATTAAATTGTATTACATAAGAAAAATGTGCAGAAACTAAGATGGAATCACATTTACTAAGTTCCAGCATACAAATGGGCAAGATGGGATACATTAATAGACAAACCAGTGGACCGGCTACATTGCACAACATCTGAAATGTTGTTTTGGCCATTTCTAAAATCCCTCAGCCAAAGTCCATCATTAAAAAAAAGTTCAGTATTATTACCTTCCAGAACTGTCTTGAGCAGCAGCACTTCCAAAGATCAGTCTTCTGAGGCATAAAAAAGTAATTTATTATGAAAGAAAAAAGACCCACAATGACTTCTCCTAACACAATAAATTCCATTTTTCTTGTTTGATATTTGGCGCTAGTTTATCAGGAAGTGATGGTTTTGTTTTCTTTTATTCATCTGATCAGAACAGTGCTTTATTTGAAAAGGTTTTACGCAATATTCCAGTTTTGTGCATAAATCTAATTTGCATCTTTGGATTGAAACATAGCTAGTGAGACTTTAGCACTATATTTCAATAATGTTAGGTGTCTTGATGTTTGTTTATTTGATTTCTTCATCAGTAGTCCATCTAGTTTAGGTAAAGTATAAAAAAATCTTGTCATTTATTATCAAAATGTCATAATAAAGCTGAATAAATGAAACAATATGGGTTCTATTTTAATATATAGGCACAAAGTCTAAAGTACATGGCGCAAAATAAAGATATTTGTGTATTACTGTACATCTTGTGTGTATTAATCAATGTGTAAGCATTTGGACCTGCATAGGCGCATAACTAATGTGCTCTGCACTGGACTTTAAACCTGCTTTCAGTTGGTCAGTGACGCGGTCTATTTCAGTTGCTCAAAAAAACAATACACTTTAACACACCTCCTTTTCAGACCAGCACGCCCATGAGTCCACAAAGTGGCGCAAATGGATTTGCTATTTAAACAATGTGGCACAAACATGAAAATTACTGTTTGTGGTCTGAATGTAGCAACAAGTCGTTCCATTCACGTCTTGCGCCTTATTGCGCGGGGTGTATGATAGGGCCCTTATATGTTTCAAATGTTTAATCAAACTTTTTATTTTCATCCTGTACGTAAACCATTCTCTAGATAATCTTATTATAATTAACTAATAAAGGTTTGAGTAACCTTTTCTGTAAACACCCCCAGTATGTTCACTTCAGAGATATAAAGTTCAAAATATGCATAACCGGAAACGACCCTGAAAGTGGATTACATTCATAATGTGTCAAAACCCAAAGGAAAAACTATTAGCTTTGACATGGAAACATTTGATTTGCACAAGAGGATATTAAATATGTTGCGCTGGCTTCCAGATCCTGCGTCCAGTTTGAGTCGCATCCATTGTTCATTGGAGAAAGCGGAGCGGGTCAGCGGAGCTGTGTGAAGACCCTCAGGGGGAGAATTAGCCAGCAGCCTCCTACAGTTTCTTTACTTCCTGCAGACCGTGGCCGTGTTACGGTTCAGTCTCACAGGCTCCTGTGCCGGGCCTCTCAGGATGACAAACACCTCCGTCAAGCTGAGAAAGTCCCCGAGGGCCTTTTCATTCACAGACGTACAATAACAGAGCCGAGGGGTGAATAACTCCCAGTAAATGCATTGCCATCCCACGGGGCCGCAGATGGGAAGTGCTGTGTGTTACTGGAGCATCGTGGCGAGACGGTGAGGTTTAGAGTCTGTGGCTCACGTAACGGTGAATCACTGTGTAAACACAACTGCTGTGTTTTATTGAACGTCTGCCATTGCATTCTGCCAGATCAGTAGACTGTCTCGTATCCAGTGGTACTTTCATCTTAGGCTCTCTGCCAGTGCGATCTGCTTTAAGTGGGAGGCATTTTCCCACATGATGGATTGGACTGATGTAAGAAGCGAGTTTCCTCTTTGGCTAAAAAAGGGCCATGGGAAGTTTTGACGGGAGAAACTCTTGAGCAAGTAGAGCGTCTGTCTGCACCCAGCGGAGCAATCTGAAGTGCTGAAAAGTGTTTTGCTTTAATCAATGCTTTTTTGTCGCGCTGTACTTAAGTTTAGTAATATGGTGCTTTTTGTTGTTGGTTCATGTGGAAATACATTAAAAATGGAGGTAGTTCATGCAGGAATTCATCCATTTCATTATTGAAATAGTTAATAGCCTCAGCCATAGTTAATCCAATTTGCGTGGGTTTTAGCCTTGGTGTACAAGCTCTGAACTTTAAACTAGCGCACAGTTGGCATAACTTTGTTAGTTACAGCAGTTTGTTCGTGCAGAAACACGGTGTGAGAAATCTTTAAGATTAATTAACCATGATGAATTAAAGCGCGGTTAATAGTGAAATCGGTTAATCATTGCATCCGTATTTTAAACAGTAAAACTTCTCTAAATATGCGAAATATACAATAAAAACAGGGCGTCATGGTGGCGCAGTGGGTAGCATGATCGGCTCACAGCAAGAAGGTCGCTGGTTCGACCCCCGGCTGGGTCAGTTGACATTTTTGTGTGGAGTTTGCATGTTCTCCTCGTGTTCGCATGGGTTTCCACTGGGTGCTTCGGTTTCCCCCACAGTCCAAAGACATGTGGTATAGGTGAATTGAATAAGCTGAATTGGCCGAAGTGTATGTGTGTGAAAGAGTGTGTATGGGTGTTTCCCAGTGTTGGGTTGCAGCTAAAAGGGCGTCCGCTGCGTAAAACATATGCTGGATAAGTTGTCAGTTCATTCCACTGTAGCGCCTCCCTGTTAAATTTAATCTAATCCATGTCCTGAAACACTCCCCCTCTTCTACTTTCGCATCTCATTCTAACGGAGGGAGCGATTCGTTTGTGAATGAATCTCCATTATAAACAACTCGTCCACTTAGCCGACAATAATACACGTTTCTAGCACCACAGCATCTTGTTGTCATATTTCATTTACATTGTTTGCTGATTTATTCAACAAAACTAGCATAAGCCTAGTATTTAGTGCGAGTTGGTGCTACTTTTCTTATGATCAGTGCACTAAGTGACTCTATATTATCAATACTTGTTTAGCACAAAACTTTGTAACATATAAAAGCATAAAAAACGAAATCTTACCTATGAAATGTGATGGCTTTGTGCTTTGTTTTCTTTGTTTGCATGTCACTACACCCGTACACAGCACTTAAGTCCAGCATCTTCACATTGGCATTAGTCTTGACTAGTGTGGTTGAATGACAGTTGTCCTGGGAGCACTGTACAAATGTGGGGGCGCTATTGACGTATGCTCAGGGTCCGTATGTGATATCTAACGTATATATCTATGTGACATGATAAAGATGACTCTGGTAGGCTACTTCCATACCATGAAAGCTCAGTCTTGCATAGCGGGCAGGATACAATCTTCTTAGAGGCATTTAATGTAAAATTCTCCCATGCCTTGGAGGGTTAGGGGCGCATGCTTTTTCCTGCAGCCGGTTCTGTGCCCTCGATTGCGCGAGCGGCTGTATATCTTATCGTCGTGTTCCTCATGTGAGCAGCCCAAGGAAAGGATAACAGCATTTGTTGACAACGAATTTCATTTTCGATTGTTGTTGATTTTTATCGATTAGTTGTTGCAGCCGTAGTTGAAATTGTACAGTCTGAACAATATGTATAAGTACAGTCCTTATACATATATAAGGTCCTCTCCTCTTGGCTGTTACAGCGATACTTCTGGATACAGACACGAGCATGTTTTGCACGGCTGCTGCCGTTTATCAGTGTCACTCATCGGTAATCAGCGCCAGAGCGTTAGAGCCAATCGCAGCCCTTTCTGTTGAGCACGTGACCAGTCATAGGAGTGTAAGAAAGAACTCGCTAGACAAGGTCTAAAAAGCGAGTGGGATATTTATATTTGTTTATTTGCTATAAATGCTCATGTTGTTCTGTACATGTACTTGAGTTTTTAAAGGTGCAGTTTATATATCTGACTGTTTTATTTAAGAACAAAATTGTAATACATATAGTACATGAATATAAATAATACAAGAATTGCCGTGCTGTGAAGAAACTGTGTATGGAAAGCATCATCAATGCACCGAGATATCAAATTGAACCGAATCAATGGCATGATAATTGTAACCGAAGCGAACTGTGAGACCAGTGTAGGGACACACCTCTAACAAGTACTGCCAGTGACACTCAATCTAGTAGCAAGCAACAGCAGTACAACAGTACAATTTCAGAGATGTTTGCTAATTTATTTATATATATATATATATATATATATATATATATATATATATATATATATATATATATATATATATATATATATATATATATATATATTAAAACTAACACTCACTGCATTTTAGCAGTTAGAAGCTACAATACAGACTATTGAGCTGAAGCTTGACTACAAAATTAAATTGCAAATCAAATCGAAATCGCAATATCTGTCAAAAAAAATCGCAATTAGATATTTTCCCCAAATCGCACAGCCCTAGAGGTAGGGCTTTCTCATACAGTGCGCCTAGGCTGTGGAGTGCACTACCCATCAGCATTAGGAATGCCACTTTTCTGGACTGTTTTAGAAAACTTCTTAAGACTCACCTTTTTAGCATTGCTTTTAACTTAGGATGATCATTTTTCTTAAATTTTTTTATTCTATTTTATGGTTCATATTTTTATTGTTTTTGTTGCATCCTTTTATTGTTGTGCTGTTTCTGCTATTGTTGGTATTTTGCCTTGTAGCACTTTGAGTCCAAGAAAAACGCATTACAAATAAAATGTATTATTATTATTTGAGCTTTCATCGGATTTAATTCATGTCCAATTCGCAATGCATTGTGGGCAATATTAGCCATTGGATTACGCACAAAACTGCACTTTGAATATGTATCAGAAATAATAGACCATCCTGGTAACTTTGTAATATTCATTTCAACATACTACAGCTGTGTCCCAAATGGCACACTATGCACTCATGCACTATATATATATATATATATATATATATATATATATATATATATATATATATATATATATATATATATATATATATATATATATATATATATATATATATACTTATGCACTTACACACTCAACAGCATAGTATATGAATGTAGTGTCGTCCCAAATGGAACACAAATTTTTTTTTACTAAGCGGAAATTCAAACCGATTCCCTGATGATGTTTGACAGTTGCCAAATAAGTGAAATAAATGACCAAAGTATCAAATAATACCTGTTACGAGTATAACTGCATTCACCATTGGGATGCGCTATAATCACTCTTGTAGGAGAATTTTGCTTTCATAATCCAAAATAAATAAAGTTATCCAACATGTGCGCCTGATAGCTCCACCCCTTCCGCTACGTGAGCAAAGCTGCGGTCGTTGAGTGCGTGAAGTGTCCATCATTACACACATCATTTTACCGGTCGAATGAGTGCATCATCTGGGTAATTAAAGTGCACTTATTTTTAGTGTTGTCAGTGTAAACGCACTACTTACACTATTTATACTACAAAATGGCGTAGAATAGTGCATAAGTATGCAGTTTGGGACGCACCTATTGACTTACAACACACTACTTCTATTTTCGAATACTTTTTAGTATGGATACTATTGACCTTATTCTACGATCCAGAGGTGCGCTCGTTTTTGCGATTAAGAACTTCCTATTCAGTTGCCTATGGGAGAACTGAATAGGAATAATAAACGGCAGAAAACGGTCAAACTACTCGCTCCACAAACAAGTGTGTTCATGACTATACAGACAAAGTAGAATAGTATAATAAGAAAACATCAGTTTGCAACATCAAGCAGCATAACGAGCTGTTTTAACATCTAAAAAATTAATGGAAGTGAATGAGACTGGAAGTCTCGAGCCAAAAATATTCCAATGGTGGCGCCCGCTCGTACGTGAAAAGTAACTGGGACGCAGAAATTGACGTCCGTAATCATTTGTTTTCCTATTATTGAAACCAATGGGTCCCAGCAACCAGCATTTATCAAAATATTTATCTTATGTGTTCAACGAAGAAAGAAACTCATAAAGGTTTTAAACCAAACGAGAAAGAGTAAACGATGAGGTAATTTTCAGTTTTGGGTGAACTATCCCTTTAATGTGGCCACTTATACATCACGTGCAGCTCATCTGTCTAATGCTTATAAGCCTGTCATGCATGTTTGTGTAAGACAAGCTTGTTTGACTTGCTCCGTGCATTGCAATAACAATGTTACAGTTTAAAATGAAAGTCCAACATTTAACATGTATCATAGATGCAGTAAACCGAGCTGCTGTTTAGTCTAAATATGCTGTTGGTTTATGCTATACAGCAAGACTCAGCTGTGCACCATGAGCTCAACAGGAAATGCACTCATATCTTAAAAATGAAGTTGTCACTCACACCCTTTCAAAGCCTGCAGTGTACATCTGGACCTGCTCGGAGTCTGTACATTTCTATTATTTGGAAGTGCAAATTCCATTAATGTTGATGTGGGTGGAAGGAGCTAGTAGAGACGGACGGTGAGCGCAGGCAAGCATGTGGAACTGATTTTGCCCAATTCTCCAGCGAGACATGAAGTTCTCCGTTCTGCGCCTGGGAAAGTGTATAAAAGGAACCAGTGTATGTAATTGTGTGTTTTTCCAATCGGAGTGCCTACATGAAAATGGTACTAATTATAGCGCCGTTATTTTACAGTAAATAAAAGTAATTCCCTTGGATGGCGTTCACGCTCTGTTCACCGGCTGTTAGCTATTAGCACAAACTCACTGATGTCGATGAGTTCACACTTTGAACTCCACAGTATTGAGGGTTTTAACACTAGTTGCAATTGTAAATAAATTGATTCACTCAACTTTTTGAATATCTCTTTTTGAGATTTGTTTTTTCTCCCAGAATAAGTAGTTATTTATATTAAATAGTTTTATTTTATGTCATCATGCTACACGGTCACACGAGCAGCCCAACTAATCGATAACGGCACTCGTTGACAACGAATTATATTATAGATAGTTGTTCAATTCAATTCATTTTTATTTCTATAGCTCTATTTTACAATGTAGATTTAGTTCTAGATTTTACAATGTAGCTCTAGTAAATTGAAACTGTGTCAATCCAATTTTAAGAGTTGACGTTCAGTTAATTCAGTTCAGTGTGGTTTAATTTTAACTGCTGAAAGTCCAAACACTGAAGAGCAAATCCATCTATGCTCAGCTCCACAAGTCCCAAACCAAGCAAGCCAGTGGCGAGGAACAAACTTCACCAATTGACGAAAGTGAAGGAAAAAACCTCGAGAGAAACCAGGCTCAGTTGGGCATGACCATTTTTCCTCTGGCTCATATTTGTTTAGAAAAAATTGTATTTTAATTTTTGAAATTATTGATAATATTAATTATAAATGTACTTCAAAACAGTATTAAAGGGATATTTCGCCCAAAAATTCTGTCATCGTTTACTCTTCACTTGTTCACTTGTATTTGAGTGTCTTTACTCTGTTGAACACAAAATAAGTTAGTAGTTTAGCACTTTTTACCCAATTTGTAATTCTAATCGAATTCACGTCCAGTGTTCAATGCATTGTGGGCAATATTAGCCGTTGAAGTACGTAGTTTGAATTTTTATCGGAATGGTAGACCATCCGCTAACTTTGGAATACTCCTTTCAATATACTATGACTTAGTAGAGTAGTTAAGAACTTGTTTTGGATAATTTTGATATTCCTGGAATGAAATATGTAGGACTGTGGTGCATTTTATTTTAATTTAATATCAGTTTGGCCTTCAACCAAAATAATGAAAGAACAATAATTGAGATAAAGCAATTATTGCATCATATCTCACCCCTTTCCATTTTTTTCGCCCATTCGTTCCTCTGCAAACCCAATTTCATGTAGAAAGTGATTTCACGTTGAGAATGAAATACATGTCACAGTAAATTTGATCCGTGTGGCTCTTAAAGTGACAGCTTCCTATATTCCTGCTGCCAACTGTGCTCAAACAATAAAAGACAATCAAAATCTTTTTAATAAAGAAATCCAAAATGTTTTGGTGATATAACTAATGATTGTTTTAAATAATCATTATTATAAAATTTACCAAAATAATCATAATCTATGATTTTTTCCTGATGATCTTGCAGCCCTAGAAATAGGTCAATTTTATAAATGCACCTCATACATAGTCTGTTTGATTTATCCTAATCAGTGTGTCTTATTTTGTCTAAAATGTCACATTTTATATTTTATAAATAACCTTTTCAATCAAGTATTACCTTTTTTCTTGAGGCTGTCTGCTGGGTCTTAAAAAGTATTATAATGTCTTAAATTTCCTAAATGAAATTTTTGGCTTTAAAAAGTCTTGAATTACTATAAACAGGTCTTCATTTTGCTTTCCTCAATGTAAAGCTACTCAGTCAGGCTGACATCCATCCAATGGCCATCAATACATACTACTTTAATTATACAATAATACAATAATAATACTTTATTTTTTATATTTAAGAGTTCTTTGTTGCAAAGAGATACAATTCACAACAGCTGTTAGACATTTTTACAGAAAATTCCCCAAATTAAATTCTGTAATCAGGGAAAAAATAAACTAAAAGCATTTACACGATTCCTCATGATAATACTGGGCCATTAGAAAAAATCCCTTGTCTTTAACCCAGAATTAAGTCTAAAATTTAATTCCTAATGGTCTTAAAAGGGTCTTAAAAGTCTTAAATTTGACTTGATGAAACTTGCAGAAACTCTGTTCTTTAAACCCTGTTCTCTAAAAGTCAGTATCACACTCAATTCTGACATCTTTTTATTTTAATATGCTTTTAACTGCTTTTTCAGTGCAATTTTGTCCATCCTGTTTTATTAGCTTTATACTAAAGAATTCAAGCTGAGTTTAATAAAACTGTTTTAGTATAAAATAATATAATATAAAAAATAATATAATATAATATAATATAATATAATGGGCAACGCAGTGGCGCAGTAGGTAGTGCTGTTGCCTCACAGCAAGAACGTCGCTGGGTCGCAGGTTCGAACCTCGGCTGGGCTGGGTTAGTTGGCGTTTCTGTGTGGAGTTTGCATGTTCTCCCTGCGTTCGCGTGGGTTTCCTCCGGGTGCTCCGGTTTCCCCCACAGTCCAAAGACATGCAGTACAGGTGAATTGGGTAAGCTAAATTGTCCGTAGTGTATGAGTGTGAATGTGTGTGTGGAAGTTCCCAGAGATGGGTTGCGGCTGGAAGGGCATCCGCTGCGTAAAATCGTGCTGGATAAGTTGGCGGTTCAATCCGCTGTGGCGACCCCGCAAGGGACAAAGCCGACAAGAAAATGAATGAATGAATATAATATAATATAAAAAATAAAAGTTTTAAAAATGTGTGTACTTGTGTAGGTTTTTTTATTAATTATTTTAGATGGTTTAAGGAATCATTTTTTTTTTGGTAGAATTTTTTTGCTCATTTTGACTCTGTATTAATAATTTGATACCATATAAATCCAGTAAATTCAAGGAAAATGGGAATGTTTAAGTGTTTTTCATAACTGTATTTTCATGTTGATTTTAGTATTAGTTTAAATACAACAACCCTCTTTCAGTCCATTTAATGCCGAGCAAACATTTCTCTCAAGCACTATTGACTGTTCTGCAATGATTTATTACACAGCTAAAGCTTTTCCGTAGATGATTCATTGGTATTACATCATACATGACTGATCGGAGGCTTTTCTGTTGCCTTTTCAGATACAGAACGCCGATGACGTCTTGATCACACCGCTGGAGAAGTTTCGCAAAGAGCAGATCGCAGCAGCCAAAGTAAGTTCTTAGAGGCCCATTGTGAGTTAATGTTGTACGTGTCAGCAGAAAGTAATTTTTACTTACGCCGCGACAGGATCCTATACGGTCAGTATAGGTCTGTGAAACCTTGCAGGAAAAGGGGGAAATTGCAAACACCTGGTGAAGACGAGAGCAGTCAAATTATAGCCAGATACTGTAATGGGACATTTAACAACATGAAACGGTCTGAGGGCACGTTTATAAGCAGACTCTGGTTGAAGCTTGACTCTTTCGAGGAGATTAGCTTGTTGTGCTGCTGATCTGTGAATGTGACCCTTCAGCTGGAGCTCTGCCTGTTGAGCTCAAACATTCAGAGCAAGAAAGGAAAAGAAAAAAAAACACCCCATGCCTTATTTGGGTGTATTGGCCCAATGCTTTTTAGAAGGAACTTCTAAACTCGCTCAACTTAGACATTGAGACGTGATGGAGGCCAAAGGGAACGTCAGTCCGGCTGTTCAACGTCTTGCAGATGTGTGCATGTGTGTTCAAAGCAAAACTCTCAACGTATAAGTCTCACAGTCAGCTTCAAATCTGTAAATGTTTGAAATGAAAAAAATATTTAGATATTGTAAATGTTTGTAATGTTTTATGGTTTGTTTTTGAAAGAAGTGTCTCTCCAAGGCTGAATTTTTTTAATTAATAGGACACTATATAATAGGTAGGGATGTCCAGATTCGATTACTTGATCGGAAATCGGGCCTGATCACGGGGTTTCAGACTCTATTGGAATCGGATGTAACCTCTCAATCAGGACTCAAATAAATCTGTATATACAGTATATTATAGATATATATTTACATCATTTTTTTATATCTATAGTTATGCAGTGGCACAGAGTTAGACGTAATTCTTGACTTCACACAGAAACAGCAACACATGCGGCATGACATCACTTTGTTGCAGAGACGCTATTGGTTAAATGCCGGCAAAGTAGATCACGGAAGCAACTTGAAGCGGAAAGCTTGAGTATGTCTGTGGTCTGGAGGTGTTATAAAGTTGATGATGACAACATTTCCATAGCAAACTGTGAGATATGTAAACTTGGGATTGCCTGCTGGGTATTTTAAGTTGAGGTGCTATTTGTTTTTATATTAGATTTGTTTTTTATTTTTACTGTTGCACTTAAGTCCAAACGTGAAGAATTGATGTTATTTATTACTTGATTGTTCAAGCTACCACACAGAAGTGCTCTGTTTGTTAACAGAGTTGCTGAATGTTAAAATAAGGTGAATTAAATAAAAAATAAGGAACAATCTGGATCTGTTTCTTCGCTCTTTTTTAAGTTTAAGTTTTAGTTTCGATATGGGCAGATATTCAAATCAAATGACTCTTACTTGAGGGAAAAAAAAACCTGATCGGGACATCCTTCATAATAGGCACCTATTTCAACATTATTACTTCAGTGTGACATGATCCAACTATGAACAATGTTGTTGTCAGCTTAATATTTTTGTCTAATTGATGACATATTTTTTTGATAAATAGTATAGTTAAAGAGAATACAATTTCATATCTGTTTGTAAATATCTTTACTGTCAATATTGATTGATTTTAGGTTTTGAATAAATGCAATATTTCAAATGTAATATAAATGAAATGCTGAATGGTAATATACATTATTTATTTATTTATTTATCACATATTTTTTGTGTTTAAAGGGGTGGTCCAGAGTGTATTTTTAAGGCTTGGCTGTGTTTATAAGATGCAAAGCAATGTGTGCTCATTCTTCACTTAAAAAATCACATTATTTTTTCAGATATCTTACTTTGATTATATACAGCTACTCAGCTAACATGAAAACGAAAGTCATATTTCCTAGTTCCTCTGAAAGGCCCACCCTCAAGCGATATGCGGTAACTAGAAGCCCTTGTGATCTCACTAGCCCAGATGTATTTTTTGTAGACCCCAAATTTGAAGCTGTAGGCTTTGCTAAGCTAACTCTGTAAAAGTCAAGGACAACGTCTCCCTTTTCATTGAACTTTGAGCGTCTTACATTCAGAGCTGTTGTTTATGTTCACACAGCTACATTACACATCAACTAAAGTTTAAAATATCATATCATAGTGAACCACCCCTTTAATGTATTATTTAGCATAGAAAAACGTAATCACCACAAATATAATCCCAATTCACTCCATGTAGATACGAAACAGTAAATCATTGTAAACAATCTTAACCCAATGCAGCAGAAAAATCTAATCTATTCTAATTTATTGAGATGCACCTGTATATTATATATTTTCTGTATAATTTATGTATTTGCATATTTGGTGTATTTTATGGATGTATTTTCAGTGTCAGCATGACTGAAAAAGCATATTTTATGTCTCAAAGCAAGCAAAAGATTATTACATATACAGTACAGTGGTTACACGATTACAGAAATATGTATTCATGTTAATCTTTTAAAGCGTGTTTAATAATTGTGATTGAAATAGTGCCATTGATACAGCATAATAAACATTTGTAATGCCATATTCATAAGGATGTGTCTTGGAGATCATAAGTAAATCTGCATTTACTAGAACCACACTTTTTAACGTCACTGTTGCACAATATATCAATAATTTATATCAGCCTTTGTCGTGCAAAGATAATATTTTCCCCAGCCCTGAACAGAATTAGCTCACATTCCTCGAGAGAATGATGTCATCTCCAGCCTGCAGATGTACACAGAAACTGGACTAAGCATGGCAGAATGAGATTCCTCCAGTTTGTTGTTTGGCGAGCTCAGTCTGCGGTTCAGACGTGGTGTCCATTAGAGGGTCATGGGAAAGGTTGAGCTGATGTCAAACAGGAAAAACAAACAGCTTCAAACTGGTTTCATTTGCAGTCTCCAGAAAGCCATTCTCAGTGCTGGAGGTCTGCAGCGCAAAATAGTAAATGGCTGCCGTAAATGTGGCCACAGGAAGTGAGGGTTTGTCTACTGTAAACATCTTTTCTCAGCCTCATTTAGAGCCATAGGATGTTTCGCAGAATTGGAAAACGTGCAATGTTTGTTGTTTTGTCTTTATCTGTGGTTACATGGGTGCTCACAGTTATCAGCTTTATCATGCTCAGGGATGATGGTTCCGCAGTGACTAATGAAGTGTGTATATCTCACGTGGGTCCAACAATGCTCATGTCATGTTCTGTTGAGCTTCAAGCCGCTGATCAATCTTTTGGTTCCTCATTCCCTGTTTTTGCTGCATCATTGTAGATGGTCAGATTATGGTGAATGCAGTGTTTTTCTAATGTTGTAAAGATTGAAAATTGTAAAGCTCCACATAAAATGTTTAAAATCGTTTCAGTTAGGTAAAACTAAAACAAATGAGTACATTGTTTTAAAATTATATTAAATTAAAATGAAAAAGTTGACATTTTTATTTATTCAGTTCAATAAAAATTAACAAAATTTGAATTATATAATGGGCGACGCGATGGCGCAGTTAGGTAGTGCTGTCGCCTCACAGCAAGTAGCCTCGAGCCTCGGCTTGGTCAGTTGGCATTTCTGTGTGGAGTTTGCATGTTCTCTCCGTGTTCGCGTGGGTTTCCTCCGGGTGCTCCGGTTTCCCCCACAGTCCAAAGACATGCGGTACAGGTCAATTGGGTAGGCTGAATTGTCCGTGGTGTATGTGTGTGAATGAGAGTGTGTGAGTGTTTCCCAGTGATGGGTTGCAGCTGGAAGGGCATCTGCTGCATAGAACATGTGCTGGAAGTTGGCGGTTCATTCCCCAGATTAATAAAGGGACTAAGCCGAAAAGAGAATGAATGAATGATATAATAATGTTAATACTACTACTACTACTAATAATAATAATAATAATAATAATAATAATAATAGTAATAATAATGATGATTGAAATTTATGATTTGTAGTTTTGTTTGAATTTTTAAAAAATTCTGTAAAAAACTCATAGCATATCTTTCAAATAAATAAAAAAATAGACCGTTTTGGCATAAAAAATACTTTATAATACTTTTTAATGAATTGGAATTGGGACATTTGTTAATCAGACCCCCCCCCCCCCCCCCCCCAACCCCTTCAAAATACATCTCTATATGACATTTTTATTGGACATTGGGAAGAAAGGCTATCAGACCTTTATATAATAATAAATAAATGAATAATATAATAAACAAATATTAACATTTTACTCAAATGCCAGACCTAGTAAACAGTGTTGGGGAAAGATACTTTTGAAAGTAATGCATTACAACCCCCCAAAAAGTACTTTTTATAGTAAGTAATGCGTTACGTTACTTTTCAGTTACATTTTATTACCTGGCTGAGGCTTGATCTCTTTCAGAACTTGTTTTTTTTTTTTCTTTAATAGAGGAGCTCTACAATTGTCAATGCACTGTATAACCTACACCATTTACCTTTAAAAATGCATCAAAAATAATATTTTAGGATAATGTTATCTGAGACCTTCCTGACCCCAGAGCTATACATGCCGTATACAGATTATTGAAAGTTTAAAGCAATACTTTTGTGTTATTTGTCTTTAAGTAAAATCTTTGTCTATTAAGACAATCCCCTTTTCCTTTTCTTCGATGCGTTCAAAATAATGAAAGCATTCTCTCATTGACTGCATGATTCATTGAGACTACTTTAATTTTAATTCACAATTTATTTTTTAAAAGCTAATTAATTAAATTAAAAAGTAACTTGCGTTACATTGTTTAAAAAGTAACTCAAATATTATTACTTATTTTTTAAAGTAATGCATTGCTTTACTCGTTACTTAAAATAATATTATTACATAACTCGCGTTACTTGTAATGCAGTACCCCAACGCTGCTATTAAATACGAAGAAGCTGAAAACTTTCAAGTGGTCTCTTTATTATTTTGATTTTAAATTAATACATAATCAGGTAAAATACAGTAAAATAAATCATTTGTAGAGCATTTAGCAAAATGCTTTACAGTTATGTTCAATAAAATTAAATTCTGTTATTCTGTAAACTATGATTGGCATCTCTTCAAGTTTTTAAATTGTAATTTCAACCATTTTATTTAAACTTAAATTTGGTGAAATTACCCTGATTTTCAAAACATTTGTTTTTTTGACCAATTGCCATTTACAAACAAACAAACAAATCTTTACATGACAATTATTTTTATTTGAATTTTGGAATAGAAAATGATAATAAATTGTTCAAAAACATTTGTTATTCACCCCCCAAAATACATCTCTACATGACATTTTGATTTGACATTTGGAAAAAAGGCTAGCAGACCTTTATATAATAATATAATATAATAAATAAATAAATAATATAATAAACAAATATTAACATTTTACTCAAATCCAGACCTAGTAAACACAGAGAAGCTTTTATTCAAACTCATACCTAATAAATCCAGACAGAAACTTTCAAATTGTTTCATATTTTTTATATTAAAGATTATTCATGATACAGATATCACGTAATAAAATAAAGTAAATGATCTGTATGGCTTTTTAGCAAAACACTGCAAATACAGATTCTCTGGCAGTCGAAGTATCACTTTAATTCTGCTGCCTTGAAAGAGTCAAATATGAGCCTGCCATCTACTGGTTATTACATTTCAGTGTTTGTTTTTGTCCTATCAAATGAAAATAAACAAATTAAAGCTCTGCTGACGTTTCCATGAGACTCTCGCGTGGTGTTTGTTTACAATCTAGCATTTTACATAACGTCTTATCTCTGCAGAAGCCATTTATCACCGTTATTACAGTACAGGAAATTCCAACTCATGTCACCTTCTTTTTTTCTTTTTATTTGAAGGAAGGGAAGAAGAAATTTGACAAGGAGACAGAGAAGTATTACACCGTTTTGGAGAAGCATTTAAGCCTGTCTTCAAGAAAAAAAGAGTCCCTTTTGCAAGAGGTAACATGAATGGTCATTGGTCGAATGGTCATATTGCTATAAAATATTAACAAATACCCAGAATATAACACTGTTCTTGAATGATTTTGTAGGCAGACACACAGATCAGTAAGGAAAGACAGGTCTTCTACGACGCCTCCCTTGAGTATGTTTTCAAAATCCAAGAAGTACAAGAGAGGAAAAAGTTTGAGTTTGTTGAGCCGGTAAGATGCACTTATTTATGATGAAATCAGAAATACAACGAAAGATTGCTTATACTGAGAGAGAATTACAACTTCACTGTTTTTTCCTTTTAATCTAATGGTACATCTTGTCACGTCAGCAATGTTATTTCTCTTGAGAACATTTAACGATTTAAAAAATGATGATAACAGCCACATCCTGCTGCTCCTTCTGGATGATATTGCTTTTATATTAGAGCTGCATGATTCTGGATACATTGAGAATCACTATTTTCTTGTTTGGACTACAGATCATGATTCTAACACAAACTCTAAATAGTCCATTGAACAGAATAACACATAAAAATGTGAAAAAAAATTATCTGCTGAAGTCTATTTTATTAAAAAAATGATAGAAGTATGAATAAAATATATGACACAAAATAAATTACTCATAAAGACTTCTTTCATTACTGAATGAATCAGCATTTTTGAAGAATCTCTTAAATCAGTGGTCCTCAACCACCGGGCCGCGGTCTGTACCGGTCTGTAGATCAATTGGTACCAAGCCGCACAAGAAATCATTAATTATTTCCGTTTTATTTATTATCTGAGTCTGAATGATCTTTTATTTTGAAAATTCTTTTGTTTTGAAAAATGACCATATTTTCTCGGTTACATCTCGGTCACTTGAGGGCCTATATTTAACCCACAAGCAGCAAAATGAGTAAGAAACAGACGTCTTTGAAAAGTTTATTTGCTAAGAGAAAGGACCCACGAATTGCAAGGAGTAAATCTGCAACCCATTTGTCAACAAATCATGTGAATCCACCATGGCTGTGCAAGAAGATCAACTGATGGAGATCGCAAATGACGGCTGGCTTTGTAATTTTCTCCAGAAATAAAATGTTTTCAGAGTGACAGCAATGTTTTGTCAGCTTGTCATCTTCTAAGAAAACATCCACAAAACATCCCCCTACCACCCCCCAGGCCATGGTAAAATTGTCAAGTGTTGACCAGTCCGCGGTGATAAAAAGGTTGAGAAACACTGTCTTAAATTATTCAATGACAAACATTTTTTAATGGTTGCTTGTTGCCACCTACTGTCGTAATGATGTAATTGGTACAATCCTTTTTTTTTTCTTTCCAAAATTACAAAAATAAAACTCAATATCAAAAATATCAAAAATCAGTAGTATGTTCTGAATTTTTCAGTACTGTAAATACATATCGACAAGAAACAGGGCACCACACAAAAATGTTAAATTCTTTTATAAGAGTTCTTCTGGGTTTTTGATTAAAAAAACATTAACAAATTAACAATGGCATAGTTTAGTCAAAATAAACTTTGAATCTCACATAAACTGGAAGCTGCGGCAGACGTTTATCTCACTATGATGAAGTTTTTCCAACTGAAATTGAATATTAAGTAGTGGGGGGGGGGGGGGCATTTGTTAAAGGAAACATCAGAAAAGACTATTTATTTATGGGACTTTGTCAGAGATTGACAGGATGTTTACAGTACACTGTTCATGGATCAGTTTCTTCCTCCATTTCACAAGTTTAAGTAAGTGCGATTAAAATGGTTACCTCCTTGTTTTCTCTAGCTTGCAAATTATGTATTCAATTGTGTTTTGTTACTTAACTGCTCCACTTGGCTTGTACTGTATCTGGTTAACTCTTTATATTCTCATATCGCGCCTAAGCATTGTTGAAAATGCGACGCGTGCCGCTTTGCTTATGAATTTAAATGCGTTTGTGAGCTCGTGATTCACTGCCGTTTGTCAATGCTATGGCCACCGTCAGCTGTTCCTACACGTGCGGCGGTCAAGTTTCAAAATAGTTCAGCTTTTGCCACTGTGTGGATTATTACTGAATGTGTGTCACTGTTTTTATTACGGTTACGAATAGAGCAATATGCTGATGTTTAACTGCATTGCTTTAATGCACTCCTGCATTGGGCTCACACATATACTCTGCACTCTGACTACTTCAAAATTGTTGAAAAGCCGCGGTAGGCATTTCTTGTTGTCTTGCGCTGAACACAGTCGACCAATTGCAATAGACTGGGTCATCGGACCAATCAGCGCAGATTAGCATTGTGCTAAGGAGGCATATTATGACAATGAAAGTGTTTTTTGACCTTAAATGCATATCAGACTGTTGTTGGAGACCCCCAAAACCAAAATATGACCCTTTTTTAATGCATAGTAGGGGCTCTTTAAGATATTGGCTGTTTCTTAGTAGTTATAAAGCACATATTATCCAATCTCTTATTCCACGTCCCTAATTCTACCTAATACCTAAACCTACTACCTTAATAACTATTAATAAGCTACAAATTAGGAGTTTGAGGCAAAGGTCATAATTAGTGGTTTATTAATAGCAAGAATTATACTTTAAAATAAATCGTGACCAAATAAACATCCAAATCACGATAATTTAGAATTACGTTTAAATTGAGATCACAGTCTTTTAAAAATTAATGTAGTGCCTCTATTTTCTATGACTGTTCAACTGGCCTGTGTGTTTCTCTCAGCTGCTGGCCTTCCTCCAGGGACTGTTCACTTTCTACCATGAGGGTTACGAGCTGGCCCACGAGTTTGAGCCGTACAAGCAACAGCTCCAGTTCAACCTCCAGAATGTAAGAGCCGTCAGATGACGTGGGTCTGTATGACAATGAGCCGTGTTTGTATTCGGCTGATCTGCACTGTTGAGTAAACATGTAATACTGTTGATGATAATGAGAATCAGTCATGTGGTATTTGTTGGAAGTGTTTATTGTTGCATGTGGAAGAAGCAATAGTTCCTGTTGAACCATGAGAATGTTGTTTTGATGTTCCTTCTGAAGACGAGAAATAACTTCGAGAGCACAAGACAGGAAGTGGAGAATCTGATGAGAAGGATAAGATCAGCAGAGCAGGACTTTAAAGCTCCGGGACAGTGGACGATGGAGGGCTTTCTCTATGTGCAGGAGAAACGTGAGGGTCTTCCTGTGTCAGAGCATTTAAAAATAGTCTCAGTGTCTCACCAGTGACGATATACAGCCAAATCGCACTGCTACAAGTGTGATATTGCGTTTATACAACAGTTTGACGGTATAATCGTGTGTATAAAAAGAAAATCAAACACGGAGAGTCTCAAAACCCTTTTGTAAGAGGAACAATTTAGTTCCGTCATTCCTTCACATCTGCAGCTGACTATTATTATTAATATTATTATTATTATTATTATGATGAGGTCTCTGTCACCATCTTGTGGATAAATATTGTCAACCATCTTTGCTCAAAGAAATTATAAATATTTAAAAATAGGCAGGCAACCCAGTGGCGCAGTAGGTAGTGCTGTTGCCTCACAGCAAGAACGTCGCTGGGTCGCAGGTTCGAACCTCGGCTGGGCTGGGTCAGTTGGCGTTTCTGTGTGGAGTTTGCATGTTCTCCCTGGGTTCGCGTGGGTTTCCTCCGGGTGCTCCGGTTTCCCCCACAGTCCAAAGACATGCAGTACAGGTGAATTGGGTAAGCTAAATTGTCCATAGTGTATGAGTGTGAATGTGTGTGTGGAAGTTCCCAGAGATGGGTTGCGGCTGGAAGGGCATCCGCTGCGTAAAATCGTGCTGGATAAGTTGGCGGTTCATTCCGCTGTGGCGACCCCGCAAGGGACAAAGCCGACAAGAAAATGAATGAATGAATGAATAAAAATAGGCACTATTCTTATCCTTAAGTAAACTGCATAGTTGCAATCTAAACAACTACATTCTCAACTAAAAAGCCTCAAAAGTACATTATGTTGCCCAACAGCTGCAATATTTGTCAAACTGTAGAGTGTCCTCTGCTTGTCGCTGTATGTGGGCGGAGTAATACACAAGGGTGAAGGGTTAAGAGGCTGGACAAGTGCTGTTACTGGCAGAATATTGTATGGCTATCAGCCAATCAGATTCAATAACCAAACAGAACTGTTGTATAAACGTTTATACTATATCTAAAAATATTTGATTTGATTAAAAATAGAGGTAAATATTTATGCAAATAATAAAAATATATATATTTAATATAAAAATAGCACATTTATTAATTATATTATATTCACTACTGTATTGAGCACTAAGCATTAGCATTGGTAAATGTTATTATTAATATAAATATTAGTGGTGGGCTGTTATTGGCGTTAACATGCTGCGTTTTGGAAACAGGAGATGAGCCCCTGGTCTAATGCGCCACCTGGCTTGAGAAATCTGTTCTCAAAAGACTTACTTTTAGTCATTTGGGTAGCACACATATTCTGAATGCCTTCGGCAGAATTCAAATGAGCCATTTTAATCTAGATTAATTCCAAGATTACAGTGAGATTAATCTAGATTAAAAAAAAAAAATTATGCCCACCTATAATATATATACATAAAATATGCTGATTTGGTGCTTAAGAAACATTAATTTTATTATTATCCATTCTGAATTAACTTTGTGCTGCTTAATACTGTATATTTGTATATGTGGGAAAAAACTAATAAATAGATAATTTTATAGATAATTAGAAATAATCATTTAATTGTAACAAGACTTTACTTTTAATTTCAATGTTTAAAATGATATTTTTATCAGTATTAACTAATAAAAGGCTTTCTGACCCAAATATTTGAAAGGTTGTTTAGATTTAGATTATTCCTGTTGAAATGGATTTGCAATATATCAGTCCTAGTTCACTGTACATGTGCACTAATAAACATCTGTTTTCTGTTGAAGGACCTTTGGGTTGCACATGGACTCGTCATTACTGCACGTATGAGAAAGGGACCAAGATGTTTACCATGAGCAACTCTGAGCTCAAGACTGGAGGCAAACAGGTATTTTCAGGTATTTTACATGTGAAGTAATTTCTCATCATTATCATACTGAGCTGCGGCTTGTGTTCTGTTGACAGAATGGACTGATCATGAGCCCCCCTGAGATGTTTAAGCTGAAGTCCTGCATCAGACGCAGGACTGACTCTATTGACAAGCGCTTCTGCTTTGACATCGAGGTGGTGGAAAGGTGTGTTGTGTTTTCACCTCATTAAGAAAAATGCTGGAGTTAGATTTGTGTTTCTTGCTCTTTTCAGCCTGTCATTTCAACGCTCTTGTCTTTCTTTCCTTCAATCTTCTCTTTTCTCTTCTCATAACTGTAGAGGTAACCCCTCAGAAGGGCCTCTGTTCAGTTATCTGCAATGTTTCTATAAAGCTCATCGGTATGTTACGCTTTTATCAAGAAGTGCTAACCTCCTCTGATAGTATCAATTTTAATACATAACTCCTTTTTTGTGCCGTGTTTTAGTTACATTTTAATGCTTTGTAACAATTCCCTAAACAAACTAAACAAAAAGTTCTGTGTTTGTAACATTTTAATAATTAATAAAAAAACAAACTACTGATTTTTCATGCTTATTCACTGACTGAATGTTTCTACAGGTGGTTTGTCATGTCCACTCACCTGTGTGAAGCACACTTCATAAATGCACAATTTTTATTTTAGATATGAAGTGATTGTTATAAAGTGTCTGGTGCAAAACTGGTGCAAGTGTCGGTTAAAGAGATGTTTTCTACAGGTGGTTTGTCAAGCCCACTCACCTGTCTGAGGCACACTCAGAATTAGAGTTTGGGTCAACAGACGATGCCATCGTTCATCGCCGATGGCCGATAGACATCACGATGCTGAGCTGGCATCGCGATCCTCCGCCCCGCCCCCGTCGCAGCAGCAACCCATTTACGAAATATATACATTTAGGCCCCGTTTACACTAAGCAATACTTCTTAAGCAATACTTCTTAGTTTTAAAATGGCATTTTAGAATGAAATTGATCCACGTCCACACTGGTGTTTCATTTAGCATTTCTGAAAAGATCTCTGTCCACACTATACTGCTGAAAACGCACATCACGTGACCACACACAGACACACACAAACACTCTGACATGCGCTTCAGTGTATGCAAGCGTCTGAGCTCCAGCAGTCAGCGGGTGCTTTGAGCACAAAACCCCAGACAGTAGTGCACGTCGGACAGTTTATTAAGGATTTACTGCTGGATCGCGTCTCACTATAGTTGTTGAATGTGATATTTTTAATTAATCTTGTCTCTATCTAACGACTCTTCAGTCTTTCGAATCTATCATGTTACAGCATCAGTATACTGCTTTAATCTTTCGCTTTCACGCTTGTACTTAGTAATTTTAGCGAAAACCTCAGATACTGTTGGTTGTGCACATTTTTTACAAGTTTGTCGGCGCCATTATAATAACACAGATCACTCTGCCTATTCATGCCAAGTCACGCAGAAAAAGTGATTGACAGGTGGTAATTTGTGTGTAACTTGTATTTATTTATTTATGATTTGGTTATGGGTAAAACAGAGACCATGCGGGTCAGGTAGTTGAAACGGTAGGCTACAAATAATTAATTCGATATGAATTAATTAATTATTCATAAATAATTAGTTCACCGCCACCCATGACGACGATGCCATCGTCCATCACAATGTTTCACATTAGACATCGCACAATGCCAAATTGGTCGACATCGCCCAACCGTACTCAGAATTGCATAATGTTTTCAGGTTGTCGTGTGTTGTGCTGGGATATTAAGTAAAATAACTTAACATTTAATACAAAAGTCCTGAACCAGACACAATTCAACCTGTTTTACAAAAGTCTTTTATCACAAAACGCTCATTTATTTTTTTCTGTTGTGCTAGAGATGAAGAATAATGAATGAATAAGCGCTTCATAGTTTGGCTAGTACTATTGCTTGCATGAATATGTTTCCTTTCTTCTTCGATGCAGCATCTGGATTCAGTTTTCTGGCTGTGGAAGCATCTTATGTTTGTTTGAGTTTCATGTTTTTAAAAATATTCTTTCATTAATTAGGGTTGGGCGATGTCGACCAATTTAGCATCATACGATGTCATAACAAATTAATTATTTGTAGCCTACCATTCCAACTACATGACCCGCATGGTCTTTGTTTTACCCATAACCAAATCATAAATAAATAAAGATAATTTACAATCAAATTACCATCTGTCAATCACTTTTTCCGCGGGACTCTGGCATGAATAGTAGGGGTGTCAAAATTAATCATTTAATCAATGCAGATAGGGACAATTCAATATCGGTTCAGTAATAGATCATAACCGGTTATTGCGCACTGACGTCATTTATCCCCTATGCGCAATGTCGCGGTAGAATATTATGGCCGAAGGAGGCGAGGGTGAGTAAATAAAACACTCCTACTACTTAAAAAGCAGATCTTTCACTGACACTGAGGAATGGTAAAGCACGAGCCGCTATTTCACTACTAGGGAGAAATGCTGTAAAACTCCAACTCTCTCTCCCACACACACACACACACACACACACACTTTGGGCATTTGACCCACTGGCATGTTCGTGAGGTAAATTTCCCTCTCCTCTCGGCTGTTTGTGGATCGAGACACAAGCGTGCCTGTGGTGCAAGTTTATTGTATTGTATTTATTCTATTACGGATTACCTGATAACCGCGTTTTATGCGCATATAGACTGACCCGAGGCTGTTTTTCCCGCGTCATTCATGGGTGAATAGTGCTTTCGTTTCTAAAGCCAAGCGCAGCCCTTTCTGTTGAGCGGGTGAAGACAATGACCAATCATAGGGGTGTAAGAACTTGCCAGCGCTCAAAAAGCAAGCGGGATAATATTTACATTAGTTTATTTGTTATGAAAATGTTATGAATTGCTCGTGCTGTCTTCTGAGCATGTATTGGAGTTTTCATTCACAAAGAGTGTTTTTTTTTTTGAGCAGGTAAAATTAAAGGTACAGTTCATATATCTTACTGCTTGTATTAAAGGACAGAATTGTATTACAAGTAATATATAAATATAAACATATTTATAGATTTTAATACAATTTTTTTTCTTGTGTTGTGAAGAAAAAAAATCTAATTATGAATGGAAAGCATCGTCAATGCACTGTGATGCACCGAGATATCGAATTGAACCGAATCGATGGCATGATAATCGGAACCGAACCGAACCGTGAGACCAGTGTAGGTTCACACCCCTAATGAATAGGAATAGGGATCTGTGTCGTTATAATGGCTTCGACAAACTTGGTTGGTAAAAAAGGTGCACAACCAACAGGAACCAAAAAACAGTATCTGAGGTTTTCGCTAAAATTACTAAGTACAAGCGTGAAAGCAAAAGATTGAAACAGTGTACTGACGCTGAGACATGTTACCTGATAGATTCAAAAGACAGAAGAGTCGTAAAATAGAGACCAGATTAATTAAATATCACGTTTAACAACAGTAGTGAGATGCGATCCAGCAGTACATCCTTGATAAACTGTCCGACGTGCACTGCTCTCTGGGGTTTTGTGCTCAAAGCACCCGCTGACTGTCTGGAGCTCAGACACGTGTCTGTGTGTGGTCACGTGATGTGCATTTTCAGCAGTATAGTGTGGACAGAGATCTTTTCATAAATGCTAGATGAATTGCCAGTGTGGACGTGGATCATTTTCGTTCTAAAATGCCATTTTAAAACTAAGACGTATTAGTGTAAACAGGGCCTAAGTGTGTATTTTTCGCAAGCAGGTTACTGCTGCGACGGGGGCGGGGCGGAGAATCGCAATGTCGGCTAAGCATCATAATGTCTATCAGCCATCGGCGATGGATGATGGCATCGTCTATCGACCCAACCCTATTATTAATAAACAAATAAATAAAATTGCATCTTATTTTGACACTTTACATCAGTAGTTAGAAATTAAAGAGATAGTTCACCCCAAAATTAAAATTATGTCCTCATTTATAATTAGTCATTTGACAGAAAGCAACTTTGTCCAAAGTAACTTACAACTGAAAGAGACATTCAGCATTCAGAGACATATTTATTTACTCATCCTCCATTCTGTTTGAGTTTTTTTCTACTGGTGAAAACAAAAAGAAAGATATACTGATGAATGTTGGAATAAACAGCCATTGACTTCAATAGTATTTCTTGTTCCCACTATTGATGTCAGTGTCTGCTGCTTTCCAACATTCTTTGTAATATCCAAAGTTCATCAAATTTTAGAACCACTTGAGTATGAAAAATGTATAAGGGGAGTTTTATTTTTGTGCAAACGATGCCTTTAATATTCACCAATCTGTCTTGCAGGCATGGCATCATCACCCTTCAGGCTCTCTCTGAATCCAACAGACGGCTGTGGATGGAGGCCATGGATGGAAAAGAGCCGGTAAGAACATTCTGATCAAAACAAGACTGTGATCTTGCTTTAATAAACACACGCCAGCTCATAGTGCAAAAACTTCACTCTAAGGAAAGACTTCTTAAAATCCTGATAAGATATCAGTTAAATAAATACTGATTAGTTGAACTAATAGCGTAGGACAGGGTGTAACTGTTCGGCTGACTGATGACAGACAGGGAACCCATTTGAATGGTCATTATTTTTCTTCTTTTTCTTTAGACTGGTCTCACTAACCCCCCTTTCCCCTTTTAGACGTGTAATTGTTAGTATAGAGGCTCTTTGAACTCCAGGCAGTGGAGATCATACACATGGACAGGAAAAAGATGACAGCTGAGAATTTGCACGTCTCTAGTGACTCTTTGTTTTGACTCTCGTGCTGTCAGCTGAAGTTGATTGGCTTCAACTCGTTTGACCTTCATCCCACTGTTATTATTTAGCCGACTTCGTCAATTCTTATACACAAAGGATTATCAGTGCGTGTATGTTTATAGTCTGGAGATATAAATCGTGTTTTGTGTACTTGGGGCATTAATTTATTTCCATCAGATGTGGATTATGCAATGTGTATATGCTTTAAAAGGCATACATCTTTGGTGTGCTATAAACACTTGCTGGTTTCTTCTAGATTTACACCCTTCCAGCACTTCTGAGCAAGAAAGAGGAAAGTGAGTTCAGGCCTCTCATCTGTCTAATTGTCTTTTAGGTGTACATACTGTACTGTAGGCTCATGTTTATAATATTAAAATGCTCTGTGTCCACAGCGTTCCTGAACGAAGCAGGTTTTAATTTTGTGAGGAAGTGTATAGAGTCTGTGGAAGCCAGAGGTGAGTCTCTCTGCAAACTTTTTAATTTAATTTTACTCACTTGTAATTCTCACTGTTGACTCACTTTGTGTCTGAGATTTTGCAGTTTAGGACTGTTTGGTGTTAATAATTGTAAAATTGATATAATCACACATTTTCTTCACAAAATATTCAGAAACTTTCCATTTTAATAAAGGTATCAATACTGGCAATCTTGCTTTGATTGTACTGGATTGAAAAGAAAATAATCAGCCAGCCATTAATAGTCATTTACTATTGTTCAGTTGTTTGGGTCAACTTTTTTTTTATTAGTTTATTATTATTTTAATTTTAAATGAATGTAAATGCTGAAAGAATTATCTTGGTTTACACAAAAATATTACAACATTTATAATAATAAGGAATAAGCACAGCATATTTCAATGATTTTTGAAGGATCATTTGATTCCATTACATTTTTACAAATATTTAAATAGAAAACTGTAAATGTAAATTGTAAAAATACTTTACAATATTGCTGAGTTTACTATATTTTTGATCAAATAAAGGGCGCAGAGTAAAGCATAAGAACCAACTTTAGAAAAAACAACTACATTTTTTCAAAAGCAAATTTTACCGACTTTTGGGTTACTATAGTAAAGTTTTATTATATTCATTAAATATTGCAGGGTTTCATTGCTGGAACTGTAAGGATAAATTCATTGTGAAATTTAGCCTTGATAAATGTTTACTAATTACTTATTGAACAACATTTTTGTTGTTTAACAGAAAATATATATTTTTTTAAATTACATTTAATTGTTTATAATATAAAAAATATATTTTCTTTTTTATGTTTAGGTATCAACACATTGGGGCTGTACAGGATAGGTGGAGTAAATTCTAAAGTCCAGCGACTGATGACCTCAGTCTTTGGTAAAGTATCCTTCTTTTTTATGTAAGAGGCATTAAGATGGTATGTGCATTTTGTTAGTAAACTTTAAGGGTTTGTTCCCACTTGAAATTTGGTTCTCTTGGTTCTTTTGAATTTAATTTAGTTTAAAGTCTGCATGAATTGTAAATGTACAATGTTTATTTTGCTAGTGCATATTCTTATTCTTTAGGTCAGGGCTATTCAATTAGTTTGTCATGGGGGCCAGTTCATGAAAAGCATCCCAAATGAAGGGCTGGAGAGATATGACTTGCAAAATGAGTGATGATACATAATCATTTGAATAATTTGTAATAATTTGTCTTACATGTCTTTTGTTTACATTGCATTGGAAATAACAAACTTGCGCATGGAAAAGACGCAATATGTGAATGGCCCGCTGCTATAGTTAATCTGGTGTGCATGTGTAATAGCCTTGGTGTATGAGCTCGGAACTTTAAACTAGCACACAGGTGGCATAACTTATAGTTGCTGCAGTTTTGTTCCGTGCAAGATTAATTAACTGTGATGAATTAAAGCGCGGTTAATAGTAAATTCGGCTAATTGTTGCATCTCTAATAACGATATTAGTGTATTGTACAAAAGACCTTTTCTACAAACATATCCAAATGTTTTCGGCTGCTCGCGCCACTCGCTTAATGTCAGGTGACTCACGCCATGCGCAGCCTTCAACTGCAGCTCCTGCTGTATTGAGCAGACACACGTCACTTCACTATTTGGAAGGACGGAACAAAATCGGCCCGCGGGCCGCCAATTGAATAGCCATGCTTTAGGTAAACAATTAATTTATGCAGGGTAATCTACTGAAAAAATTTTTTTAGTAAACTTTAATGGAATTGTTCCTTTAGTAATTGGATTGACGCCTCAGTCAAACTAAAAAACGATTTATGTAAACACCTTTTTCAATCCATTTAAGCACCAAATTAAAGTTTTTTTTATCAGAATTCCTTCGTCATACACAAACGAAGATGTGCTGCAAATAGATGAATTTCTGATTCCTGTATGGGCAACATTCTACAGCAGCAACATTTTACGTGACTACAAACAGAAAAAACAGGTTTTGTTGAGCATTCTGTTCTTATTGTGGTCTCATCTTGTGCCATCATATTCTGCTTTTGGTTTGGTTTTCATGTTTTGTTCATGGATCAGTTGTAACACAACAGAGCTTGTTTGAAAACAGACTGAGGTTCATATTTTCAGCACTATCCAGTGTACACCAAGGTTAAGATGGCAGAATTCGACTAATTCAAATAAACGGCACTAAGAAAACAGTCACATTAGCTTCAACCAAACCAAAATTGCCAAGTGTTTGTTAGAAGTACACATTATTTGCATTAACCTTGAGGGGATAGCTCATCCAAAAATAAACATTGTCAAATAATTCTATAATCCAAAATGTTGATGATCGCCATTGAATTCCATAGTAGGAAAAACTACTGTGGAAGTCAATGGTTTCCATCAACTGTTTCCTAATTTGTTTAGCAGAAGAGAAAACCTCATACAGGGGGATGAGTAACAGATGATGTCATTTTTGGGTAAACCGTCCTTTTTAAAGACAGTTTAAAGTAAATTCCATTTAAAACAAATTCGCTTGACCCTTCCAGCGGCCAAAGCTCCTGCAGACTTGGACCTTGATCCAGACACCTGGGATAACAAGACCATCACCAGTGGCTTGAAGAATTATCTCAGGTTTTTAGCTAATCCTCAAAATCTTTATCTTTTAATAACAACACATTATCATTAGAAGAATGTACTGTACATTATTCTGCTTCCTCCAGGTGTCTGGCAGAACCTCTCATGACCTACAGACTCCATAAAGACTTCATCATGGCAGTCAGTGAGTTCTAGCATTATCCCCGCTCTGTTTACTCCTCATCACATTCATCTGGGTCGTCTTTATTTAATAGTTGGATGCACTTTTTGTATTTCTAGAATCTGATGATCAGAATTACAGGGTCTGTGCTGTTCATGCGCTCGTTTACAAACTTCCTGACAAGAATAAAGAGATGCTGGATCTTCTGATCAAACATCTTCATGTGTATGTAGCTTTACTTCTTGAACATTGATCTAGAAATCAGTTTACACCTGGAATCAAAATGCGTTTTTGTTCGCCAACCTGATTTCAAAAAAGTAGGACATGTAGCTGGATTAACATCTATGTTGATCCTGGACCAACATCCTATTCAGCCAATCAGAATTAAGGGATACGCTTACAGTTTATGTTAAGGCTTACGGTTAGGTTTATGCACTTCTACATGATTGTTATCCCCTCTGATTTTGGGAATAATTTACAGTTATGGCTGGGTTTAGGGGTCTAGAATAGGTATGGATTACATTTTTTTTTTATAAAAAAGATGTTTCAGGATCAACATAAATGTTAATCCAGGATCACATCGTACTTGGCAAGATCATGACGTGCCATTTTTGTTAATCCTCTCCTCATATCTGATTTTAATATTAAATTCATTCAAATCAAAAATATCTATTTTGATGCCTGTTCTCTTTTATATCTTTCAATAATTTTAAATTATTTTAAAAGACACACTTTGGCATGGAATGAAATGCTATCGGAATAAAAAGTTACTTAATCCAATAACAAGTGGACAATGAATTTTTGTTGTTGCAACATGGTACAACAGGTGTAAATAGTGGCCAGCACATTTGTTCATAAGTGCTCTTTAAATTCCACAAGAGTGTGCAAACTATGTTTTTTGAGGCTCTGTTTTGCTCTTTTTGACAGGGTTTCTACACATAGTCAGAAAAATCTGATGACCGTGTCTAACCTGGGTGTGATTTTTGGACCAACACTCATGCGCTCTCAGGAGGAAACGGTCGCTGCCATGATGAACATCAAGTTCCAGAATATTGTGGTGGAGATCCTCATTGAAAACTACGACAAGGTGATTGATTAAGTATATATCATATAAGAGATGCAAGGAGGAGAAACTTAATAAATATAGGGTTAATATTGTTTATCTATTGTAGCTGCAAGGTTTACCATTTACAAGACTTTTAAACGGTACCGATGTTGGTATTCTGACCCAGAACTCATTTATGTTACAGACAAAAACACTTTTTATAATTATTGTCACAAAAAGATTTATATTCAAAAGAATATATATTATATTGCACCATAGTTTCCACAAAAGTATTAAGCAACAGTTTTCTACATTTATAATAACAACAAATATAGTTTTAGAAGGAATTCTGAATAATCATGTGACAGAAGGCTAGACTAATAATGCTGACAACTTTGTTTTAATCACAGTAATACATTTCATATCACAATTATTTAGTAAAAGAAGACCATTCATTTAAGTGATAGTAATATTTTATGCTATAATACCATTTTGGCTGTATTTTTGAGCAGTCTTCATGTTATTCCACACTGAATCTGAAATTTTCATCCGTAATTTTCGCACGTTAAAAAATAAATTTGACCTTACGTTATATGAATTGTATTGACACACTGCCTCCGAAACTTTTGTCCCTCATAAAACAAATTTGAACTGGGTTCGATTTTTTTTTTTTTTTTTTTTTTTTTTTTCTGCTTTTTGCATCCGAAAAAGCGTTTTGAGATCATTTATATATCTCTGTAAAATGTTTCAGCAAGACCAGCAAACGAGTATCTGCTATATTGACTCTGTCAGATAAATAATGACTGATCATCTATGACAAGGGTCACCAAACTTGTTCCTGGAGGGCCGGTGTCCTGAAGATTTTAGCTCCAACCCTAATCAAACACACCTGAACAAGCTAATCAAGGTCTTACTAAGTGTACTTGAAACACAAAGGCAGGTGTGTTGAGGCAAGTTGGAGCTAAACTCAGCAGGGACACCGGCCCTCCAGGACCGAGATTGGTGACCCCTGATCTATGATGACTGATAGAAAACTGTTCAGTCTATTGTATTGAATGGTGATCGGAAACAACGTTCCCCATTCGCCCGTCTCGATCGCCATATTTGTGAAATAGTATACACTATTGTTTATTGTGTACACTATTTATTAACAATGTATATAAAAATCTATTGATGACTGTGTCCGAAAAGAGGTTAATAACATTAACAGTCGTCGTTACCATTTATCAGGGTATCTGCCTTAGTCTTAAAATGTCTTAAATTTCAAAAACCAAATTTTAGGCCTTAAAAACTCTTAAATCCACTAGCGTATTGTGTTGTAGGTCTTAAATAATTTTAAACGGGTCTTGATTTTCCTATGCCCATGTAAAGCTATACCCAATTGGGCCAACACCCATCCAATCACTAGTAATATATTTCAATAAAGGTTTTAAGAAACGTTTATTTATTATCTCTGTTTACTTTTTAATATGGTTTAATTATCTTCCATACAATAACAATAGTTTTTAATGTTTTTTTAAAGGTTTTAACTTTGCCATTAAATAAATCTTTAGGGTTCAGCCTTGTGCAAGTCTGAAATTTCATCCTTTATGGTTTTAAAAAGTCTTAAATTTGACTTGATAAAACCTGTAGAATGCCTGATATATGGTTCGCTTAGATTGTGTGTGCTGGATTGTGTGTGCCTGAAACGTGTGTGGGTCTGCGGGTCTGCAGCTGGATTTTATTGCCGCTTTTGGTCCGTTGCTTCAACACGTCAGTGTGGCCGCCAACTATTATAATGCCTATAGGTACTGCCAGTCTCTGTTCAGGATTTGTTTACATACGTGAATGTGTGAAGTATCACAAGTAATGTATCAAATCTCCACTGATTTCCTGAAATAAACTTTGCGTTTCAGGATAATCGTAGCGCAGCTCTTTGAAAAGGAGAACTCTCCTTCCTCTCTATAGGCTAGTATTAAGTGAACAAAATATGTAGCCTATTTCTCTTTTGTTTTCTACTTTGGAGAAGAGAGAGGAGAACAAAGCATCCCAGCTTGATCTGATTCCGAAATGTTTTGCGTTTTTTTGTAATGGAATAATTAATACGCATCGAACTCAGTGTACAAGGTTTGTGTACCTGACAAACTTTTCGCATATGAATATGAATAAAACGCATACGAAAATTTCGGACTTCAGTGTGCAAAGATTTTTAGTGAAGAGAAATAAATAAATCCTCACCATGCCCAAACTTTTTAATGTTCGTGTACATCCTGCAACAACCAGATAATCAAAAGATTTTTGGTTTGTTTGTCTCCAATCATTATTGTTCATTCATTGCATGTGTTCTTTGATTGGATCAAAATGCTCATATTATCTTTTTTTCTTCTTAGATATTTCATCAAGCTCCAGACCCTAACGTCCCCCTGCCGCATCCTCAGTCTCACTCACAGTCTCGTGGCGGTGCCCGACGCAGCAAAGCCATCTGTCTGTCGTCCGGCTCCCGCAAATCCAGAGGCCTGTACCCTCCTGCCCTGTGCCTGGCTGATGCTGACAGTGAGTGTCCACAAAACCACACACACATGCATCTAAGGTCATACATCACAGTTTCTGTATCCAAGCACTCTTATCAGAAACCAAAGTTAAACAACAATAATGCAAATATATTCTCACAGTGTGCTGTATTACTAATCTCAGGAAGTGAGACAGTGATTCGTCTTTTATAAATCGTAATTTTTAACAGCAGATGGCACTGTATGCTTTACAAACAGTCATACTTTGCTTGCATCAAGTTACCTAAAATAATCATTAATAAATTTTAAACGGTTTAAGCAGTAGTGTAAATTACAAATACTCAAATTACGGTAATTGAGTAGTTTTTCTAAGAAATTGTAATTTACTAAGTAGTTTTAAAAATGTGTACTTTTACTTTCCCTTGAGTATATTTTTAGTGCTGTATCGGTACTTTTACTCCACTACTTTCCTGACAGATGTTTACTGTATGATGACCGAAATGGCCTTAAACACCCAGCAGGCACAAGACGCCAACATGATGTCAGATTGACATTGTACCCTAACGTCGTGGGACGCTGCATTTTGTTTGGAAATGAAAATCGGGTTGACGTCAGAACTCAACGTCAGGCCAATGTCCAACATCCAACCTAAAACCAACCAAATATCAACGTCTAATGATATTACAGCTTGACGTTGTGTGGTCGTTACCACTATGACGTCTATCAGATGTTGGATTTTGGTTGCCATAACTGATGAATAAATGGCAGTATTTGACGTCAATATGGTTTAAGATGTTGGCTTAACATTGGATTTTGGTCGCTTTCTAACAACCTAAAATCGACCAAATATCGACGTCATTTGACATCGTTATTGGACATCAAAAAAACGTTGTCCTTGGATGTTGGCTAGACATTGAATTTTGGTCACCTGTCATTACAACCTAAATCTAAACTAATATTAACGTCTTATCATGTTGTGTGCCTGCTGGGCAATAACTAAATGGACAACGGAATATTACATTTACACACACACATCCACAAATTACATGTAAATGCAAAGTGTTCATATGGCCTGTATACATTAATCTTGTACATTCAGCGAGTCATGCAAGTTGGCTTTAATGTCACACAGTTAATGTACACAGGTCACTATGAACACTTGTAATATACTTAAACCTTTTAAAATTCACAAGCGCCCTCTCGTTTCAGTGTACAATTAAAAATGAGTCTAGAGCTAGAGTCTATAGCAGAGATGCCCAAAGTAGGGCCCACTGGCCAAAGTTGGCCCATTGTAACCTTTGAGTGAGAATGATTGGGAGGGTTGGGTGTGTTTTATTGCTGAGCTACAAAAAAGCTAATTAAAATTAAATGTTTCAATTAAATGTTGTAAATGAATCTGATTTTTTAAAATGTAAGTATCGTCACTCGACGGACAGAACTATGCAGAAGATATCACTGAGAAAATCAAGGCAAAAACTAGTGTAACTCCATTCTGTTATTAATGAGATTTCTGTTTTTACTGTAGTAAGTTCATTATAAAATGTAAAAAATAAAATACTGTATTAGTTAATATAAAGCAATGTTTTCTTGTTATCTCTAAATTTTATTAAATAAATTTGCAAATTCATTCATTCATTTTCTTTTCGACTTAGTCCCTTTATTAATCAGGGGTCGCCACAGCAGAATGAACCACCAACTTATCCAGCATATGTTTACGCAGCAGATTCCCTTCCAGCTGCAACCCATCACTGGGAAACATCCATGCACACTCATTCACACACATACACTACGGACAATTTAGTTTACCCAATTCACCTGTACCGCATGTCTTTGGACTTGTGGGGGAAACTGGAGAACCCGGACGAAACCCACGCGAACACGAGGAGAACATGCAACTCCACACAGAAATGCCAACTGACCCAGCCGAGGCTCGATCCAGCGACCTTCTTGCTGTGAGGCTATCGTGCTTCCCACTGCGCCACCGTGACACCCTAAATTTGGAAATGACCCATGCCAGTTATATATCTAGCCTCAATCAAGTTTGGTTTTTGACCTTTTATATAGAAAAGTTTGGGCACCCCTGGTCTAGTGCATCTGCTGTTAAAAACTACTCTCAAAATCAGTTCAAGAGAAAGTAGTGATGTTTTGAAAATCGCTCAATTTATTTCCTGAACTATTTTTGACACAAACTGCTACAGGGTCAAATGTACACATTTCTGTTTTTCAAATGTACATTACAGATATTACATAAAATATGCAAGTCTCTTTGTCATTGACTTGTACTTGTACTTTGTTGTTTACAACCCCCTGTTGTTAAAAATTGTCCTGGTAAAACCAGTTAAAAAAAAAACAGGATATAAGCGCCAACAGGTCAGATTTATTAATTTGATTTCTTAGTTTTCCTACTCATTTCTCCTGCCACTTATGTTTTAGCGGTCAATGTTGCTTGACAACATTGTTCACCCATTGAAACTGCTGAAACTTGAACTGTTTTAGTCACAGTAGATAAAAGGAAGTAATTTAATGATGCCAAACAGGTTTCAGGGCCATAAATGCCACGAGTTATGGCGAGTCTGATTAATGGTTAATGACATCATAGTTTAGTGTTATTTCCTGAGTCAAGGCAGGATCACAGTTGATGACTAAAAATAATCATTTCATGACAGTGTCATAAAAAAGTGATGTATTCTGTTTTTAGATATACCAAAAGTCATGTCCATGGGTACATTTTACCCACTGGCGGTTTTAGGTATACAATGATCCCTCGTTAATCGCAGGAGTTACATTCTAAAAATAACTCTCAATAGGCGAAATCCGTGAAGTAATCCGCTTAATTTTTTTACAATTATCATAGACGATTTAAGACTGTAAAACCATCACTACACACTTTATACACTTTTTTCAGACAGGCTTTTACATTTTCACACTTTTCTCTCTTGCTTAAACACTCTCAAAGTTCAAACCTTAGTAGAAAAAAAAGTCCAGTATTATAGAATGAAACCAATGATCAAAACCATTTGATCTTCATTAATTTATTCCATAATGGCGCCCTACAGCCACGTAACTTCTACCTTTCTTTAGCATGTCCAGAAGTTCATCTTTTTGTGCGATGGGTTAGCATCTTCCTCTGCCTTTTGGGTGCTACCGCAGGTGCCTTTGATGGTGCAGAATGTTTCGTCGACGTTGTGGGGAGAAAACTTACAGTACAGCACTTCAGAATCATACTGTTAGCGATCGAAGATTAATATTTAAGATGTGATATAAGATATGATTTAAGATTTGTCAAAAGAGATTGATTGACAAAAGTCTACAGCCAATCAGGACGCAGAACACAATGCAGTAATCAGAATGCAGAACACAATGCGCTGTAAAAAAAAAAGCATTACAAATTGCACTAAAAAATCAGCGAAACTGTGAGGCAGTGAAAAGTGAACCGCGTTATATCGAGGGACCACTGTGCAACGCTGCTATTGTATCTGTGTAATATGACTAAACAGCGCTCTTAAAACGGCTACTGAGATAGCTTTCTCAATTTCAGATGAGTAAATGCTTAGATCCAGAAACAATATCCATACAGTACAACATAACTAGATTATATCTGTCAGTTTAACCTTTTTTCTCCATCAGGCGACACGTTCAGCAGCAGTCCAAGCAGCACCCCTATGGGCAGCATGGAGTCTCTCTCATCCCACTCTTCAGAGCAGAACAGCTGCTCCAAAACAGGCTCTCCGTCTCGGAACAAACACAAGGCCTCGGGGAGTCTGTGCTGGACCACTCCATCTCCCTCCTCCAATGGGCCAAAAAGCCCCGCTTGCACCACCAGCCCCGATTCCAGCTCTAAAGAGGACGCCAACAAGACGGATGGAGAATGGGAAGAAGCTCTGAGTACGAGCCCAGGAGATCGAAGCTCTCCGGCCTCAGAGCTCCTGCACAGGACTCTGGGAGAGACAGCGGAGGATCGGCGCAGTTTGTCCTCCTGTTCCTCGCTCACTTCACTGCACATTTCTGAGGGTAAGAATGAGTACATTTCGAGTGATGAAGGGGAACATTTACTAGGAATGTTAACCCTTTGAATTAAACTATGTAATGCAGCTATCGTACATTCATTTTTCTTTCGGCTTAGTCTCTTTATTCATTAGGGGTCGCCACCGAGGAATGAACCACCAACTTATCCAGCATATGTTTTACATATCGAATGCCCTTCAAGCTATAATCCTGCTGTTAAAAAAATTTTATCAATTATTTTCCTAAATGTACAGTATTTGTTTATTTAGTTCATTATTTGATTATTACAGTCAGAAACAGCATTCATTTTGGTGCATTATTATGTTTTTGTGCAGTGTCAGATTAAAAAAAAAAAAGCAATCTCACTTATATTTGCATGATTTTAATTAATTTAGCGTGTAGTGCTCAAAAGCAGAGAATTGGAAAAGCACCAGGGTGTCCGCAGGTGTCTTAAAATGTTACATTTTAGGCCTTAAAAAGTATTAGGGTGCTTTTACACTAGCACTTTTGGTCCGCACCTGGGTTCGTTTGATGTCAGAGTACAGTACGTTTAGCTAGTGTGAACGCTGTCTTCTGAACTCAGTTGCACACCCATGAACCGTACCCGAGTCTGCCTGAAAGAGGTGGTCTGGGGTACGGTTTGTGTAAACTCTGGTCCGGTTCACTTCTGGTATGAATGCAATTGTACCAAATAACGGAAGTGAACTGCCAACTATACAACAAACTATCGCTTTTATAACGTTCATTCGTGTGTGTGTGTGTGTGTGTGTGTGTGTGTGTGTGTGTGTGTGTGTGTGTGTGTTGTGTGTGTGTGTGTGTGTGTGTTGTGTGTGTGTATGTGTGTGTGTGTGTGTGTGTGCGTGCGTGCGTGCGTGCATGCGTGTATGTCTGTGTATTACGTGACAAGCGGGAATGACCCAGTGCAAACAGGGATATTGTCTGCTTGTCTCCACCAAAAATGACTTCTGCAGACATCGCGTGATGTTTTGAACATTTTTCATATTCTTTGCAGCAGATGCAAGTGGCTCTCTGTATTTTGATTTGGTAACAAAAGCAAAAAATTCAGTAAAAGCAGAATGACCTTGATATGTCCATTTTGCCGATTTGCTTTCGTGTACGTCACCTAGCAACAGCTGTACACACAACAGCAGCTTGATGACGCAAGCGTACCGAGGTTCAGAAGGAAAAAAGACGGTGTGAACACAAACCAGCCAAGAAGGTGGCAAGGGAGGACAATCGAACCTGGGTTTGGTCCAGGCAATTGAACCAAGTGTGAAAGTACTCTTAAATTTACTGAAATATGGTGTTGTAGGTCTTAAATCATTTTAAACAGGTCTTAATTTTCCTTTATGTACAGCTACCTAATCGATCAAACATGCATCCAATCACCAACAATACATTTCAATAAAACTTTTAGCAAAAAACTATTCAAATCGAATATTTTAACAGTCTGTTGTGGATACATTTAGTTTATTCAAGTTTAAAAGAGTTATTTTTAAGTTATGTTGAAAAAAATACAATGTATACAACTAGGGTCTGGTTGTTTTGACACTATTTAAAATATGTGGCAAAGAAATAACTAATTAGAATTAGTCTTTTGATGGGGCAAATAAAAAAAAATAATTCTGCTGGGCCATTTTTTAAAAGTTCTTAGTGTTTAGCTCTATGTAAGTCTGAATTTTCTTCCTTGGTGGTCTTAAAAAGGTCTTTAAAAGTTGACTTGATGAAACCTGCAGAAACCCTGAAGAACAAATTTGTTCCAAAAGCCAAAACTGGAAAAAATTGTTGAAACATTCCTTTTTTCTTCTTTTTTTTTTTAAATTTCAAATGCTTGTCCATGAAATAAAAGTCTGTTCAAGGAAATGTATGACTTTTTCTTTCACTGGGAGGAAATTAGGCAATTTTATTGGGTTAACATGTATTTTATTTATTCATTCATTTATTTTATTTTTTGGCTTAGTCCTTTTATTAATCCAGGGTTGCCACAGCAGAATGAACCACCAACTTATCCAGCACATGTTTTTTACGCAGCGGATGCCTTCCAGCTGCAACCCATCTCTGGGAAACATCCATACGCACTCATTCACACTCATACACTACGGACAATTTAGCCCACCCAATTCACCTGTACCGCATGTCTTTAGACTGTGGGGAAAACCGGAGCACGCGAACATGCAAACTCCACACAGAAATGCCAACTGACCCAGCCAAGGCTCGAACCAGAGACCTTCTTGCTGTGAGGCGACAGCACTACCTACTTTGCCACCGCGTCACCACATGTATTTTATTTCAAGTAAAATTACATCTTTTTTATGAGTTTTATTTTAGCCAACTTTAATAAAACTGCATTCTAGTATCTCCCAAAGCCTTTTGGCCTTGACGCTGAAATGTTTAACAATTTCTTGCAACATTTGGCTACAAAAAATCGACAATCAACATAATGTAAAAAAAGCACTTCCCAAGACATGCCGACTCTTGTGTTTGTTGTATTTTTCAGGTTTCAGGAGCTGTCATGGCTCCATCCAGAGTCTGGTGTCCCGCAGTCAGAGAGACAGTCTCAAATCTCTCCATCTGCCGGATCTTCCTCCCAAAGACGGCATGAGATTCAGAGACGATTCCTCCGCCAGCAATGGCTACCAGAGACCGGGATCTGTGTAAGCAAGAGCCTTCCCAGAAATCCTGTCTCGTACTGTAAAATTTGTGTTACACTGATTCATATATCAAATGTGCCATGTTCTTTTCTTTTCTTTCCTCCAGTGTGGCCTGCCGAGCAGCAGTCTTTGAGTGTCCTGTGATTTCCCAGCCTACAACAGGAAGGTAATGAGCCAGGCTAAGTGCTATATTAAGTTTTATTTATGATTATTAGTATTATTTCTTATATACATTTCTAAACATGTCCAAACGGAATCTGCAGATATTTTTTACAGTGTTTGTGTATAATATTCAGGGTCACACTTTATTTTGATGGTGCGTTTGTTGATTATAAGTTACATTGCATCTACATGCCAACCAATTCTCATAAGATTTTAAGTAGACTGTTAGGTTGGTTTTAGGGTTAGGGTTAGTGTAAGTTGACATGTACTTGCTAAGTTTCTTATAGTCAGTTAAATGTCTGTTGAAGGATCAGTATTAACCAGACAGTCTACTAATACTCAAATGGACCATCAAAATAAAGTATTACCAAATTTAGAGGCATACAATGTCAGAATACTATAATACATAAAGAATACTTATAATGCAACCATGATGAGATATTATTTATTCCCTATTATATCTTATAAAGTTATTTCTAGGGTCTATTTTGTGTCACTGTTTTGACATTTTTCCCCTTATACAGTGGGGAAAAAACAAGTATTGAACACATCACCGTTTTTCTTAGAAAACATGTTTTTAAAGTTGCTGTTGACTTGAGATTTTCACCAGATGTTGATAGCAACCAAAGAAATCCATATATGCAAAGAAAACTTGAATTCTATTAATATTATACTAATATTAATTAGTTTAAAAATTTAAATGAAATGAAATGACACATGAAAAAGTATTGAACACACGAAGAAAGGGAGGTGTACAAAGGCAGTGAAAGCCCAGACAGCAGCTGAAATCTCTCAGTAGTTATTCAGCAACCCTGTGTAAATTAATATCAGCTACTTCAGTCCAACATCTACATTACCTGGATGATGAAGATCAAACCAGAGTGAACATTTCAGCAAGACAATGATCTAAAACACAACCAAGGAAACTCTCAAATGTTTTCAGAGAAAGAAAATCAAGCTGTAGAATGGCCCAGCCAATCACCTGACTTGAATCCAATAAAAAATACAAGTTAAAGATCAGATTTGATAGACAAGACCCACCAAACCATCAACATTTTTATACTCTATTGAAGTCTGTGAAAAAAAAAAAATTGTTTCTTCAGGGGACTTCATTCTCGATATGAGAGGCATCTTTAAGCTGCCATCCCCAAAAAAGCCTTTTATATAAAGTATTAAAAACGTTTCAGTAGTTACATACAGTACATTATCCTTGTGTCATTCCTTTATTACACGTTATTACACAGACTTTTTTTGTTTTGTTTTATTTTTATGTTTGTATTGTTTGGGTTTTTACCAAAATTTGGTTAAATTCCATGTCAACAGCTCCTTCAGAATATATTTCCCAGAAAAAAAACATGGCATGTTGAATACTTTTCCCCCCACTGTATACTAACGTGTACTTTCGGATTGTTTTTTTTTTTTTTTTTTTTTTTTGCATAATGCTTGACTGGACTTTCTATAAAGTACCATTAAACAATCTGAAGACAGCACAGGGTTAACACATGCTGTCTAGATTTGTTTACCTGGGTCCATTATCTGCATATTAATTTGTATAAACTTTATATATAACATTTATATCATAAAAAGTTATATTAGGAAATATACTCTGGTTATTGTGTGTGGAACGTTTCAATGTTTCTTGATATGGCCGAACAGCGCTGAAAGATAAGTGTGTGTTTGCTGTTGTCAGTGATGTTAGGTGGTTTCCTCAGTGACTGACTCCCCCTGGTGTTTTTTCACAGAGACGCGAAAGCCTTGTATTCCTGTCAAGCGGAGCACAGTCATGAGCTGAGTTTCCCCCAGGGGGCGCACTTCTCCAACGGTAAAAACTCACTCTTCACCCAAAATAAACACTTGCTCCAAACCATTGCTTAAAACCATTTAGTCACTCAGTTGGTTCTAAATTTATGACTGTCTTTCTTCTGTTGTTGAACACAAAACAAGATATTCTGAAGAACGCTGCCATAGACATCCATAGTAAGTTTTATTCAAGAAATACTATAAAGTCTATGGCTGCTTTCCAAAATTCCTCTAAATATCTTCTTTGTGCTCAACACAAGAAAAAAAGTAGTGGTTGGATGAGGTAGAAGTTGAGTGAATGATTTTTTTTTTTTTTATGTTGCTCCTTATAAAGTTTGAAGTTTGTTTACTGTCCTGCATAGCAGAATGTTAATGCAGAAAAAGTATGAATACATAAACACAAAATACCCTGATTATTTTTACAATTGATCAAAACATATCCAGGTAAATGACTTCAAATAATAAAATTGAAATGCATATGAACATGCTGTGCATACATGTACATCAATACATACATACACACACACACACACACACACAACCTATTTGGCATGTCACAATAACCGTTTTCAAGGTATACCGCGGTTTGGAAAAGTCAAGGTTTTAAAACCGCCAACATTTTCTGCTATACAGTTCCTAAGGTATATGTAAAAAACAATTATTACATTTTTTGTTTGTTTTTAGGACAACAGTATCTCCAAAAATGCTGTTTTAAATTATAAAGAAATGTGTTTGAAACTAATGAAGACAGCAGAAGTTAGTCTGACATGTTTACTGCTCCAAAATATTTTAAATGTTTCTTAAAATAAAATATATTGTGTTCAAAGGGGAAAAAGGTTATGTTTTTTTACCCAGGCATTTAAAAAGAACATATTTTAGAGCAGTAATTACAATACCATGAAACCGTGATATTATTATGCAAGATTATTATACCATCACAATCTTATACCAGCCCATGCCTACAACCTATACACATTCACATCTTTCTGTGTAAAATTTTCCATTCATTTCTCGTTTATCCACAATCGCTAATGACACAGTTTAGCACGTAATTGTATGCAAACACATGAAATGCACATGTTGTGCACTCATGTTTGCTGCATTTAACACTTGGTGTGTATGTCTATGCAGTTTATCCCTCAGTTGAACCTGGATGGCTCCAAGCTACATTTGACGGCAAAACGGGACTCATCCCAGAGAATTATGTGGAGTATCTCTGATGGGGTCGTAAAAGTCAAAAACAAAGTCCATGGTATCCATGGTGTTCATTTCAGCACAAAAAGGGACCATTAATATGTACAGCCTTACTGTATGTAAATAATGCATAGCATTATAACCATATCATTAACCGCTGCATATGATTTAAGTTAATTCAGGATGTAAATATCACCTTATGCATTGTAGATTGTATTACCATACTAGGTACATGCGGACTGAAGACTGTATTGACTGTATTTATGCACACCCCATAATGCGGATGGGTGTGATGTTTTTCAACTGTAGACATGAGCTCATAACACTCTGATCAGTGTTGCGGTACGGCTCTGAAGGAAACTGTGGTTTTTTTTATTATATTTAGAGGGAGAATTATATCTGTACCTAAATTGGCCACCATATTAAGTAGCAGAAGATACTGTATTTCCCAGTGAGATGTTTGTGAAATTTTTTGGTAGTGTTTTAGGGACTTTCATTTCAGTGATGCTCGAAGATCAGGTATGTTTGGTAGATGCAGGTCATCTTTCATTCCAGTAACTGTTGAGTGTTTTTAGTCAAATCATTCCATACGAGTTGGCATACAGTTTCAAAACCTTTATTGGTACCTCTGAATCTTTTTCTGTCCTTAACGTTTTTTAATCGACTGACTTTATGAGCCAAAAGTGTCTTATATGCTTCCGAATGTTGTTTGAATTCTACTAATATACTGTCAGTTTGTGGCGATTGGTAAAAAAGTGTTATTTGTGAGTTTTTTTATCTTATGAGTATATTTGTGTGTAACATAGTGGCTCTTGTAATGAAGTACAATCAAGAAATGAGAAAATACTTCTGACAGTGTTCAATTTTGTAGTTTTTAGTTGTAATTTGTAATAGTTTGTGCTCACGAAAATGCAGTTGTTCAAGTATAGTTCTGCTGTATTTTATTTTACACTGGTTTAGCATTTCTGTATGTTTAAATGAAAAAAAACATTTATTAATGTCATTCACAGATTAACTTAATGTTTCATGAAGCATTTTAACTATTAAAATGTCATTGTTTATTTACTGAAACTTTGGTTGGGCTCCTTTTCTTGGGTTTCTAAATTGATTGTATCTGCCTTTACCACTTCAGGTACTGTATTTATTTATCAACTAATCGAAGAATGCCTGCAGTCTGTTTTTATTAGTTTGTCCTTAATGGTGGTTCATTCCACTGTGGCGGATTAATAAAGGGTCTAAGCCGAAAAGAAAATGAATGAATGAATGATTTTGTTCTTAGTTTTTTTGAGTAAGTTTGATCATAAGCATTGTTTCAAAATAGTAATGTTCTTCAACTAAACAAATGTTTGAGAAGTTAAGTGTGACGATTTTTTTCAAAACAAACAGTCATAGCATATCATAAATAACCTCTGATGTATATGGAATCATAATATCTATTATAGATAAGTAAAAACAGCCCAAAAAACTATATTATTTATGCCAGGCCACTTTGTAAAGAAATACTGTGTGCATATATACAGTCAAAGTCCGTTTAAGGCAAGTCATTTCACTTGGCGGCCATCTTTGAATCAGCTGTCGTGCAGTATGCTCGGGCACTCTGTCTGAATAGGGAAACATCAAATTCTCCAAAACTGCTTGCCAAGCTTATAATTGAATTTCATATTAGGAATCACCAATAAAATGAAACAACAACTGTGTCTTTAGTTTCATTTTTAAGCGTTCTAATCACACAAAATCTGCAGAAACTCACGTCCCCCGGAGTCTCGTCAGTCTATAGCGATCGATGATTGGCTCCTGTACTAGTAGGCAATGACGAGTGAGTAGTGCAGTCTGTCATTTCCATAGCACAAGAAGTTGAGTTTATAGTATAAAATATGCAGAAAACTGGATCGTCCTACCGGATGTTCTGGACTAAATTGTTATGAGTGCCATATTGATTCATTCCTCATGTAATGTCATTACACCATATGTTAAAACGTCATATACAGGAAGAATTAGACTAGAACTGGCAAGCATTCAACACACTTTAATATCCAAATAAACATGAAACAAAAGTAAAGTGGCAACCTCTCACATAACTAAAACCACAACATAAAGAGGACCCAGGCTGGTTCCCTGTCATATTCCACCATCATTGCTCCTCCGTGGGGTACGAGCCCTCAATGCTGCACTGGTGACTTTGATTCAATGTTTTCTTTTAGTAGAGTGTCTGAGACACTCTAAAGCAGGGGTGCCCAAACCAAATACCAAATATCATTGATAGTTGTGGGCCAAAGATAAATATACCAGACTATTTTACATTAAAGTTGCCATGGGTAATTTCCTAATTCATTTCATAATGTTGAAAAATAAACTGAAAACTTTACTTTGAATCATCTTAATGCACTATAACATTTTTAATTATAAATTATTGCAATAAAAACATAAACAATACATTTTTAACAGTGGAGTTCAAGGCTGAATAGTCCAGCAGAATCTGCCTTTGCCTTGATTCGCTCACCAAATCTCTGCATTGCCCTCCATCTGTTGTATCTGATTTATTTAATCTGATTAATTATTTACATTGAAACATTTAATTTTAGAGGTTTTTTTTTAGCTTAACAATAAAACAAACAAATAAAAGGGTACATTAAATCTCGAAAACATTCTCAGATGGCATGGAGGGCCAAATCAAAGGTTACCATGTGCCAACTTTGGCCTGCGAGCCCCAATAGAGCCCTAGGCTTCACCCTTTCCTGAAAAAAGCAGTGGGAAACAGGAAATAATTTGAATTTAAAAAATTTTTTTTCATGTAAAGAGCACTTTTTTTTACTTCCACTGAAGAATTTGTATACATCATGGTATAATGATTGATATGTGAGACATTGAACTGAAACTCCACAGACAGAACAAAGAATGCACTTTCAGGTCTGAAAATTCAAGTGCACAGCTCATTTATATGTTCCTAGCCACCGAAACTGCTGGCTAGTGTCCAAGAACCGACACGAGTGAGTCAGAAGTTGTATCTAAATCGCATTTTAGCACAATCCTGCACCATGTTGAAGTATAGTGTAAAAAAAAGATTAAGTGCACTTCAGTGAATGTTGAACACTTTTTAGTTTAATAGTTTATATAACTAATTTGTGACCTGCTAAATGTCATCTTGAAAACTTTGAATTTCTAGGTAGTAAACAAAAGAGTTTTAGTGCTCCGTGTGGGACGACATTAAACTCTAAACCTCTAAACCAGTGTTTCTCAACCACGTTCCTGAAGGACCACCAGCACTGCATGTTTTGGATGTCTCCTTTGTCTGTCACACCCATTACAGGTCTTTCAGTCTCTGCTAATGAGCTGATGATCTGAATCAGGTGTGTTTGGTTAAGGAGACATAAAAAATGTGCAGAGCTGGTGGTCCTCCAGGAACGTGGTTAAAGAAACACTGCTCTAAACTATACTGTCAGGGCATAGTCTATCATTTAGGACACAACTAGAAACTTTTTTCAGGCTCTCTAGGTCAAAATGAGAGGCAAAATAGAAAAACAGAAGAATAGAAAAAAAAAATGTATGGCCTCAAAAAAAAAAACATGAATTAAAAAGCGTTCTGTGTGGTTGGTCTATTCCATTTCAGCTGGAAATACGTCATAATACTGAAGTAGCATGTGACGGTTCAACGGGAAGGAAAATGCTTTCTTTATAGCAGGCTAAATAATGTGCACTTTGCCTTTAAATTCACTAAGCAGGGAACATCATGGTCTCCTAATCATCCCCATCCACCGAATTGGCTCTATCACTGTCTATTCACTCCACCAATAGCTGGTGTGTGGTGAGCGCACTGGCGCCGTTGTCCTGTGGCTGCCGTCGCATCATCCAAGTGGATGCTGCACACTGGTGGTGGTGTGGAGAGACCCGCCTCATGATTGTGAAGCGCTTTGGGTGTATGACCATACACAATAAATGCACTATATAAATACACATTACATGACATTAGGCGTTAACAGTTAGTTTCACATATGTCACACCGCATTATCTAGCTTGAATTCCCTGAAGTGTTGTAACCAAAATTCCCCCTTGTGGTATGATTAAAGGATCCAATATTGTACTTTGATCTACAGTATGTTTATCGCTGACATCATCATCTTCCTACTAAGCTCTAGTGTCAATACTGAAAGTCCAAAAAAAAACAAGAGATTTCCAAAACTGATGTACAATAACAGGATATGACATGACATTACAGTAGGAGGTCATAAAACCCCTTTAAGTGTAACAACATATTCGCTTTTAGAATCTTCCCAGGATTGAGACACGAGTTTTGTATTTTATTTAGACCGGGAGAGGCTCTATCAAAAGGGTTGTGTTTGTTATACAATGTTTTGCCAGCTCAGCAGCACGTGTTAATGGGCAGCAGAATCAAACAAAGCTCTCCTTTGACTGTGGAAGGGCTCTGCATTCTTCTGTAGTTTTCCGTTCTCTCCAGAGCGTTTCCTGATTTTAAGCACAGAGTTGTGTGATGTTTTAAATCTGCATGACCTCAATATTCCTCACAAGCTCAGCTTCATGGTGACCTTTTGAACGGAACTTCTCATGTTACACAAAAGAAGAATACAGCCTATTACATAAAATGGTGGATTAAGAGTCTGTGGAGGCCAGAAATTACCAAATATAGCTTCTGTAAAAAGAACTGAGGGAATTTTTGCATATATACAATATACACTTACCGGCCACTTTATTAGGTACACCTTACTATTACTGGGTTGGACGCCCTTTTTCCTTAAGAACTGCCTTAATCCTTTGTTGCAAAGATTCAACAAGGTACTTGAAATATTCCTTAGCGATTTTGGTCCATATTGACACGATAGCATCACGCAGTTGATGCAGATTTGTCGGCTGCACATCCATGATGCGAATCTCCCGTTTCACCACATTCCAAAGGTGCTCTATTGGATTGGGTTCACTGTACTCAAATGGCCTCCACAGTTACCAGAACTCATTGTCTTGTTCAAGAAACCAGTTTGAGACGATTCACACTTTATGCCATGGCGCGTTATCCTGCTGGAAGTAGCCATCAGAAGAAAAGTACAATGTGAGGGGGATGGACATAGTCAGCAACAATACTCAGGTGGGTAGGCTGTGGTGTTGACACGATGCTCAATTGGTTCTAATGGGCCCAAAGTGTGCCAAAAAAATATCCCCCACACCATTACACCACCACCACAAGCCTGAACCATTGATACAAAGCAAGATGGATCCATGCTTTCATGTTGTTGAAATCGAGACTCATCAGACCAAGCAACGTTTTTCCAGTCTTCTATTGTCCAATTTTGGTGAGCTGTGTGCGAATTGTAGCCTCAGTTTCCTGTTCTTAGCTGACAGAAGTGGCACTCGGTGTGGTTTTCTGCTGCTGTAGACCATCTGCTTCAAGGTTGGTATTTATGCCAACAGAACTGCCGCTCACTGCATATTTTCTCTTTTTCAGACTATTCTCTTTAAACCCTAGAGATGGTTGTGCGTGAAAATCCCAGTAGATCAGCAGTTTCTGAAATACTCTGACCAGCCTGTCTGGCACCAACAACCATGCCAAGTTCAAAGTCACTTAAGTCACCTTTCTTCCCCATTCTGATGCTCGGTTTGAACTACAGCAGAACATCTTGACCAGGTCTACATGCCTAAATGCATTGAGTTGTTGCCATGTGATTGGCTGAGTAGAAATTTGCGTTAACAAGCAGTTGGACAGGTGTACCTAATAAAGTGGACGGTGAGTGTATATCTGATCACATTAGTCATTAAAGGTCATCTGGAGCATAAGATAATAACTTTTCCAAGAAAGTGTCCCAATGATTTAGACAAAAAACAAACACTAGAAATGCCATTCAGTATAACAATAATGTTGTTACATATTTATATAAATATATCAGCCACACAGCAAGTAACTATTGGAACAATATTTCACCCATATTTTGAACATTTATTATAATAAGTTATTTGAAACATTAAAGCAGACACTTGTACACATCATGCGTTAATGTAGATGTAGATAAAGTCAGAAAGGTCATTTGTTGTGGACACCTTGTTTGAGACTCATAAAATACTTATTTAGTTAAAAAAGAATGAGAGCATAATTACATTTATACAAATGTATAATTAACATATAATAAAATATGAGTAATATGTAATATTTTCACAAATTATTTTACAGTTATCATTTTTATTGGCTTTTATTAATCTGCTGTGAATTTAATCCACTTGGTAACTGACATTTTAATATGTGCATTAGATACTGAAATTCAACAGTTAACTGCATATGTAATATAAAAATAACCTTTGATCAATAATGTATCACCATTTCACAGTCATGAAAGCTCTATAGTTTGTTCAGTCAAACCAGCAGGCCAAGGCAGAGAATCATGTGAAACCACATAGTCTTTGTGCAAAATATCTTGCTTGATACATAGTTGATTCTATGCCTCTGTAAAATAAAATACAAAACACAGCTGTCTGACTTCCTCAGTGAGACTTCATAACCAAGCAGTCCTGAGAGAGGTTTTTTTCAAGTGTCCTGACAAGCTTCGCCAGCTCCTCCATGTTGTGTGACTTTTCCTCCAGCAGTTCATAGCGAAGACTTGAAATGTCCTGTTTGATCTCCTTCAGTTCACCTGCAGCAACAAGTATTGTGAAAGGTTCACATTATGTTAACACAGAGACATTTCCCCCAAGAATTCTCTTGTTGCTGGTCCTCTTTGGGATTTTTGTTCAGTTGGATACATAAATGGGAATAATATATTTTATATCACTCTATCTATTAATGGCTGTTATTATAGAATGTGTGTAAAATTTGTGAATTATTCCTTAAATTCAGACACTCACCCTCGTTGACTTCATCACATTCCTTGTCATTTTGAGCCTTGATTATATATCGCTTCACAAGACGCTTCATAATTTTCTGTACAGATTAAAGACTGACTTCAAATTTAATGCAAAACAGGAAATATGAACCATATTCACATCTATTATAAATAATCAGTGTAGCAAATAAAAAGTGAAGTAAACATGCCTGATATCGACTGGAACGTGGAAGATTCTTGCCCTGGCAAGTTTTGCTCTGTCCCAACTGAATTGTAAACGAATTATCCAACAAACCACAAGACATACATGAATGGGTTAGTGTATTGTGATAGTAAATGAATTGATTAATTTAAATTCCACATGAACTGGAAGCTGCAACCCTGTTTTTTCCTATTGTGTTGCAGTTCCTAAAAAATGGAAATGGAATATTAAATAAGAAAACAGTGGGCGTGGCTTTTTTCTACTGTGAACTGATTGGATGTAGTAAAGTGGCCATTTTTATACGCTTATTTCACGCAGCCACCATTTTAAAACATGAAAGCGAGGCTGCAAGAAACCCGGAAGTATAGGATCAGCACTGTAAACATTGCAACAACATGCTGTGGACTACAAAACTCCAGTTGTTGCCACGATTTCTAAATGCAGAAACGGTGTTAACGACACTTTAATATCGTTCAGTTAAGTTTAATTCACATATTAGGCATCAAACAACATCACAATCTCTTTAAGAGTGTCCTCCTAGGCTTCACTTCATGGCACCAGGTAAACACCGTGGGGGCTTCCCTGCTTCAGCCTATGTAACCCGGTGAGCAATAAAACAATGCAGTCATCTGTAGCACATCCTCGTGTTGTCCCGGTACTGAAGTTTTAAAAATGTCCATTTCCTGCTAATATTTAAGCGCCGATGAGAGCGCTCTTAAACACTGCTGATTTGCCATAGTATTCACCATTTCTCAACAGAAATGACTGTGATTGGTCGTGAAGGTCATCAGTTCACCACTCTTCACAGATTGCAAACACGGATACACGAACACTGGATCGTTTTAAAGCCACGAAGATCAGTCGATTGCTCGTCTGTGTTTGCACTCGATAAACAGCAGTGAAGTGCGGTGAACTGATGACCTTCACGGCCAATCACAGTCATTTCTGTTAAGCACCGGTGTACACTATGGCAAGTCAGCGGTGTTGCGTTCAACAGTGCTTAAATGTTAGTGGGAAATTGACGATTTTCATATATTTCAGTAACGAAATTCAGTATTGTGACAAGTCTAATATAGTGAAAGAATCACTTCATTAACCTGAGTTTGATAAAATGGCATCTAAAACGTGTGTTTGGGAAAGATACTGTTAGCTAACTAGTGCCATTTCCCTTAATTAGCTGAAAATGAGGTCTGATATCCCTTTTTATTTTCACTATTCATTCAGAATGGACCTTCGGGTCACTCGGAAGATGGTGAAATGATAAATTTGTGTCGCTTTCTCTTCGCTCATAAGATATACAGCCAGGTACACAACGTTCCTGTGTGACTCAGGCGATTCTTCCAGGTTTCTTCCCACTGCAGCCTCGATTTCGCTTTTTAAATGGCAGCCGCGTGAAATCAGTCTATTCAGAAAGATCGGGAAATGGATTTTAGAAGAATTATTACAACCTAACACACAACTCCTCCTCACCATTTCTGTTTGTTGTCAAAACTGACAGTTGTAGGGGAGTGGTTAGGTATGTTTACCACGCCCAATACCTTAGACAGACCAAATCTGAGAATTTAACTGAAAAATAACAGGAAGTGCATTTTCAGATTTCAATTAAAGATTACAAGGGCAAAGATTTTTTTCCTACTGACATGCACAGATGTATTGTTCACCACAAAACTGTGAGCTAACAGATCATTTGCTTAGTTTTGATTTCATTTCCACTTTAAAGGTTTGGGGACATTTACTATCACTGAGCAAAATTGTGCATAAAGCCACTGAACTTCATGATTTGCAGTTTTGCAAGTGTGTGAAACTCACGCATTTTGAAATGGGTCTATCACAATAAATCTACCACATTTGCTGCATTGACTCATGTGTGGGCTGTACTACATATATATGTAGGCTATTGACATGATTAGACAATACAGATCTTATATCTGCAGTTTTGCTAATACGATCACAACTAATATATACGACTGGATATTCATTTGAAAAAATCTATCAAGTGGACAACACTAAATGCAGGTGCTCAGGAGTCTAGTCGTATTTTGAGCTTTTCCACGTTCAACAACTTGCAGAGGTAATCGAATATGGCATTGTTAGGGTGTGTGTTGTGGGAAATGGCACTAAAACAAGCTGTTTATACTTTGTCAATTGTACCAAAAGAAAGCTGCTTGTTTTGAAAGTGATTTCTGTGTGTGCTTCATACTAGTGATGGGTCGTTCTTGAACGATTCGTTCATTTTGAACAAATCTTCAATGACTCGGGAACTACGAGTCCTCTCAGGGAGTGATTCGTTCATCTGCGCGTGCGCACATTTGTGCAGGTATCGTTCATTTTTCAAGTCTTTTGAGTCATTCATCACGGAAAGGCAGAAGCCAATCATATGCGTTTAGAGTCGGAAGAAGATTTGATCTGTTCATATCTCGAGTCCTCTATCGAGTTTGAGTCATTCGTTCATCACGGAAAGGCAAGCCAATCATATGCGTTTAGAGCCGGAAACAGATTTGATCCGTTCATATCTCGAGTCCTCTATCGAGTGAAGCCGCGGTCACACTAGATTTTGAGCTTGCGAAATTCTGTAGTCCAGCGCTGCGAAAAGGGGCGGGATTAAACAAGATGATTAGACATTAAAAAAAGCGAGCGATTGGTCCATGTTTTAAATTTCTGTCCAGAGAGGTCATGTTTTGATCCTGGATTTGGCTCACGCAGTCAAGTGATGCGATTTCGCAGGTCAGAGTTCACCAAGTTTGAACTTTGCACCGCAGCAACCTGCGAAATCTGACGCATGACCCTGCGTTTCCGGTCTGACGCATTCGCGTGCGTATGAATGGAAGTCTATGGAGGGAAAAGTCCAGTGTGACCGCGGCTTGAGTCAAGCTGCGGTCACACTAGAGTTTGAGCTTACAAAATTCTGTCGTACGGCGCTGCGAAAAGGGGCGGGATTAAACAAGTTGAATAGGCATTTAAAAAGTGAGCGATTGCTCCATGTTTTATATTTCTGTTCAGAGAGGTCATGTTTTGATCCTGGATTGGTCTCACGCAGTCAAGTGATGCGATTTCGCATGTCAGAGTTCACCAAGCTTGAACTTTGCACCGCAGCGAAATGCGAAACTCGACGCATGACCCTGCGTTTCCGGTATGACGCATTCGCGTGCATATGAATGGAAGTCTATGGAGGGAAAAGTCCAGTGTGACCGCGGCTTCATTCGTTCGTTCATCACAGAAAGGCAAGCCAATCATATGCGTTTAGAGCCGGAAACAGATTTGATCTGTTCATGCCTCCAGTCCTCTATCGGGTTTGAGTCATTAATCTTTCTTACTTGACTAGACACTACAGGAGAATTGTGTGTAGACATTAGTAAATGGTTTCAAATCCTCTTTAGAGACAGGTGCATCATAATTATATATTGTATTATATATATTATTATTATTATTATTATTACTATTAATATTATTATTATTATTATTATTATTATTATTATTATTATTATTATTATGTGTGTTTTTGATCTTAAACTGTTGCTCCACTGTACACTGCAACGAGAACCTCAGTCAGTAATACTTATGTAAAACAAAAAATTTTTTGTTGCATCATGGATCATATTTTAGACTTCATAAAATCATCAATGTGTACCTAAAAAGCATTTTCTTAGAAATAAGAAAGGTCTGTCCTATTGTCACTAAGTTGTTGTTACTTTTTTCTGGTGGATATGTGGTTTTATTTTTTGTTATTTTACAAATAAATGGACCCATGCTTTTAAAATGTCTATTCACTGCCTTGCTATCAGAAAACAAACACTAAGCTAGGCTATATAATAAATTAATCAAATTCTACAATTACAAGTGATTTGCAATTTGTTCATTTTTAGCCAAGCTTGTTGTGCACTGCTATTTTAATATTCTAGTCAATTAGTTAAGCTCATTAGGCTCTGTGGCTTTTGTAGTTTTTATTTGAATTTATTTTTCACTTAAATGGCTGTTTCATAAAAAAAACTCTATTGGGCATAGTTGCTTAATTTGATATAAAGCTTTTATGGCACAAACGTGTTATTTAATTTAAACTTTACTTGTTTTTTATTTATTAAAAAGCCTAGCTTGATGTGCACTATTTAGTTTTTCTTTTGTTTGTTTTTATTATTGTGATTTTAAAGTAAAGTAATCTGTTTTGTTATAAAGCTTTTCTGGTAAAAAATAAAAAATAGTAATAAAACAATAAACAACATTTAAACAGTGTTTATGTTTCTAATGCCTGCAGCATCATATGTTACAAAACGCTTCACAAAGACAATTTGATTTATTTAATAACTCATCTCTTATGCTTTCTTTCACATTATGTGACAAAAGAACGAATGACTCGTTCTTGAAGTTATTCATTCATTTCGCGCATGCGCACGTTTTGTAGCGCGAGAGAAGATTAGTTCATTTTTCGAGTCCTCTATCGGGTTTGAGTCATTCGTTCATCAAGCCTAGGAGCCATACTAGCCAATCATATGCATTTGGAGCCGGAAAAGGAATTGATCCGTTCATCTCCCGAGTCATTCAACACGTGAAAGACAGAAGCCAATCGTATGCATTTAGAGCCAGAAAGAGATTTGATCCGTTACTTTCTCGAGTCCTCGGGTCTGAGTTATTTCTCTTTACATTCGGTCACGTGATGAACGAACCAGAAGACCCGAAAGGTGAGCTAATCATGGCTCCTTTCAGCTCAGCAGGTAAACAATGAATTATTATTTTCTCCCTCTAATAGCATTCTATTTATGACTTGTTTGTAGTGTGATCAACCTTGGGCTAGTTGTAGATGTGTTTGCAAGCAATTCGTAACATTTTAATAATATTTTGGCAAATTGAACTAAATGAACGAAATGACTCGAAAAAAGATTCGTTCATCTCGATGAACGAGACTCAAAGAACCGAGTCAGTAAAATGATTCGAACTTCCCATCACTACTTCATACATTTCTGCTTCAATATGGCTAATGTGACTATACCTTAATGCAAAAGAGGAGTGGATTTGCCTCACCTCACTGAGTTCAGAACCCTTCATAATGGCTTTTTGCCTGACAGAAAGCTCTCGCAGGAGACCCTTGACCCCCATAACCAGACTAAGAACTGATTTGGGACTGGGAATCAAGTTAAAAGGCACAGGGAGAGTCCTGCCCTCCTCAAAGTAGGTGAACCAGAGCTTGGCACGGGCAAACTTCCACTCAACATCTGCGTCATCCTGGAAAATGATAGAAAATGCTGATGCTTTGAATTCATAAAGCAACATCTAAATCAGTAAAATTTGAAACTTGCTAAGCAGTCAAACTAATTATCCCGTCTTGAAGAGATAAGGTTGTTTTCTTGTAGTCTGCAAAAACCACTACAATGGGGTGCTTTATCAGCACAAAGATTTGCTAAACCCTCAAGATTTATCACGTCAGCAGTTCTCGGAGAGAAACATAAAGAAATGAAACTGAGAAGTACCTCAATCTCTTGAAAGGAGTTGTTGATCATGGCAATGAGCATGTTGAGTAGGACGATGACCACTGTGACATTGTAAACTCCATAGAGAACATATCCAATGTTCTCGATGAACTTGTGTCCATTGTTCACCACTACTGATTTGACCTCAGAAAGGCCAAATATTGCCCAAAACAATGTTTTGAAGCTTTCTTCCACACTGCGGATAGAGAAAAGATATGTGTATTTTAGCTGACCTCATTTCCTGTTCTCAAAAGTGGTGAGTACGGGGCCGATCACACCAAACACACTTTTGGCGTTGAGAGGCGCCTTTTTAAAATGATTTACTAAAATGGCCGCGAGCGTTTTGTGTGCTGTTTATACACCCTGCGAGCCTCCCGTTTTAACCGCCTGGTGTGCCTCGCATTTTTGCCTTTGCGTGCCGTGCACTCGCAGTTGAAAAATAGTCAACTTTTTTGAGGAGACTGTCATCAAGCCCGCAGCTCGATGACGTGGTTGACCAGGTCCGCTATGTAGTTGATGATCGCCTACACCTCCCCCTACCCTAAACCCAACCGTCACAGTAGCATGGGTGCTACCTTAGTGGGCGGTACAAGGTCCACTACATAGTTGACGATCGCCTACACCTCCCCTACCCTAAACCCAACTGTCACAGTAGCATGGGCGCTACCTTTGTTGGTGGTACAAGGTCCACTACGTAGTTGGCGATCGTCTACACCTCCCCTACCCTAAACCCAACTGTCACAGTAGCATGGGCGCTACCTTTGTTGGTGGTACAAGGTCCACTACGTAGTTGGCGATCGCCTACACCTCCCCCTACCCTAAACTTAACCGTCACAGTAGCATGGGTGCTACCTTAGTGGGCGGTACAAGGTCCGCTACATAGTTGACGATCGCTTGCACCTCCCCCTACCCTGAAGCAACATATTTGCATGATACCCAGCTGATTCAGTCGTTGCCTAGTGACATAAAAAAAAGCGCACCGCGCTTTGTTTTTTCTTGTCAACAAAAAAGGCAGTGTGGTGCGCCTTGTGTTTTTAGAATGGAAAAGCACGTTCGGTGTGATCGGCCCCTAAGGAATCATCTTTATACTTACCTACTTTTCAAAATGCTGTAAATTTGTACATACATTGTGTTTGGGTTATAATATATAAGTTATAATAGGAAATAGCTACTTAAGACCTATTTAACCTATTTAAGAATTTATTACCAATATGTAATACCAAAAAGATTATCTGTTGTATTTTATGTTTATCATGTCACATTTTCAAGTAAAGCCACACATTTTATTATTTATAACTTTAGCCATATATTTCTGCCTCATACTTTTCTCTTTCAACAAAAAACTAAATTTGTTGGAATAATGTTCTGTAGATTCTGATTTGGCACTGAGGTCTACCCTGTTTCACCAAGGTCCACTCACTTAAAAATCTTTGCTCTTGCCACTATGAACACTTCTAATAGATAATAATTTCAACTCACGTTGTAAAAGCTTCATTCTGTTTTGCACCCCGATAATATGAGTAGAGGTTGAACATTCCAATCATGAAGGCCAGAAAGACTAGAATGAAGATAACCATGAACTTGAAGATGTCCTTCACAGTTCGTCCCAAAGATATCTGCAGTGGTCCGAAGCTCTCATTTGCTGGCAGAATATAGGCAATTCGAGAAAAGCTCAGCACCACTGCAATGGCATACAAGCCCTCTGAGACTAACTGAGGATCTGATGGGAGCCAGTCAATTCGAGCTGGAACAAAAATAACAAAATGATTTTGCTTCCTTGTTTATTTGTAGTGTGATTTGTGACTTGTCAGGACATTCACTCACCCCGCTGGAAGTATCCCACTTCAAAAGGTAATATTACATTGGTTAGATCTGTGTAATGCTCATCAACATAGCGTTGTGCTGAACTTGCATGCCAGAAAGCCATTATCCTTGAGATGAAGGATGCCACGAAAATGGCTAACATTCCAAAGTCTAGCAAGTTCCAAGGCTCAAGCAGATATTCTCTTGGTCCTTGGGACCAGATCTCCTTGCACTCAGCCCAAATCATCCCTGAGAGAGACATTGACATGAAAACAGAGAAATGAATGTTGCATCAGGATTTGTTCTAGGAAATGAACTGCACATTGTGTTCTGTAAATAGAGATTGTAGTATAGTAGTAACCTTTGACAAGTAAGAAACAAACCTATGACCCAGGAAATGATGAGCATTTCCATCCACGTGAAGGGAGTTGTTTTCATACGAAACAGCTGTGTCGGATAGTCATGAAGGGTCATATTTGGAAGAAGCTTTGTCCCATCAAAGCGGTCGGCAGCGTTCATGACCAAAAGGCCAAGAAAAATAGTGAAGGAGGCCGCATGTGCCACAAACTTAAGGAAAGGGCCACGCATGATCTTTCCCATCTGTTGGTAACAGCATTTTATACTGATTGTGGTGTGATTAACAAAATACTGCATTCTTCTATTGTGTATTCATACATTATCAGCGTGATACGTTTATTAACATTATTATGACTCATATGATACGGTGGATATTTTAAGCACCGCTATAATTTACAACCATGGGAACAGTCTAACTGAGCAAAGACTTCAGTGGATGATTGATGTTAAAGCCATTGCTTGACTCTTTAGCCATGTACTGTATGTTTGCTATGCAATATATCTGTTTTTTACAAGTGTTACAAAGTAAACTGCATACATACCTTGCTGCATGGTGCCACCCAATACACCATTGCTAGAAAAGGAAGTCCCATCGCAACACCTAAAACTACTAGGAACTTAATAGCTGTGGTTTGCTGCCTGAGTTCAGGTAAGTGTTCATACCATATTGACAAGAGCTGTTGTTGACAGTTAGGATGGGCCACAAACTGTTTGGGACAAACACATTAAAATGAGTGTATTAAAACAGAATTAGTATGCAGGTTGTGAGATTTCAGTTGAGATTTACCTTTTTAAGTTCATACTTTATTGCCAGTTTTAAGCGAATAAGGCTTGGTCGGCCAGGTATTTCTAAAGTGTCGTCCTCTTCTCCATTTAAAATGGCTTCCACTTCCTCAGTGCTTCGACACAGGTCCAGAAGACCCACCACAAAGTCTTTGCATTGCATAGAAAGTTTCCTGTATTCATTCTGAAGAAGACAGCCATTATAAAGAAGTCATTACAAATCAAATACAATCTGTTAATGAAATTGTGGAATGCTGATGAATGTACTGGCCATGGTTGACAATAAAATTATAAACAAAAGTTCAACCATAACTTCTGTATGTCAAGATCTATATGTCAACTTTTGTATGCATTCAAAAAAACATTAAGTTATTTATTTAACCCAATGGTTGAGTTAAACATATTTGGTGCTTTGTTGGGTTATTTTGAACCTTTATTAGGTTATTTATTTATATCTCAACCAGTTGAGTTAAATATTTGGTGAGTTGTTGGGTTATTTTTTACCTTTATTTGGTTATTTATTTAATAACTCAACCAGTTGGGTTAAAAATGTGAATTTCAACAGTCAACTGATTTAACTGACACATACCAGCTGTATTAATATGTGTGCGTAATGTTGTTTTTGCGTTATAAAGTTTATTTAAGCTATAAATGGAATAATATTGTTGTTATTTTTTTTATTACCTCTCCGTGTCGTGTTTTATATATTTGTTTCATCATCCAAGACCATCTTTTAGAAGTGTTTGGATGTGGTTGAAATGTATTGTACCTTGTGGACACTGAGTGAAGCCTGCTGCGGCAGCTGGACAGTCTCTACAGCACACAGAGCTCCATATTCTGCTCAATCAACACATGATTTTCTGCTTGCACAGTTTATAACTGTCTGTACTTTGTTCTGTTTCTTCATTGTTTGTGATTCTTGATTTATTTTAACAAAAGTGTGTGGAACTAAAATGTAATGGAAATAAAATAATTTATTTACACAGCCATAATTATAAAATTAATAGTAGTACTAGTAATAGTAGCAATAGTAATACCAGAATGTAAAAAAATAACATTTAATCAAAATAACCCAATGCATTGAGTAAAATAACCCATAGTTGGGAAGGTGCTATAATAACCCATAGTTGGGTTATATGTTGGGGTATTTTTAACCCAACTATTCTTCTAACAGAGTGTTTACACAAATTAAATGATTCCTCTTGTAAGAAGAACATTGCTCCGATGCTCTCTTTTAGGTTCTCTTTCAGTTGTTAGTTACAAACCTCCCTGCAACATTCTGTGAAGGTGAGTTGCTAAACAAACCCATAGAGAGCGTTATTATTTGGTTCCCACGTGAGAGCATTAGGGGAACGTTCTGTGTTTGCTGAAAATAAGCAAGTAATCACGAGAGTTTCATTCTGAGTGAACTGTCTCTCAAAACTTTTGTGTCTGTGCTTGCTTGTATACCTTAAATTCCTTTTCAATATTGGCCAAGGATGCGAGCTCATTGCTGAGCTCCAGGGCCGCCAACACTGGATCCTCATTGGACAAAGAGAGGTAAGCCGGACTGGCCAATCCTCTGTAAGCATTGATCCTCGAGCGGGAGTGACAGAAGGAATCGTACTTTTGATGATAATTACAGGTGTCACAGGTACAGAAGTAGTCATGAGGCTGCTCAATGCGCGCACCCTTTCCCAAAAGTATGTGCACGATCTCGTACTCGTGACAGTGAGAGGCTAGAATGACTGGAGTGACGTCATGAGAAAAGCGCGTGCCATCTTCGTCATAAGCGAAGAAGTCATCGTGCATCGGGGCCTGGCTGGGGCTCGCGGTGAGTCTCCTGGAGTCCGCGAAAGCTTTGTGGCTTAAAATGGCTTCCACAATCCTGGTGTAACCTTTGCTGATGGCCAACAAAAGAGCATCCCCAATACGCGACAGGTTGTCTTTTTTTAACAGGAGCTCTGTCACCTCCAGGTGCTCGTTGGCCACCGCGAGCTGCAGTGCATTCTGGCCCATGTAGTCCACACAGTTGACGTCCAGCCCCGGCAGCTCTTCCAGCATCCTGCGCACCACCGGGATGTTCCCATACTCGGCAGCGTCAAGGAAACGCTCCTCCAGTGGGGTCAAGCTGTTCGGATGGGCGTTGAACATGTAAGCCGCTCCTCGCACCGCCTGCCTGCGGCTCTTGGGCAACGCTTGACGGGCCACATTCTCACTGCGATTAAAAACACATGAGCACATGTACTTTTGGCCACCGTTTGCTTAAAGATATTAGACTCAGATCAGTTATCGAAAATAACTACATCTCTTATTATTACTATTTTTAAATATTTCATAATGGTGGCTATAATAAAATATTGGCATAAATATTATTAATATTATTAAGTATTATATTAAAATATACAATCACTGTAATTATTAAAAATATTCTTTTAAAATATTACAAATATATTGTTTATTTACAGAAAAAAATATAACGAAACATGTTATAATAAATATTTTATTCATAAATTATAACTAATAATTAGGAACTATTGCTGTATAAAATATTAGTTTTAATATTTTTATTCGAAAATCTACATAGTGAAATATTACTATATTATATTCTGGTATTACGTCATTGTATCATACATTATAATTATGGTATATATAATCTGCATTATATCATTATACAGGCATTATGTAATTATTATCTAAAAATAAAGAAAATGACTGCTATTTACAGCATTTAGTGATGCAAATAATTTCAAACTTTGGTATATTGCCATTTAGTTGGATTAAACAACTAAAAAGAGTTATTTACATACTTTAATGCTATTGACTTATGCATAATAACCTTTTAAACAAGCATTGCTGGTTTCTAATGTGCTGTAAAACACTGACATTTTAATGAGCAAATCAATTCACAAATATTCATCGAACACTGAGTGACAGTTTCAGGTCAAGGCATTAACTTCAGATCATCTCATAAAGCGCCGTGACCTAAACACACAGTACACACAGAACCTCGAGCAACTCACCCATGGTAGTTTCCATAACTGCCATAACAGTCCTCGCCAAAGTGTTCGTTCATCAGTAGATTGTCTTTACTTCTGTTCCTCTTTTCGATCGAGTGATACTTTGATTGATTTTTATCCTCAAGAACAGCTCTTCTTTGATTCATCCTTTCAGCTGAGGCCGTTCACGTCCGAAATGCGAATCCGCCAAAGCTTAACACGTCCTGTTATCCAAACATTCAGCTGTGAGTGATTGAGTGCGCTCTACACACTGGCAAGTCACCATCTTCTACGATGCTTTGTTATGTTCCCGTTTAAGTCTTGAGATTGTGCAGAGCACCGAGGAATTCTGACTGTTCTTTTCCACTCATTGCCTATAAATGAGGAATATAACAATCTTCATGCTCACAAAAGCTAAAAAAATCTGACGTTTGTTTCCCTGCTCACTTGTTTAAACTGTTAAGACGCTGAAAACATTTAGTCCTCATTTCAGCATCAGACAGATAAAGGAATCCATAAATTTTCTGGATTAGTAACATTTTCACCAGGATGATTTCACTATGAAGTCTCTCACCTTTCAAAGCAAGTCTTTCACTGGATATCTTGCTTCTTATATGAGGAACGTTGATTAAAATCTGCTTCCAGAAATTAAAAGCCAAGTCCCAGAGTGCAGATGTAGAATCCCTTTGGGTGTATTTCAGCATTCCCAATAAACCTCTACATCCTGTGTGTTCACTGCAATCGTCCAGCTTTCTGTAAACTGTGGGAAACGGCTTTAATGGAATTCCAGACTGACCAATGGTCATGTACATTGAGCGGCGACATCACACTTTTGATTCTCATTTATTTTGCCTCTCTCTGGCATTCTTGCTCCCACAGTTTCACATCTGTGTGTGTGTGTGTGTACGGTATACCACATGACTACATGTGTACGTGCTGCAGTGGTCAAGATACTGCCCACAAAAATCTAACTGAGTACGTGAGCCAAACTGATGGGTCAAAAGGTATCCCACACAGTGGGTCATGGGAAGCCACTGTCTTGTTCCTATTCTCATGTTGATAGAGTCTGATACTGACAACTATTATTAGACTTTTTTTATTATTTTTAGGGACATGCTAACTAACTGCCTCAGGCTTGTAGTGATGCAATATTGAAGATCATTGAAACGTTTTTCCTCTAATGAGTGGTTGGGATTCCTTTTGGTTATTAATTAAAAATATACATATTTTATATTAATTTTCATACCACAAGATTTTACCCGTTGGTCAGCAAGTTTAAAATAATTTAAAATATAGTAGGGATGGCATGGTGGCGCAGTGGTTAACATCACCTTACAGCAAGAAGGTCGCTGGTTTGAGTCCCGGCTGGATCAGTTGACATTTCTGTGTGAAGTTTGCATGTTCTCCCTGTGTTGGCGTGTGTTTTCTCCAGGTGCTGCACTTTCCCCCACAAGTCCAAAGACGTGGTACAAGGGAATTGAATGAACTAAATTGGCTGTAGTGTATGGGTGTTTCCTAGTGCTGAGTTGCAGCTGGAAGGGCATCTGCTGCGTAAAACATAAGGTTTTTTTTTTTAAATAATTTTTTCGGGGTGCGAGAGACTATTGTAGGGCCTTGCACACGTAATACACAATTATGTAGTGCGTTAACTTTAAATTAGCTCAAAGTGAATATAACAGAACTTAAAGCGGCTCCAAAAGAATCGACTCTCTTGAACTGAACAAACGACTCGTCCAGCGCTTGTTTGAACAGACAGGGCTGTTGACTCAAAAATGAATATTGCTATTCGAACTAAAGTAAAACACTTTAATATTTAAGCAGGGTAACAAGATCAAGGTATAAGGCAATAGATTCATACGTATACACAGGTCACTTTTCTTTCAATACAAAAGAGACTTTATTGACTACAAACAAAACTAACAAAAACACACATACACACACGCATTCATACTGGTTGCAGACGAGGAATAGAAGGAAAGAAGAGTTTAGGAGAGATGTGGTGTAAAACCTCAAGATGTAAAACCTAACCAAGCGAACCAAATAATCAATTCAACCTTTACTGTGTCTTAGACAGGGTTATCTATCATTTAACATGACTAGCAGATCATACACCAGTTCAGCAATGGATCTGGAGATGTACTTGCGTTCCGTAGTGATGTGGGGAAGCCCCTCTGTGGAGCTGGATTCCCACATGAGTTCGCTGGCGGTTGGTTTGGTCGTTGTAGTGAAGTCTTTGAGGCTGGTGATGAAGTGAAGTCCGGTAGTTTTGGCGACGGCCAAACTGTTGTCGTGTTGACGGGTTTCGCGACGCAACTTAACTTAACTAGACTCTCGACGGAAAGAAAAGAAAGAAGAGTAAACGGAAGATGGGGAAGTTTGAGGCTGTCTTATCCCATCTTAGTGTCCAAGTCCGGCTGGACTGGACCTGGAGAAGAGTTGTCCTGGAAGTGGAGCATCTCCACTTCTCAACAGCTGCTGCTGTTGCAACTCTGTTGGACTGGACGACTGGACTCTGCTCCCTCCGCTGCCGCTGCCTTTTTCCTTTCGCCTAGAGAATGTTTGGGGTGATGGGTTTTTAATCACCAATGTTTCCGGCCCCTAATAGAGCTGGATCAATAAGGCATTGTCCGTGGATCTGCGTGGCAGCCCCATGTTAGCACATGTACTTTGGCGTGACTCACTCACATGAGCCATGGTGTTCAGACATATAGCATTAAGCATAGATTTATAACATGATACATTTTACATATCTATAATTAAAAAGGAATGAAAGAAAGGGAAAGGATTTCACTCATTCATCTCAAATAACCTACACGTAATGGTACGTTTGTGATAACTCAAAGCATAATGGTTACCCATAATTAATGCATTCTTAACATATACAGGATTCAGGTGTCGTCCAAGAGCAATAACATTACATTTCATTAAAAGTCCGCTCTCATCGTTTTGAGGATGATCTGATGAACTTTAATGTTTGGTGATAGTTTTAAATTTCTGAGAGGATTTTGATTCTCTGTTTTGGAGCAAAGTCAGTCAATTCTCTGTCTTGCATGGGGGCTTGAAAACCCCATTTCCTGTGGTCAAACACAAGCTCTTTGTTAAGAAAATTGTCCTCGTAACCAGTTACCCGTTCGCCTTGAGTTAACTTGATCAGGATTGTCCAATAGCCTCAAGGCATCCGCTTCCTGCTCTGTACTGCAACAAATGTGGCCTGACCTTCTGATTTTGGTCAGCGACAAAAATGGCTCTCGATCAAGGTGATTCTGATCACAGGTGTCGACTCAGTTATTGGTGTCTGCATCGTTAAGTCCTCACACTATTGATGTCCTGCGAGAGACTAGTGATGCCCTGCGAGAGACTAGTGATGTCCTGCGAGAGACTAGTGATGTCCAGCGAGAGACTAGTGATGTCCTGTGAGAGACTAGTGATGTCCTGTGAGAGAATAGTGATGTCCTGTGAGAGACTAGTGATGTCCAGCGAGAAACTAGTGATGTCCTGTGAGAGACTAGTGATGTCCTGTGAGAGACTAGTGATGTCCTGAGAGAGACTAATAATGCCCTGCGAGACTAGTGATGTCATGTGAGAGACTAGTGATGTCCTGTGAAAGACTAGTGATGTCCTGTGAAAGACTAGTGATGTCCTGTGAGAGACTAGTGATGTCCTGCGAGAGACTAGTGATGTCCTGTGAAAGACTAGTGATGTCCTGTGAAAGACTAGTGATGTCCTGTGAGAGACTAGTGATGTCCTGTGAAAGACTAGTGATGTCCTGCGAGAGACTAGTGATGTCCTGCGAGAGACTAGTGATGTCCTGCGAGAGACTAGTGATGTCCTGTGAAAGACTAGTGATGTCCTGTGAAAGACTAGTGATGTCCTGCGAGAGACTAGTGATGTCCTGTGAGAGACTAGTGATGTCCTGTGAGAGACTAGTGATGTCCTGCGAGAGACTAGTGATGCCCTTCGAGAGACTAGTGATGTCCTGCGAGAGACTAGTGATGTCCTGCGAGAGACTAGTGATGTCCTGCGAGAGACTAGTGATGTCCTGCGAGAGACTAGTGATGTCCTGTGAGAGACTAGTGATGTCCTGCGAGAGACTAGTGATGTCCTGCGAGAGACTAGTGATGTCCAGCGAGAGACTAGTGATGTCCAGCGAGACTAGTGATGTCCTGGGAGAGACTAGTGATGTCCAGCGAGAGACTAGTGATGTCCTGTGAGAGACTAGTGATGTCCTGCAAGTGACTAGTGATGTCCTGCAAGTGACTAGTGATGTCATGTGAGAGACTAGTGATGTCCTGTGAGAGACTAGTGATGTCCTGTGAGACTAGTGATGTCCTGCGAGAGACTAGTGATGTCCTGCGAGAGACTAGTGATGTCCTGCGAGAGACTAGTGATGTCCTGCGAGAGACTAGTGATGTCCTGCGAGAGACTAGTGATGTCCTGTGAAAGACTAGTGATGTCCTGTGAGAGACTAGTGATGTCCTGTGAGAGACTAGTGATGTCCTGTGAAAGACTAGTGATGTCCTGTGAGAGACTAGTGATGTCCTGCGAGAGACTAGTGATGTCCTGCGAGAGACTAGTGATGTCCTGCGAGAGACTAGTGATGTCCTGCGAGAGACTAGTGATGTCCAGAGAGAGACTAATGATGTCCTGTGAGAGACTAGTGATGTCCTGCGAGAGACTAGTGATGTCCTGCGAGAGACTAGTGATGTCCTGCGAGAGACTAGTGATGTCCTGCGAGAGACTAGTGATGTCCTGTGAGACTAGTGATGTCCTGCGAGAGACTAGTGATGTCCTGCGAGAGACTAGTGATGTCCTGCGAGAGACTAGTGATGTCCTGTGAGAGACTAGTGATGTCCAGAGAGAGACTAGTGATGTCCAGAGAGAGACTAGTGATGTCCTGCGAGAGACTAGTGATGTCCTGTGAGAGACTAGTGATGTCCTGCGAGAGACTAGTGATGTCCAGCGAGAGACTAGTGATGTCCTGTGAGAGACTAGTGATGTCCTGCGAGAGACTAGTGATGTCCTGTGAAAGACTAGTGATGTCCTGTGAAAGACTAGTGATGTCCTGTGAGAGACTAGTGATGTCCTGTGAAAGACTAGTGATGTCCTGCGAGAGACTAGTGATGTCCTGCGAGAGACTAGTGATGTCCTGTGAAAGACTAGTGATGTCCTGTGAAAGACTAGTGATGTCCTGCGAGAGACTAGTGATGTCCTGTGAGAGACTAGTGATGTCCTGTGAAAGACTAGTGATGTCCTGTGAGAGACTAGTGATGTCCTGTGAAAGACTAGTGATGTCCTGTGAGAGACTAGTGATGTCCTGCGAGAGACTAGTGATGTCCTGCGAGACTAGTGATGTCCTGCGAGAGACTAGTGATGTCCTGCGAGAGACTAGTGATGTCCAGAGAGAGACTAGTGATGTCCTGCGAGAGACTAGTGATGTCCTGCGAGAGACTAGTGATGTCCTGCGAGAGACTAGTGATGTCCTGTGAGAGACTAGTGATGTCCTGCGAGAGACTAGTGATGTCCTGCGAGAGACTAGTGATGTCCTGTGAGAGACTAGTGATGTCCAGTGAGAGACTAGTGATGTCCTGCGAGAGACTAGTGATGTCCTGCGAGAGACTAGTGATGTCCTGTGAGAGACTAGTGATGTCCTGCGAGAGACTAGTGATGTCCTGAATGTGTGAATGTGAGAGTATATAGGTGTATATAGGTTGTGGCTGGAAGGGCATTCGTTGTGTAAAACATATGCCAGAATAGTTGGTGGTTCATTCCGCTGTGGCGAACCCTGATGAATAAGGGACTAAGCCTAAGGAAAATGAATGAATGGACTTCACACAAGTTATGTTTTTGCAATCTTTATTTTTCCTAGCTTTTAAAAAGAGTGAGTCAAAATACCAAGTAGATACATGAGGCCTTGTATATACAGTTGTTACGACATGATTCCTTCAGAATGAGCCATTTCCCCCCACTTTTGAGTGAATCATTGTAAAGTAGACAGGAAACTTTGCCTTCTGAGAGTTTTATGTGTGAGTAAGCCATTTCAATTATTAATCTCAATTGTGCTGTAAATACCAGATTCTTGAAGTCATATCCTTGTGTTCAATGTTATCTGTTTCCTTCTACTCTCTCACGGTGACTCCCACATTGGTATAAGGGCGAAACGAACCCCTTCAGCACAACTGGACTTTTTGTTTAGTCTTTGGCAAGACAAAATTTGGCAGGATTCTTTGCTGTAAATAGACATAGTACAGATGGTTTAACATATACACAAACATAACGACTGACATATTTACCAAAGGACAGCCATGCTAATAGAAGGGCCACACACTACGCAGCTTATTTTAGGCGTGTTAATTATCTCTGTCCTGCCAACGAATCAGGATAAACAACTGGCCACCCACGTCAATGGCGACCGAGCTATTCGCCCTTATTTCAAAATGCCTGGTCACTTAAAAGCCTTTCATTGTCAGGACGTCATAAACCCTTCTTCATTAAATGTAATGCATGCAGTCTACAAAGTGCACCCATGACCGTAAATACATCACATAGAATACATAGGAGTACATCTCTTGTCTTGAGGCTATTAGTCTATTATTATGATTTGTGTGTCTACTGTACAGCCAATGATGTAAACTGTGCCTTTGTTTCTGTCTTTTTAAACAATATATATCTCTAAAGCTGGCTTTATATGCTGCAACGTGAGTACATTCATACTTTGAATTGCAGCTTTAGTTCTTGTAATTGTGACTTCAGAAAGTATCACACTGTAAAAAATACTTTTAAGTTGAAACAAATCAGCTATATGAGTCATTTTAACCTTAGTGTGTGAATGTGAGAGAGGGCATTTACTGCGGTTCAATCCGCTGTGGCGACCCCTGATAAATAAGAGACTAAGCCGAAGGAAAAATTTGTCATTTTAACTTAAAGGGCACCTATTTTGCGGTGGGCTTCAAAATGGGAGGGATATGGATCCTATTTTAACATCAGGAAATTAAAAATAGAGACTTATTGTCTTTATATGACCCCAGTATGACTGTGGACACACTATACCTACACACAGTTCTGTCTAAACAGCTTACAAAAGATGATTTTCATCATAGGTGCCCTTTAAACTACATTAAACTGACTTAAAACAGCTTGTGTATCAAAATTAAGTTAGTAAACATGATTACCTTAGTTATAATTGACATAACATAAGTTATATACGTTACATAACATTAAAGGGGTGGTCCGGAATGTAATTTTAAGGCTTGGTTGTGTTTATAAGATGTGAAGCAATGTGTGCTCAAGTTTTACTTGAAGAAAATCACGTTATTTTTTACTCTGCTAACATGAAAACGACTGTCATATTTCCTAGTTCCTCTGAAAGGCCGTCCTCAAGAGGCTCTGATTGGTCATCTAACTTAATGTGCTGTTATGATTCGCGGATCGGCTCCACGTCACCACGTCACGCCCATTCAAGCATGCGCTTTTGTGCTGTGTAAACAGTCAGTAAACCTCATGCCTCTCTAAAATAATATCTGACAGTGTCTGTAACTAGTGAAAATTTATTTGATAATTCATAATGAAAATTTATTATAATTAAATTAAATTGTAAGCACTTCTCTCTTTGTGTCGTGTCCTTTGGAAGCCCAAATACAGAAACAGAAGAAGCTCTGTGGAAATAGCAGCGTTTGGACAGCATTTTAGCTTTCTTTACTGTAACATTACAGTGCCTCTGGCCACTTAGATGCGCAGTGTGTGTGCGCGGTAAAAATACCTTTGTGATCTCACTGGCCCGGATGTATTTGTTTGTAGTCCCCAAAGTTCGTTCATTGTAGGCTTTGCTAAGCTAACTCTGTAAAAGCCAATGTCTGCCTTTGTGTTGAACTTTGAGCATTTTACATTCAGAGATGCTGTTTATGTTCACACAGCTACAATACAGATGAACTAAAGTTTAAAATATGATCTCGTAGTGGACCACCCCTTTAACATAAGTTGTATTTAACATAAAAAGTGCTGTTGTCATGACCTATTGATGATATAATATTTACATGTGCTGCTGACAATGTGAAAGAAACAAGATCTTATTATATTGTACTTCAAGGTTTATCTGACTACTGTTTTGGCTTCAAGTGTTTTGAATAAAATCTACTGTCTCAGGCAAACGAAGTCCAACAGTCAACTGATAAAGTGCTACTGAGAATTTCAAGTGCTTGTCAGTTGCTTTCAGACTGAATTATTTGGTTTAATCTAGCAGCGTTCCATGTAAACAAAACATGTTAGTAATGACACATTTCCTTTTATTCATAACAATCGAAAGATTAGTCTGTATATTTTGGACTGTGACCCAGAATTAAAAAGCATGGTGGACTAAATTCTTTTTAATAACTCTTTTTTTTTAAACCTCAAAAATGCATAAATGTTTCATAAATCATTATTACATATTTGGGTCTTTGGTGATCTGAGATGAATATCTCTTATGGATTGATGTCTAAACAGCTGGATACAACTTTAAATTTATGTTATTAATATTCATCAATTTTCTTTTTGGCTTAGTCCCTTTATTAATCTGGGGTCGCCACAGTGGAATGAACCGCCAACTTATCCAGCATATGTTTTACGCAGCAGATGCCCTTCCAGCCACAACCCAGTACTGGGAAACATCCATACACACTCATTCACACACATACACTATGGGCAATTTAGCTTACCCAATTCACCTGTCTTTGGACTTGGGGGGGAACCGGAGCATCTGGAGGAAACCCACGCGAACACGGGGAAAACATGCAAACTCTACACAGAAATGCCAACTGACCCAGCTGGGGCTCGAACCAGCAACCTTCTTGCTGTGAGGCAATTGTGCTACCCACTGCGCCACCGTGTCACCCTATGTTATTAATAATAATAAGTAATAAAATAAAGCAAATTTTGTTGTTTGGAACCTGGAAGTGTGTTTTAAACCACTCCACCACCATAATCATTTACATTCCGACATACATTCAGGTGTGTTCACATTTTTACTTTTAGTCTTGATTAACATTAGAATTACTGAATTGCTGTCATTTTTTAAAATACAGTAGCTAAAGATACACACACTGAACTAATACTTTCATGAACAACTTTTATCACTGAAAAAAAATTCAAATTTAATTCCTTCGATTTACTAAAAAAAAAAAAATTAAGTGGCTGTAAACAATTTATTTGGGCTGAATTTAAACAAACAAATTAAGTTGAACAATACTAAATTTCAATCGTTTAAATTCAACCCATACAAATTGTTTGCAACAATTTTGCAGAAATAGTTTTTTTCAGTGTACTGAACATGTGACCACTTTATATGCTCATATATATGTGTGTGTGTGTGTGTGTGTGTGTATATATATATATATATATATATATATATATATATATATATATATATATATATATATATATATATGTATAATGATTATGATTTATTTAAGAAACTGCATCTTTTTTATCGTTTTAGTGATTGTGAAGAGCAAAAACAGCAGAAATTCCTGTGTCTCACACACACAATTAAAGAACTGCTGCAAGGTATTTCTATAGCCTATTTTGAACTGTAATGGGCAACATTTTGTCTATGACACAAAAAAAAACAGGTATGCTTGAGCTCCACAGATCATTTTTACTGGGAACAAGAACCACATTTTTATAATTCTCAGTCTGCTTATTTGGTGTGGATCAAGGTTAAGATGCCAACATTCACAATTATTCACATAAACTGGACTAACAAATCAGAGACTGAAAAAACCAGAGCTCAATTCAAACATTCATTTATTCATTTTCATTCAGCTTAGTCCCTTTGTACATCAGGGGTCACCACAGCGAAATTAACCGCCAACTTATCTAGCATATGTTTTACACAGCGGATGCCCTTCCAGTAGCAACCCAGAACTGGGACACACCCATACACTCTCACATTCACACACATACGCTGCGGCCCAGTTAGTTTATTCAATTCACCTATACTGCATGTCTTTGAACTGTGGGAGAAATTGGAGCACCCGGAGGAAACCCAGGCCAACACGGGGAGAACATGCAAACTCTACACAGAAATGCCAACTGGTCCAGCCAGGACTCGAACCAGCGACAGTGCTAACCACTGTGCCGCCCTCCTGTTTTAAACAAATAAAACAAAACTTCCAAGAGTGAACACACCCTTAAATTAGAATTTTTTTTCATTATCATCAACACCAGTGGTCCCAAACTCAATTCCTGGAGGGCCGCAGCTCTGCATAGTTTAGCTTCAACCACCACCAACTCACACCTGCTTAATAGTCCATACTAGTCTTGAACACGTTGATTAGTTGGATCAGGGGTGTTTGATTAGGGTTGTAGCAAAACTGTGCAAAGCTGCGGCCCTCCAGGAATGGAGATTGAGACCTATGATTAACATTAATATGTTTGCTGACAGCTGTGACATCAGCTGTAATATTTCTACATTGCTACATTACAAAAAAAAAAACGTTTTGTATATTTTTGCATGCAATATTTGTCATAGCTCATAGTTAACAGAGCCATACTAAGAAGATGGAAGTTAAGGCTCGGAAGGAATGAAGATGAAGTTATTGGATGATGCCCTGGGTCATGTTTCAAAAAAGTAAAAAAAAAGGCACCAGTACAAGTTCTAGAGTAACCTAAAAAAACAACTTGTTCCATGTCAATGCATCATTCCAGATGCTTATTTTAAATTCGGGATCTCAACTCTTCTGATCTTCATAGTCACTGATTTGATTTTTACAAGTGTGCCATTTTTGGTCCAGGTGTCCCAGTGAATATTTGAATGGGTGAAAAAGTCCTGTTCCATTGGCGAGCCATTCAAATTTGCCTTTCCACACTGGTTAAACCACCATCCAGTGTTGTTCTGGTTCACACTGCAGCTCTCAACAACTTTATCCCCAAAAGTGCAGAATGGAGAACAGCCATCGTTGTCCACATCTGAGGTACTGAAAGGGGCCGTGTCTTGATTCTGCTCTTGGTCATACCCTCGGAAAGCATCTCCTGCAGAAAGAGAAACAGATTCGAATTTCAGTGGGCTTCTAGACAGTGGCACCTATAAATTTCTCCACAGCAGACACTGAAGGAATTTGTGGACGTTGCATTTTCCATGCTGATTTAATGGAAAAAGCAGCATAGTATTTGCAATTGGCTGACCTGCACTACCAGCGTATCTGCCAAGGTGAATTGCAAAGAATTTGGTTTCGTCTTCAAGCCAGAAACTATCATACGAAGCATAGGCAGTGGATTCATCTTGTGAGATCAGAGACACGTGCAGCTGGAAACGTGCATTCCTCTGATTCACGATACTGAAGATCTTCCTCAAACCCAACCAGTGTTCACCTGCAATGTTTTAGAGAGAAAGTACACAACAGGTAATTTGTATACTGAAACAATTCTGAACTGCCAAAACAAGTCATCAGCAATTGCAGATTTGCGTCACTTCTGATATCATGCAACCAATGGAGTTTCAGGTTGATAAACTATTTCTTCCAGTGTATCATCATTCTGCCATTACTCTCCTACAGTGTTTACTAAGGGTGCTTTCACACTTGGTTTAATTGCCTGGACTGTACCCAAGTTTGATTTCCCCCCTTGCCACCTTCTTGGTTGGTTTGTGTTCACACTGTTTTTTCCTTCTGAACCCCGCTACGCTTGTGTCATCGAGCTGCTGTTGTGTGTACGACTGTTGCTAGGTGACGTACATGAAAGCAAAGCACCAAAATGTAAAGACGTAGACACAACAGCTTTTACTGATTCTTTTGGTTTTGGACATACAGAAAGCGACTTGCGTCTATCAGCTGCAAAATATTATAAACATTCAGAACAACATGTCTGCAGAAGTTGTTTTTGGAGAAGACAAGCAGACATTAGTACGTGATACACAGACACACACGAATGAACATTATGAAAACGATAGTTTGTTGGCGGTTCACTTCCACAATTGCATTCATACCAGAAGTGAACTGGACCAGAGTTCGCATGAACCGTACTCCAGACCACCTCTTTCAGGTGGACTCGAGTACAATTCACAGGTGCCCACCTAACCCTAAGTCAGGCACCCGGGTTCGTTTGACGTCAGAGTACAGTACGTTCAGTTAGTGTGAATGTGTCTTCTGAACTCAAATGCGCACCCGTGACCCGTACTCAAGTCCGCCTGAAAGACGTAGTCTGGGGTACGGTTCACGCGAACTCTGGTCCTGTTCACTTCTGATATGAATGCAATCGTACCAAATAACGAAAGTGAACCGCCAACAGTACAACAAACGATCGTTTTCATAACGTTCATTCATGTGTGTGTGTGTGTGTGTGTGTGTCTGTGTGTCACGTACTGTACCTTCGTGACAAGCAGGACTGAGCCAGGGCAAACACAGTGATAATGTCCACAGTGCCACAGCCATATCACCCTGCAGTCCAAGACCGGTTACTCACTGAAGCTAAGCAGGGCTGAGCCTGGTCAATACCTGGATGGGAGACCACATGGGAAAACTTGGTTGCTGTTGGAAGTGGTGTTAGTGAGGCCAGCAGGGGGCTGCGGTCTGTGTGGGTCCTAATGCCCTGTAAAAGTGAAGGGGACACCAAAATGTCAGTGGACGCTGTCTTTCGGATGAGAGGTTAAACCGAGGTCCTGACTGTCTGTGGTCATTAAAAATCCCATGGCACTTCTCATAAAAAGTAGGGGTGTAACCCCGGTGTCCTGGCCAAATGCCCTCCATTGGCCCTTACGATCATGGCCTCCCAATCATCCCCATCCACCGAATTGGCTCCATCACTGTCTCTCCACCCCACCTATAGCTGGTGTGTGGTGAGCACACTGGCGCCATTGTCCTGTGGCTGCTGTCACATCATCCAAGTGAATGCTGCACACTGGTGGTGGTGTGGAGAGACCCCCCTCATGATTGTGAATCGCTTTGGGTGTATGGCCATACACGATAAATGGTGTATGGCCATAAAACCCACATTATTTACTTACGTAATGTCTGCTTGTCTCCTCCAAAAACAGCTTCTGCAGACATCGCGTTATGTTCTGAATGTTTGTAACATTTTTTGCGGCAAATGGACCCAATTCGCTTTCTGTATGTCCAAAACCAAAAGAAGCAGTAAAAGCTGTTGTGCGTACGTCTTTCGATTTTGGTGCTTTGCTTTCGTGTACGTCACCTAGCAACAACAGGACACACAACAGCAGCTTCAAGATTTCACACTTAGCTGATGATTGGTAATAAAGCGTGTTTGGCATGCTGTCCCGGGAGAGAGCCCTGAGCTCAGAATATCCTTGAGTTATCGTGAACACAATGTGAACAAAAACCAACCGAAAAGATGGCAAGGGGGGACAATAGAACTGGGGTACAGTCCAGGCAATTGAACCAAGTGTGAAAGCACCCTAAGTGAGAACTAAAAAAAAATGTATGAACATTGATATGCATGTATGTATGTATTATATCATCTGGTGTCATGAGGTGTTTCTAATGCAGTGTTCAAGGACAGTAAATTTGAAGCTGTTCTCTCTTCTTCTTCCCACACTACTTTTTTCCCTTTTTCTGAAAGTCTTGATAACATCATTGTGGAGTTTTTCTTTTATTATTTCAGCAAATAGGATTGTGAAAAAAGTATTTGTTGTATTCTCCCATTCACTGCGCTCTTAAGTTTACCCAACTATGATGACTTCCGCTACGGAGAAACCTGGAAATGTGAAAAACCTTTGACTTATTGCTTTTGAATACTGCACCTGGTAAGTGTCCAAATCCATCCAAGTAGTGTGGCTACATTCGTTTAAAGTCAGTGAGACCGTCTATCCGCCTCTGTATCACTGTCCACCCACCCTCCATGTCGTCCATCTCACAAAACACCTATTAAACAGCCAGTTCAAGACACTTCATTTTTCTACTTTGATTTGCTGTTAGATTAAAACAACCGTGGTCGGAAATTTCTTAACAAAACTAAAAGGAGGTACTTTCCTCAAACGAAACATCTGTGTTTTCTGGCTGAATTATGTAAATTCCACTTGGGATTTTGGGGGAAACGGCACCTAGTGTTTCTTTGATGTCACTGCAGTCTTTCCCTGTGAAACGAGAGGAAATTCACTAAGATAATAAACATTTTGAGGAATGTTTGGCAGCATGTTAATCATCTTACCGTGGGACTCCATGGGCTTCACAGAAAAGATGTCACTGTTGCTTCTCTGCACATCTGAACTGAGCGTGTTCACTTTGGCCATGAGATCAATTATCTAGTCAAATTGAAATGTTTAGACTGCAGAAGTAAAACTGTTTGGAAAGTTTGGAATTTTTAGAGTATTTCTTCACCTGGCTTGATAGGAATTCCAAAGCCTTCTGCTGTTCCTCAATAAGATCTCTAATCAGCTTCCTCGTGTTTCTTGTATATGACACCATGGTATGCTGGAGGTTTGCTAAGAGTTGTTTAGAAAACAGAAAGGGTCAAATCAACGAACTGACAAAGCAGAAATACATGCAGAATCTGTGTTACTTATTAAAAGCATGCAAACACCAACTGCACAAGGAGTGTTTCTCATCACGCATTAGCTTTGCTGTCATTTCACATGGCATGGTGCATTTGTCTTTGCTTGGGTCTTTGTGATAATAGAGTTTTTGCTCTTGAGGAGAAACATCCTCAGACTCCTCAGTTAATGTAGCCACTGTGTTGCCATTCTGTTAAGAAAAAGAAAGTATACCACAATGTGAAGTTTATTTATAAACAAATTTCGAAAGGATCACATGCTTATGATTGTTCTCAGCTGTTCCAGCATCAGCTCATGATTGATTATCCAGTCAGATGATTCCTAACTCATATAAATAACCAGAGTTTGCTTATCTCAATATCTTCGTGTTGAAGAAGCCCCGGACCCAACCCTACTTTCCCTCCTTTTCAGATGGGCGACACGGCGGCTCAGTGATTAGCACTGTTGCCTCCTAGCAAGAATGCCTCTGGTTTAAGTCCCTACTAAACCAGACAACATTTCTGTGCGGAGTTTCGCTTGTTCTCCCCGAGCTCGCGTGGGTTTTCCCCGGGTTCCCTGGTTACCTCCCACAGTCCAAATAATGGTGAGTCATCGAGATCTACCTGAGCTCAAACTCCCCTCTCGCCCTGCTAATGGGAGGGAGCCCAGGGCTCGAGGATCTCATAAGCTCAGGGCTCTCTCCTAGGACAGCATGCCAAACCAGCTTTATTATCAATCATCAGCTAAGTGTGGACTTTTGAAATAACATTTACTAGAAAAAAATGTATCCTATGAGACAGGGTGCGAATTACAGGGGTGTTTTTTGACCCTCCTAATTAAGCCTTGATTCCCCCTGAAGCACATCAAAACAAGATGTTTGGGGGAGGTCCGCCCTTTGAAACAGAAAAAAGTTCACTCTGATCTGTATTTTAAATAATAATGTTAATAATTAAAACTAGAAAAGTAAAGTTCGTAGACAAGCTTTATGGTGGCTTGAAAAAGCCTCGTTTGAAAGTTTGAAGTAGTTTTAAAGTTTAAATAATTTAAGTAGTTTTTAAAAAGTTTAAAACAGTTGGCATAGATAGAAAAGTACGTACATGTTAGCATGTTTCTAGTATGGATTGCCATGTTTCTTCCTAGGTGGTTGATAGGGTGTTCTAAGTGGTTGCTGAGGTGTTGCTAGGGAGTTCAGAGTGGTTGCTAAGGTGTTGCTGGGGTGTTCTAAGTCATTAAGGTGTTGCTAGGCGATTGCTAGGGTGTTCTGAGTGGTTGATAGGCAGTTGCTAAGGGGTTGCTAGGTGGTTAGGGTGCTCCAGGTAGTTGTTAAGGTGTCGCTAGATGGTTGCTAGGCGGTTGCTAAGTCGTTGCTATGCGGTTGCTAGGGTGTTCTGAGTAGTTGCTAAGGTGTTTTATGTGGTTGCTAGGTTGGTCTGAGTGGTTGCTAAAGTGTTGATAAGGTGTTCTGAGTGAATGCTAAGGTGTTCAAGGTTGTTACTAAGGTGTTGCTAGGCGGTTGCTAAGGTGTTCTGAGTGTTTTTTAGGCAGTTGCTAACATAAATAATCATGGCTCTAGTATGAATTAACATGTTGCTAGTATGCATATAGTATGAATCAGCATGTTGCTAGTATGTTAGTATGTTTCTAGTATGGATTGGTATGTTGTTAGCATGAATTGGTATGTTATTAATATGTTCAATGTAAAGTCAATGGCAGTTTTTTTTTTTTACAATGGAGGTCTATGGGACAGTTGCTAGGGTGTGGCTAGTAAAGTGAAAGGTGATTGGCAGATTGGTAGTTTGAGTTAAATGAGCCCAACCTTAAGTCTGTATGACAGTCTGGCAAAGAGTTATGAGGTCACAAAGTTTGGTTTAATGTTAAGTCAATGGTCAAAAAAAGTCATTCAACAGCCTGAAACAGGCAGATTTAGAGCACTGATAGACACCGTAATAGTTCACAAGACGTGGTGAAAACCACATTTTCTCATAAAATAGATGTTTGTTTCTACATATTGCCTAAAAGAAACTTCATATTAGATGCATTGTTTGTATAGTTTGTCCTAAAGTAAGCCAAAATAGCTAATCAGGTCAGAATACACTAATTAGCCTATCCCACAAAACACTGAAAACTTAAATACATTATATAAATTAGATGTAATTTAAATAAACACAAACATTTGATTAACTTAAGCATCTATTACACAAAGTAACATTACCAAAAAAAATTGACCCCCCTGATCGTCAATGTATGATTCGCACACTGCTATGAGACCAGCGGTAAATTGTAACTCCAAAATCACAAAAATGCAGATAGTTGGATTACATTTAAAATGCATTTGATTATTATTTTTCTAATTATAATTTGTTTATTATTTGTAATACCTCTTTTTCAGTTCTAACCGAAAAGCCTGTAAGTTTTTGCTCATGTCATTGTTGATTCATGTTTGGTAATGTTTGTTTGGGTGATGCTGGGATTCACCAACCTTTTTTAGTCAGTAAAACAACTTCCCCTGAGATTTGAAGTGAACATTTCAACAATTTATCGCATATAGTTTTCTGATGTTGGAAAGATGTTAATTAAACACTCTTTATGAATCAGTTAATTATTTGCTTTTTATCAGCTCATAAAAGCCTTGCAATTCTTCTTTTACATCAGTTTGGGAAAACTCAGATGCAATGTAATATTTAATTAATTTTATAATAAAATTTCTGTGTTGATGACAAAGAAATGAATATACAGTTTAAGTCAGAATTATTAGCCCCCCCCTCCCTTAAATATTTCCCAAATGATGTTTAACAGAGCAAGGAAATGTTTACAGTATGTCTGATATTATTTTTTCTTCTAAAAAATTTTTCTAAAAGCAGTTTTTAATTTTTTTAAACACCATTTTAAGGACTAAATTTTTAGCCCCTTATTATTATTAGCCCCTTTAAGCTATATTTTTTCGATAGTCTACAGAACAAACCATCATAACTTGCTTAATTACCCTAACCTGCCTAGTTAACTTAATTAACCTAGTTAAGCCTTTAAATGTCACTTTAAGCTGTATAGAAGTGTCTTGAAAAGTATCTAGTCAAATATTATTTACTGTCATCATGGCAAAGATCAAATAAATCAGTTATTAGAAATTAAAACTATTATGTTATAAATGTGTTGAAAAAAATCTTTTGACTGAATTTGGGGGGGAAATAAACAAGGGGGCTAATAATTTAGGGGGGGCTAATAATTCTGACTTTAACTGTATTTAACTGTATTCAATTCCTTTTTGATTAAGAAAGCTATGCTTTAAACAAGTTAAAACAAAAATAATCTAAAGTAATCCAAAAGTAGTGAGAATGCACTAAAATAGATTACAATTTTCATCATTGTAATCAGGTATGAGCTTCCTTTGTAATCCAGCATGCATACAACAAAATATTGATTTGCACACCATTCATTTGCACTGTAATAATAAAAATAATAAAAAATACATTGAACATAGTGTTATTTTACATAAAACTGAATTGTTTTATCTCTTTTTACCAGGTAGAGTTATGTAAGTACCAGTTATGTAAGCACCCTTACCATTTAGTTTATTTTTATCAATATTTATACAATATGTATTTTATTAAAATATAAGAAAACAATATCAGATATTGCAAGCATCTCATTTAATGACTAAAATAATCAAGATTTTAAGACAATGAATCAATTAATTATCTAATTACACCCGACAGGAAACATTTACACTCACCACAGTTAATGATGCAAGAAGAGGCAGAAATAAAGTGATCCAGATCATCTTGGTGTATGTAGCAATCCCACATGTGACAGTGTGCAGACGTGCACTTTCCAAAGAGATGGACGTCGTCTTCTGTGTTGTCTTGTGGGCTGGTCTGCCTGGACAGAAAAAAAAAGAAAAGAAAAAGAAATGAAACCTCACAAAAAAGACAAACAACAGTTCTCACCTGAACATAAAGTGTCCAGACTAATTCTGTCTCAATTCTAAACTACTGTTACTTTATTGCATTTCAACAACATCCTGTATTGGCTATGAAAACCAGATGCTGAAATGTGACACTGCATTTGGTTGAGGTGGGAATCAACAGGACCCGAAGCAGCATACGTAAATGAAATTCCTTCCAGAAACACAGTCAGATCCTGGACCTGACAGCAGGAAAACTTAGATGGATTACCTTCACAACACTAGGACTGGCAAAATACGTTCTTCTTTGTAATGAGCCATTTGTTCAATTTGCTCCCTGTAGCTTAACTTGTAAAACATGGCACTAGCAAAGCCTTATGAGTATGATTCCCATCCATCAAACACTAGTTAAAAAGTAGGCTACTGTAAAGCATTGCGAGTTGCTTTAGGTACAATCCCAAATGTATAACCATAAGTGATTTGCACCATACATTTAGCATGCTTTGCAGAATTTTTGGTCATGGTGAGAAGGGATTCAATGTCCTTCAGCTCTCCTCAAGAACACACATCTGTTAGATATTAGACAGTTCTGTTGAGTATGCAATAGGCCTATTATAAAACACTGGATGACCAAAACATATATGACTGCTTGCTGTGTATTGCACAGGTAGTAATGAGATAAGCCAGACTGGGTGTTCATATTCATTTCTAATTTCACTATTTTTTTAATAAATATAACTCTTTTATATATGTCTATTTGTGAAATGCAATATGTCTACAAAACTTTTTAAAATGAAATCATGAACACCCAACCTACAAGTAATTTTAAAATTATCGCCACGTAAAAGTAACCAAAATGAGAGGTGTTATTGTAACAGTGTTTTTGATAGCTTCTGGAAACATAACTGATAAGAATCTGACTCATAAAATCTGTTTGTCGGACTTACTGAGCAGTCAAATGTCACACTTCACAGGTACAAGCATCGCTCTCCCCCAGACGAGAGAGACTCTTTTTTAGTTGTCATGGTAACCCGTGGACAACAACAGGCATCATGGCGGAGCAGAAACTTTCATTTGAACAAACGTTTAACTTTAATCTGCTTTCCACGAAAAGCTTTAATTTTCAGCAAGACCCTAAAACATCACGACTTCTGATGAAATGGTAAGAGTGTGATGTGTTTGTACGGTTTAACTAAATTCACTCAGTTCCTGACGATTAACAAGAGACGTTTAATTATGTGTCTATAAACATGTTTCTGCTAAAAATGACATTTGTGGCGTACCAGTTCTTCTCAATATTTTATCAACTTGACATTTAACATAAACATGTTCATCCGTTACAAAAAGCTAAAAATGTGCAACTTATCTCAGAATGAGCCTTTTACTATTTACTTAATTAAATAAAACACATTTGCTCTACCACAAACGATGTATCTAGCCTATTTAGAAAAATATAGTCATATAATATAGTTTTACTTTCATAGCTTATTGTACAGAAAAAAAGCTGATTTTTTAGATTCAAATGAATACATTTAAACATTGTTCACACAATTAGTCCATAAAATATGCTTAACATAACACATATGTTGTCCTAAAATTGGTGTAGGTGTTTTGAGTCATCAAATTCGTAAGGTACTTTCCTGTATTTTTTTTTTAAATGTCAGTTAATTAAATTGGGTTAACTAAAATTTTGTTTGCTATTACAGGTAGTTTACTCACCCACCTCAGGCCATCAAAGATTCGGGTGTTGCTGTTTTTTTTTTTTTTTCTTTAGTAGAGTATTAAAAGAAGATTAAAAAGATGGTTCTTGGTGATTTTTAAAATTAGGTTATTGGTTACAAGGCATTAAGGATCAAAATCCTATACAGACGAAACAGCATTAATTTTCCATGACTCCTGGAAAGACTTTTAAAGCAAAATGATTGGTGCATTCTGTGCATTCAGGACCATTTCAGGTGTGAATATCATTTATATTTTGCACATACCAGATGTTTTGCTTTGTAAGACCTCAGTGCATATAACAAGGATTAAGACTTTTATCTGTGTTTTTTTACTTAAGGTGTTAGAGCTGTTGACCTGCATTTTATGATTCAGCAAGGATTATGGTTTCAGATCAAATTCATCTTAATGTTCGACTATTAAAATAAATTATTTAAATCTACTGAAGCTTTACTATTTCATCAGCATTCAAATATCTTGCTGAAACTGCAATAATATAGTAAAAAAGTAATTGCCTTTTCTCTTATGACAAATGACAAACTCTCAAACAAGATCTTACTCATCTTTTTGTGATGTTGCATTTTTTGTTAATTATGTTTCAAATTGCCTTTTAGGTCCATGCTGGGTCGAATTACAGCACAAGCATTCAACTTTGACCAATCTTTCCAGCCTTATAGAAGCAATGACTTTGCCTGGGTAAATAGTCACACAGTAAAGGTGTAGTTCACTCAAAAATGAAAATTTTCTCACCTTCACTAAGTGGTTTCTTTTGTCAACTGTACACAAAAGAAGTTATTTTAAAAAATGTTAAAAATCTGTAACTATTGACTTCTATAGCAGTAAAAACAAAGTTTTTCAGAAATTTTCAAAATATCATCTTTTAAGTTGAACACACAAACAGGTAAATGATGGAATTTTTAATTTTGGGTGAACTCTCCATTTAATTTCACCATTTAGTGTCATCACAATATTAAATAGCACATGTGTACATTATTTGTTTTAGAATTTCTTTCAAGATCCATGCGTGAAGAACAATTTAAAGGTCCTTGATCACTCTGGCTCATGGACCCTGCTGGGTATGTTATTACGTAGTTCTGATAAAGTATACTCACAGTGGAATTCATTTTCAAAGTTTTATGTTTACATTTTATACACTTCAATAAAGCCTAATAATGTTTTTTTTACCTATTTACAGGAGACATAACACATGTAAATGTTGAAGTTGTCCCATGTACAAAAGTTTCAGTGGATATATTCGATCCAATTTACTCAAATGGAATTTTGCGTCCCTCCGGACACATTGTCAAATGTTACCATGAAATATACCCTGACTTTGATGAGCTACGGATGGTATGGATTATTTTACCATTCTATATTTTTATCCATGCTATCAAAAGTTATTGTAGTAAACGAAAACTATTAGAAAAGTACCTGTAGATGGTTGTTACAGTCTACTCCTTTTCTAGGGGTTCGGAGAGAAGGTAACACAATAAAAATTATCAAATTAAATTTGTAAGATTAAAAAGTAATAATAATAAACTAAAATTTCATAGAGGGGCATCACGGTGGCACAGTGGGTAGCACGATTGCTTCACAGCAAGAAGGTCGCTGGTTCGAGCCCAGACTGGGTTAGCTGGCATTTCTGTGTGGAGTGTGCATGTTCTCTCCGTGTTTGCGTGGGTTTCCTATGGGTGTTCCGGTTTCCCTCACAGTCCAAAGACATGCGCTATAGGTGAATTGAAATAGCTAAATTGGCCATAGTGTAAGTGTGTGAATGCAAGAGTGTATTGGTGTTTCCCAGTGTTGGGTTGTGGCTGGAAGGGCATCCCCTGCGTAAAACATATGCTGGATAAATTCATGACATCTTACCACACTCCCTGACTAAAACCAAAACAGGAGAAAACATGAAAGGGGGTAAACGCAAAATAAATCGCAACCATCCGCCTACACAACTTAAGTTATTACACAGAAAGTTACACATCTTTTCTGGTAACTCTTCAATGTCACAGTTTCACATATTTAGGTACTATACATATTCAGGAAGCTTTTACAGACACAAACACATTTTCTTCATTGGCCATAGTTGTAAAAAATGTAACTTCTAATGTTTAACTTCATACATGATCTTTAATGTAAAGAAATGTGTCTGAATTCTACATTATTTTTACTTTTATTTGGTTAAGTTGCATTTGTGTGGATTTGCATTTAGTGTCTGTTCAAACCATTCATTCATTGTCTTTTCGGCTTAGTCCCTTAATTAATCTGGCGTCGCCACAGCGGAATGAACCGCCAACTTATCCAGCATATGTTTTACGCAGCAGATGCCCTTCCACCTGCAACCCATCACTGGGAAACACCCATACACACTCATTCACACACATACACTACGGACAATTTTTAGCTTACCCAATTCACCTATACCGCATGTCTTTGGACTTGTAGGGGAAACCGGAGCACCCGGAGGAAACCCACGCAATTGTGGGGAGAACATGTAAACTCCACACAGAAATGCCAACTGACCCAGCCGAGGCTCGAACCAGCAACCTTCTTGCTGTGAGGCGACAGCACTACCTACTGTGCCACCGCGTCGCCTGGTCAAACTATTGTTTTTTATTATTAAAAGGTTTGAACAAGAGTTCATTTAAACTGCACAAACACTAAACTTAGCTCTGGGGTGCGTTTCCCAAAACCATCGTTAGCCAACTAAGGTTGCAAGTTCCGTCGTTACAAAGATAGTTTGTTGATTTGCCATTTCCCAAATCCATCGCTTCAACGAACATTCGCAAACTGCGTCACAAACTTGAGCACTTGAAACGACACCTCTGGAGCTGTAGTTAGAAACATAGTTCCTGGGCTGTGTTCTATTCCCACTTATCCCCCCCTATGCCCTATTCATTCAGAACATTCTAACATTCAGTTTGAATGATTAAAATAAAAAAGCATTAAGGTCATCTCTCTTAGGTGTAATTTGCTTTCAAAGTATTTTTACAGTTCAGTTGTAGCGATCTTCATGTTTACAATTGCGTTCCCTTTGCAGTGCACTTTGAAAACTTTGATGTCATTTTGAACACAGCCTCATGGCGAAAGCTGTAGGTGACTATTTTTTAAAAGCGGAATTTGTTACATCTTCAAAGTTTGTGAAAACAAAAAAAACATAGCATACGTTAATTCTTTTAATTTAAAGTAGGTTCTTTATTAAGTATCTGTACTGTATATGACATGAGCCTGTTGGTTAGAACATATCTGCAGTGGTTTGCAAATTAAAAGCAGACTTTTCAAAAATTAAATAAACAATATCCTACTTAATAATAATAATAATCATCATCATCATCATTAATATTGTTATTAAAATAGGATTTTTTTCATTTTCTAATAAATAATAAATATTACATTTCATTTCTTAATAAATAGCCTCATTATTTGTTTATTTATATGATTTATATATGATATTAGAATTCGTGTTATCTTTTGTAAGTGATTTTATGTTGTAGAATAGAACATGTAAAGTTCTCAATAATACTTGTAAAGGAAACATAGGCCCTATGTGCCATTTACATATATTTCAATTAATATGGAAAACGAGTGCATGTTTTTACCAAAACTAATATTGGATTTTATTTTAAATGCGTGTTTGTGTAAAACAATATAATTTGCTCAAAGAAATTATGGGATTCTTCTCTAAAGAAGTTGTTACTCCACCCCGTTTAGAGCATCATTATGGGCGTTTTACGTTATAACTAACGTGGTTCAAACCATGGATCTGCGACAGAGAAACTAAGGGTTTTGGGAAACACTCGTTACCACATTGTTCTTTTCCCAAACGATGCATAGTACTATGATAGTTCAGCCGCGAGTTACGTCGTTGTTTGGGAAACGCACCCCTGGTCGACAATTGGTGTGTCCTGTTTACTCAAACTAAAATGACTAAAACTGAAACTAACTAAATAAATCTCTGTTTTCCGGCTTGTTTCGGAAGCTTTTGCTTGAAGCAGACTCTGAACATGATCATATAATCAGCCCCAGTGATCGTCAGGAGTTTTTGTTCAGGCTTTTCAAACATATGGTCTTGGGTGGTGAACTTTGCCAATATGAGGATGTCATCGATCCTTACATTGAGACAGTGAAAATAATGTACAAAGACTTGGTCAGGTGAGAATATTGTTACATTTTTATAGTTCATAATAATGTGATTCTAAAATAAATAAAAAACTAAATATTACTATAATATAAGCAAAATATTTAAATTGGATATTTTGATCATGAATGATACCTTATCAGTATATAATGATCGTCTGATTTGTGCCTTCCACAGTGTTCAGAAGGAAACTGATACAAAAGAGATCAATGTGATCACAACAATTTTAAAAGTTTCAGCTTATGTATGTACCTTAATTCCTTTCTTGTGCACGGTTAACTCTAAAGATGCAGTCAGCATTTTCTTTTCTTCTATTAATGATATCTTTTTTGATCACTAATTTTTAGGATCACAGTGGATTGTGCTACCCGTCTGCTACAGAAAACGAGCAGACATTTGCTTACCTCTGTATTGATCCTTGTAAAAGGCATGTGTATGTTTTGTACCATTCATTTGGTGTAGGGGATTTTTCAGGGAATTGAGCGCCCTCAATCTAGATCTATATAAAACACTGACATTATAATTAGACGGTACGCCTTTTCCATTTACATGTATTAACCAAACAGGTGAGGAGAACATTTATTAAAAATGAATTGTTCAAATCAAAATTTAAATTTGGTCATCATCCTATTGTTTCTAGAATAAGAATATAATTAAGCAAGCTCAGTTCTGTTTAGATTCATGTGCTTGAAACAATAAAAGTGTTAAATTCTTTTCAAGTGGTTAATTTAGCCTGCTTTTTATGTTATTGATATGGGTCAAAGATGAAAAAAAGTGGAAGACATTTTAATTGTTCACGTCTGTCTACATATGTCCTGTGTGATTTGACTTGATTGTTTGTTTGTTTGTTTTTTTGTATATATTTTTGTACCATAATTTACAGAAGACACGAAAAAAATTATTTAACAACAATTTGTAAACCAAAACGTTCAAGCATATTTAGAACAAGAATTATTTGATGACACTAAAAGACTTCTTTTTGAGCGGGATCTAAGTGCATCCACAAAATACTTGTACAAAATACATGAAATGTCATTTTAGATCTGTCCTTAAAAACACTTCAAGTTTTACCCATTTGTTAGCCCTAAGTGGTAATCAAAAAATGTAATAACTCTATATTATCACTTATTCTTTGAAGCATTTATGAGTCAGAATAAAGGTTTTCATTTTTACATAAATGTCTCACTGACATTTAGTGTGACATGTTTTCCCACACACTTTGAGATTTTAACAAATTATATTTGAAGGCACATTACTTGCCTAAGTATCTTTTACAGTCTATGAGTATGACAGATACATGCTACAAACGCAGCTAAGTAATGCTCGTTCAGGTGTGGTGAGTCTAGATCAGATACGCCGCCGGCCGGAAGTGTGATAAGCACATCAATATAGCAGCATTTTTTTTATGACACTATGACAATTATTAATATTTTACAGTACTGTGATGGTTGGGTTTAGGTTTAGGGTGGGGGTAGGCGTTAAAGATACAATTTATTGGGTAATGTAATAGATAACGTAAATAATACTCGGTACAACCACTGTTTTTACGTTATTGTGACGGTTGGGTTTAGGGTTGGAGTGGGGGTAGACATTAATAAAATACAATAAATGATAAATTAATTAGATAATATAAAAAATTCTCGTTAACCTTCGGCCGCAACCATATCCGATACATTTTGAATGGAATTTCCTCATCAAACTGCATTTCCCATAAGTCATAGAGTGGAGGAACTATGACGTCAATTTGTATGCAAAAACCCGGAAGCGAGTTAGCATTTTAGCACTTCCGGTTCCCTCGTCCCAAAGTCAAGGGTTTTTTGAGGTAAAGTCTAGATTGGATATGCGGCCGGCCGTAAGTGCGATATGCACATTAATATAGCGGCATTTTTTATGACACTATAACAATAATTCATATTTTTACAGTACTGTGACGATTGGGTTTAGGGTGGGGGTAGGGGTTAAAAAATACAATTTATTGGGTAATTTAATAGATAAGATAAATAATACTCGGTACAACTACTGTTTTTGCGCTTCTGTGACGGTTGGGTTTAGGGTTGGGGTGGGGGTAGATGTTAATAAAATACAATAAATCAGAAATTTCATAAATAACATAAATAATTCTCGTTAACCTCGCTTAAATAAGGTTTATGGCTAACACAAACTCAAAATACTTTCACGCTTTATTCTACAACATAAAACACATCAGTTACATCACACTCTTGATTTTTTTAATCGGTTAAGCTTCTTTAAAAAGACGGTCGCTATCAAGTTGCTAATCAGGACCAAAGATATATATCAACTAGATATCACATAGGGACCCTGAGCATGCGTCAATAGCGCCGCCACATTGGTACAGTGCTTCTAGGACAAACGTCATTCAACCGCACTAGTCAAGACAGTGTGCCAATGTGAAGATGCTGGACTTTATCGCTGTGTTTGTGTTGTAGTAACGAGCAAACAAAGAAAACAAAGCACAAAGGTAGAACATTTCATAGGTAAGATTTCGTTTTTTATGTTTTTGTATGTTATGAACTTTTGTGCTTAACAAGTAATGTTATTGATGATAATACAGTCTCTTACTGCATTCACCACAAGGCAAAGTAGCACCAACTCGCACTAAATTCTAAGCTTATGCTAGTTTTGTTGAATAAAATAAGCAAACAATGTTATGAAATATGACAAGAAGACGCTGCGCTGCCAGAAACTTGTATTAATGTCGGCTAAGTGAACGAGTCGTTTATAACGGAGATTCATTCACAAACGAATCGCTCGCTCCGTCAGAATGAGAAGTGAAAGCAGGAGAGGGGGTGTGTTTCAGGACATGGATTAGATCAAATTAAACAGGGAAGGAGGGTAATTCATTTCCATGCACAAAAACACTCGCTTTTGTCAGGAATGCCCGTGCGGTCACATCCATCAATGTAGAAAAGTGATGTAAAGTTATAATATTTCGTAATTTAAAAAAAATATTTGCATACGGACCACCGGGGAAAACTCCCGGTCATAGATATATGTGTATATGTGTATTTCTCTGGCTTTGGATGGCCACAGTCCTCCACTTCACGGGTGGGACACTGGTCCTGTATTCACTTCAATCAAACGCTACCCTGTACTAAAATGGCGGCTCTATTGACGCATTCCTTCTAATAGACAACAGCAGGGTAGGCGACATCTAATGTATATATCTATGATCAGGACTACAGCCGGTGTCGGAGACATTATACGTCATCGAGCTGAACTGGTCTGGAACGCAGCTCGCTTGTGTTGGGCATTTGGATCTGTCTGTTATTTAAGTATTTTCATGAATAGTATTTTATTGTTTGTAATATTTTTCTAAGCGGGATATTGTGTAGATAATGCCTTCACTTGTAAAGACTGTCAAGACAGATTCATTTGTTGATCATTTATTTTAATTAAACGATATTATGGGGATGCTGCTTATCAGTGCAGTCTGTCTCTTTCCTGCTCTCAGTAATGGAAACGTATGAATTAATGTGTAATAATATACATACATAATAACGGTCATAACGGCAATATTTACACTCCTCCTTAAAATGTATAGAATATGTGACTGTAAGGGCTGCTTTTCGCTGTACTTCGTGACAAAAAAAATATTGAATGTTCTGTGTCCATGATGGCAGGCATTTGATAGACTTGTCCCTCACGCCTCATTTCTGTCGTCTGTTACTAAGCGGGCTGTATGCACGCGAGCGATACACTTATTTAAACATGTCTTATGATCATAGTATGTAGGCACATTTATATGTACAGTTTTAAAACTTTTACAACAACCGTAAAGCAAAACAAAATGCATTTCCCACGTAAAAAAAACTATCCAAAAGGCACGTAGGTATATGTGTTTTTGTATATTCATGTGTTTATAATATTATAGGGTGGATTATAATATGATAAACCGAGAGAGTAAATCTTTGTCATGGACCAAATTTCTAAAAAAAAATAAATAAATAAGCTAAATAAGAGTTGTCTGTAGCAGGGTGGTGCTGACGTCACAGGCGAGCGCCCCAGGCGCTGTAGTCCGTTTATAGCCTAATGTTAGCTTTTCCATTCTTGCGTTTGCATTTAGGTTCCAAAAGTGCTCAAAGTTATATTTTCGTGTGTGGATTATCCGGTTGGACAAAACGTGTAAGTGTAATGAACAGTGTTTGAACACAGAGTTTATTATTTGCAATCTTCGAAAAGCCTATGGGAAAATCTAATGGGGATTTTATCGAGGGAACCAGTTTTATGCTAGCAGCCGATTGGCCTACAAGGTGACGTCATAGCGGATTCGCGGAAGTACGTCGCGCTGGAAAGTACCAGATACTCCACATAGTTTAAAGTTTACAAGAAATAACGCCTACTGGTCAGATTAAAGAAACATTGGTGATTCTGCCTTGCATTTGGATGATTTTCTGCCTTCATCTTTACCGGTGAGTTAAAAAAATACTATTCATTTTAGACTTTTATTTCTAAATAGGAGGCACTGTCAATAACATACTGGAGCTTAAGGCAAACAGTAATGTATACAATATACAACTTAAATATGTTCTCCAAAGTGTTAAATAAGTGGCAACTTTTACTAATTTTTGTTTGTTGTCACTGGTTATGATCACAGGAGTGGGACAAACAAAAACAACTAAGACAAGGGGAGGTCGTGTTTCCTTTTTTTTTCCATTTATACTTAATTTATTCATGTAACTTAAACCTTACTTTAGTTTTTTTATGTAGGCTAGTTCTTTATGCTGTGGTGTTTCGCTGAAACTGGTAGGTTATTTAAAAGAAAAAGAAAATACACACTAAAAATAAATTTTATTGTATGGAATTATTTCACAATGTGAAAATTATGTGGTAAAATCTAATCTTTTTTACACATACTGTATTTAATGAAAGCAAGAGATTTTCAAATTCATAGACTGCTAAATATTTTGGAGGGTATGTGGAAACAGCATTTTTTAAATACTAATTTATGAATATAAATGTGTTTTTTAATATAAACTTTTTTCTGATTAAAAAATAACAAAAAATAAAAAAACTACTAGTAATTCTCATCACTCATACACAGATCTGGAATACATCACATCCGGTCATACTGTCACATATGGTCTAGTCGCAGAAGTTCAAATATTTTAAAGGATCCGCAGCTCAAATTTTCTGCATACGAAGAAGATCAGAACTCGACGCAGCTTCTGGAATACTCTGGAAAATTCATTGATTATAAACTTGGTGTAACTGGCTTGTGCAGCCACTTCTCTAATTAGGAGTATGTAAGACCTAGGCTGCGTCCAAAATCGCCTACTACTCAGTAAGTACTACACTTGAATTTGAATTTACTACTCGGCCATGAAAAAAAGTACATTCTATACAGTATGAATGTGAGTTGTATGAATGGAACTCAGACGTACTACATTCACCATTTCTCATTATAACGTGACCTGCCTGCGTCAGTTGTGTCACTTTGCGCCCATTCATAAATTCTCGAGCGTGGCATCATAGGGTAATGTAGCATCCATCAGATGCGCACATCCTAATCTCATTGGAAGTAAAAGGTCATCTGTGTACTTCTCACATGTGAATTCGGACATATTACTCCGCTCGCATACTGTTTTTAGCGTACTATATAGTATGGAAGTATGCAATTTCAGACACAGCTATACTTGCGAGGTAGCACAATCACCAACCAAGATGCGCAGCTCTCAAAAAATGTAATTACACGTCCCAAATGACCCAAGCTCTGTGATTGGTTAGCTTGGTAGCGTTGACTAGTGTGGGTGTGACCATGAGCCGCAGGGCAGGAGCTAGCCTGTTGGTGCGAGTGTTTTAACAAGTTTAAGTCCTGTGGAGGAGCTCCAAATAGATACTTTTGTTTTTTTATTATTTTATGATTGAAGTTGTAACATGTTCATTGGGGGCGGCGCGGCACTTACCTCACAGCAAGAAGGTTGCTGGTTCGAGCCTCGGCTGGGTCAGTTGGCATTTCTGTGTGGAGTTTGCATGTTCTCCCCGTGTTGGCGGGGGTTTCCTCCGGGTGCTCCGGTTTCCCCCACAGTCCAAAGACATGCGCTATAGGTGAATTGGGTAAGCTAAATTGTCTGTAGTGTATGTGTGTGAATGAGAGTGTATGGGTGTTACCCAGTGATGAGTTGCAGCTGGAAAGCATCTGCTGCATAAAACATATGCTGCATAATTTGGCGGTTCATTCCACTGTGGCGACCCCTGATTAATAAATGGACTACGCCGAAAAGAAAATGAATGAATGAATTAACATGTCCACTGGTTCCCGTCTCTGAATGAGCGGGTTTGAGCTACTTATACACTAAGTTAGCATTACAGGTATTTCTGGTATAACGAAGAAATAACCCTCCGGTATAACCCACGAAGAAATTTGACACAGAGGAACATAAGCTGTGTCTCATTTCAGAGGCTGCATCCTCCGAAAGATGCAGACTTCAAAGGTGAGTCCTTCGAAGTCCACACAGGCCGAACCGACGATGTAGCCTACAGAGGATGGATCTTGTCACCTAGCAACCGTAACAGCTCCTGTTAATAAGCGGTAATAAAATGATGGAATGACTTTTTCAAAGTGATTTTAAAACTTTATTTTTTAACATCTGTTTACATATTCACGTAAAATAAACCTAATTCATACATTTAAACCGGAGTTTTCTTTTAAAAGCGTCCTGCCGTTATCAGCACGCAATGAATCTTGGGACGTTCGAGGCCGCAAAGGATCCACTGGTTGTGTCCTTCATTACCTGTGAAACGAAGGAGGCATTTGGAGGCTGCCTTTGAAGGAACCTTCGAATTTTTTTGAAATGAGACAGCCTTCGTCGCGCCGCGATGGCGCAGCGCACTTCGAATGCATCCTTTGGAGAATGCAGCCTCTGAAATGAGACACAGCGGTAGAAACTCCACTGCCTGCTAGCGTTTTGGAAGTGTTATTGTCAGAGCAACACAAACCGAATACAGAAGTATAAATGCACAGCTATGTGCAAGGCTTGCAGTGTGTGTTATGGCTATCACTTGATGCAGAAGTATAATTCAGCTTGAGAGGTGAAGAAAGAGAAGTCTCAGCGGTGTAAAGGCCAATTCAGAATGCACAAACAAACGACAACATACCCAGTTGGCCATTTTATTTAAAATGCTGTGAAAAAACATGTTCACACTGCCCCAACAGTGACAAACAATGTCTCACACAATAATTACAGCAGTTAAATAATTAGTTGGGTGAAAACAATCTCTGACTTAAAGCAACAGATGATGACAGGAGTAACAACAATTTGTCTGTGCGGTGCAGTGGCAATGCTACATAAAGTCCATGGTGGCACTACCCCACTCAGACTGAAGGCTGATCCACCCAGACAAAAATATGGAAAAGCAGACAAATTCTTCATGGAAAATAAGAGTATAAGGTGGATTATGAATGTAATCCGATGTTCAAGATTAACAGCTCATTTTAGTGATCGTGAGTTTGTCCACCTCCACTGCACAAAAATGGAAATGTCCAAGTTTTGCTCCACACTTTGTGCTGAGAGCTTTTTTCCTTATTTGACTCGTTTTACAGCAGCTCTGAAGATGATAATGAAGCAGCGCTCTACAGCTGACTATTCTGATTTTCTTCTTCCTCTCAGAGGTGCATGAGGAGGTCACACAGGCATGGAAGGCACCTTTTACTCCCCGAACCTCAAGCTCCTCTGCCCCAGCATCCTTGAGTGCAGGCAGCCATCCCGGAGTAGCAGGATTTCTGTCCACAGAGCATCTCCACCTGAGGACTTTGCCGAGGAGTTCTCAGTAATACAAGAGCAGTCTAGGAAGTGGAACTCATTAACCAGACCTGAAAAGTACTGCTAAGCCACACATTGGCAGGTTGCTCCCCATTGAAGGTGTCTACACATGCATTGTCATCGGCCCACTTGCTATTTGGAGCTTGCCTCAGGAAGGTGCTGTCACTCCCGCTTGCTGTCCCACAACTTGTGCGTCAGTGATCAATTCACTGGTGCTACCTGTTTGTGCTCTGCCAACTTGGTTAGTGCTGCTCAGCACGTCTCACTGGCCTACACAGACAATACAACTCGGATATGCAATGTAGTTTGCCAGATGACTTTCCAATTTTAGTAGTGTGTATTTTTACTGTGCTAACTAAAGCTGACCTTGTCTTGCAAGAGGAGATTGCTATTTCTCCGGCGAAGACAGCAATCGAGCCAGTCCCATATTCTAGTAATTGAGACGTTGGATGGTTACAATTTTGGTGGTGCTCACACTATCTGCTTGGCATACATTGCCCCAAATGCATAACACCTTGCTGTCAAACTCAATTGCTGGACGGCTTCAGCCCTGCTTTAACACACCTGTAGGTTTCAAACAAGAAGAACTCCGTTTGATCAGGTGTGTTTAAAATAGCGTTAAAGCTGTGCAGGGTTGTGGCCCTCCAGGAACTGAGTTTGACACCTGTGGCATAACAGATTCAGCTGCTGTGATGCTTTATATACATACTGTATACCCTAATGTCATCTCCTACTTAACTGAAAATGATATTACGGATGTAACCCTCATTCCATTAAGGAGGATACAGAAACGTTATGCCTTGATGCCACAAAAGCTGAATCGCTACACAAATGCCTATGCTTAACTTCTCAGCAATAAGCCTGATGCCATCTTGCAGGTACACCACAGCCATATAACCCTGCAGCTGAAGACCAGTTGCTCCCTGAAGCTAAACAGGGCTGAGCCTGGTCAGTTCCTGTATGGGGAGACGACGTGGGAACTAGGTTGCTGTTGGAAGTGGTGTTAGTGAGGCCAGCATGGGGTGCTCACTCTGTGTTCTTGTGTGGGTCCTAATGCCTCAGTATAGTAATGGGGACACTGAAACCATGGTGCCAGTGAGCACCGTCTTTTGGATGAGACGTTAACCCAAAGGTCCTAATTCTCTGTGGCCATTAAATATCCCATGATCCTTCTTGCTGTGAGGCGAACGTGCTACCCACTGTGCCACCATGCAGCCCGGCCCTTACCATCATGGCCTCTCAATCATCCCCATTCACTGAACTGGCTCCATCATTGTCTCTCTTTTTCGCCTGAAGCTGGTGTGTGGTGAGCACACTGACGCCATTGTTCTCTGGCTGCCGTCGCATCATTCAGGTGGATGCTGTACACTGGTGGTGGTGTAAAATGATTTTAAAGTGCTTTGGGTGCAAGTTAATACACAATAAATGCATTATATAAATGCACATAAGTTGCTTGTAATTGCAGATTTCATCAATTGCACGGGCATTTCGTTGGCCCGTTGTTATACAAATCTGAGTGATTGTTCTTCTAAGCAAATCCCCTAGTACTTTGTCACAAGCAGAAAACAAAGTTTGAGTTGTTTATAGCCTAATTACAAGCTGTCCTGACTTATTTAGTCTCAGTGCGTCATACTTTGACTGCCACATATCTGAGGTATCTGTATTTTAAAAGATTGTGTCAGTGTATTCCTACTATAAATTAGGGCTGAACGATAAATTGCATGCGATTGTCATGTACATTATTCTATAAAGCCATCTCTGAATCCCCAGCACCTGTGTTTAACTGGAGCAGCGTTTACTGTACAAAACCATAGTTCTCTGCCAAACTATTGCATGTGATCTTATCATAGGATAGTCAAATAGCAAATAAACATTCTGCGATATTGTTTGCGTAGCTTCTCGGTGACCTATGGCCCTTTGAAGTAAATGTTGCTCATGTTAAACCTGAAAGCATGTGCAAATACCACATATTTTTGCTCAAAACTTACTTCTTTGTTTCAGTTGTGTTTGTAAAATGTCCTTTGTGAATTGATGTGGCTTCTTATGCTGTGTTCACCCCCCCCCCCCCCCCCCCCTCAGTTCGCGACCGCCATCTAAACACCCTTCATCGCCTATAGGCCGATTTATACTTCTGCGTCAAGCGCACGCGTATGCTCTGGCGCAGCCTACGCGTGGACTCAATGCCCCTCGCCGTGGCCGTCGGCGTCGTTGACGTGCACCTCTCAAAAAATGTAACGCGTACGTGTAGCGCAAGCTCTGTGATTGGTCGGCTTGGTAGCGCTGACGAGTGTGGGCGGAGGTGAGAGCCGCGCCCGATGCAGCGAGTGTTTACAAGTGTGGAGTCCCGTGAAGGAGCTCCGGATGGAGACTGTTGTTTTGTGTTTACCTCATGATTAAAGTTGTTCCACGTCCGACGGTTCCCGCCTCAAAATGAGCGAGTTTGAGCCACTTGTACATTAAGGAAGTGTCCAGGAAAAACAAAAAAAACAGCGAAGAAACTCGACACAGAGGAACATAAACACCTACAGCCAGCTAGCGTTTTGGAAGTGTATTGCAGAGAAACAGAAACAGCGCGCAGAAGTATAAATGCACGGCTACGCGCGAGGCTTGTGCCGTGGGTTACGGCGATCACTTGACGCAGAAGTATAAACCAGGCTTGTGCGTCCACGCGTAGGCTGCGCCGTAGCATACGCGTGTGCTTGACGCAGAAGTATAAATCGGCCTTAAGAGAGACAGCGCCCTGTGACCTTCGGAGGAAATTTACGACTGATCAATTTACCGTATTTTACTCACATGATGTGCAATCACAGCTCTTGCTAAATCGCAAATGCAATTTTATGTCGATATATAGTTTAGCCATACTTTAAATAATACTGTTCATCTATAGTTAATGTTGCAAAACCATGGTTAATTTGTAGTTACCAAGGTTTAAAGGCCAAATGAAGTCACAATGTTCTTCTTGAAAAAGATATTCTAATGAACAACTGCTAACATTAGATCAAATTGGCAGCTTTAAAATTCTTTGGAAGGATTTACTGCGTTCCTTCTCCGATGACACCAGTTTGACAGAATATACAGTACGTTACCATTCTTCTCTCCAGCTGTTAGTTTGCTTACAGTGAGGGATGGGGAGGAGTTGAAACATACTTGACATACAACATTCCAGGAATATTTAGCAGGAAATAGCTGTTGAAACTGCCAGTCCACACGCAGCAGTAAAAACTTTGTTAACATTCTTAAGGGATGATTTATTGTAAAGAACCATACAAAATATTGAAATTTGTTATTCATTGAATTAAATGTTATGTTCTTAATATTGTGAATATAACATGCAAGTTCAGGACTTCACTCTGTCTATTCAAAACTGAAGCATCTGTATTTTTTCTGTCTTTTACTTGAGATCATATGTGTTTAGATCAATATCAAGGTGAATGATCGGCCTTCAACGATGTCATTTGCATTATACTGAACTGAGCTAAACTGAACTGAACTTCAACAGCTGTTTCCATCCACCTATTTTTGGATATGGGCATAAAAATGTTTGATGGAAACACCAAGATACCCATAACTTTTGAAAATGTGCATAAAAAACATATGCACATTAGTAGGATAAACCTTTTATTAGATAGGAAAAAATGCGCATAAACTACGATAGAAACACTACCGAACAATAGTATGCGCATTAGTGATTTTGTTATATGAGATCATGTTATAATAAAAATGTGTGTGAATGGACAAACCAAGTCGGCTGAGTACGCTGTAAAACATCTGTAATGTTGTTTTGGTCATTCTAAAACACTGTAACCGATTCAGTATTAGTGTTATTATATTATATATTAAATTAATTAACTGCAGAATTGTCAAGAGCGTCTGCGCTCTGCATCTCATGGCTTTAAACAACACCACATTGTCGGCTTAAGTCTTCTGAGGCGCAGGTCATTTATTAAATAAGGAAAAGATTCACACAGCTTCTCCTACCACAACAAATTCTGTTTTTACTTTTGTAATTTGACTCCAGTTAATCAGGAAGTGGCGAAAATTTTTTTTTTTTTTTTGGTTCTCTTTGACTCATCGGATGGAAACGCTGCTTTATTTACATGTCTTTAATGTGATATTCCAGTTTTGCACAAATTTAATTCGCATCTTTGGATAGAAACATGATAAATCACTTTTATACCAAACTGAACTGAAGCAGTTTACTAGTATAACTACACCAGCATTTACACTAGCCTTTTTCCTGCCTGAAAAAAGTGCTATAGCAATAACAATGAATTGAATTTGAATTGAATAAATGACTGAATGTCTAGAATTAAAACTCGGTTCCGTGTGAGGTGTAAGTTACATTGATGGTGTTGTTTTATGAGTGGCCTATCCTGGACGGTGCCCCCTTTGTCATTACCCACGTACATTACACATTTAAACATGACCAGAGTTGGGTGTAACGTGTTTCACAGTAATGCGTTACTGTATTCTAATTACTTTTTTGGGGAACGCATTAATGTAACGAATTACATTTTAAATTTGTGTAATTTGATTACAGTTACTAAAGTTATAGTGTAATAGCGTTACTTGCGTTACAAAAAATGCTTTTTTAAATCCCATTTCTGCTGCAACGTCAATTAAGAAGCATGCGCTTTTAAATTGCTGGAGACCGCGAGCTGAAATGGCTGCTGACAAGAGTGGTTGCTTCTTAAAGTGGAAATACACTTTAATTACTTTGATTTCATTGAGCGTAAAAACAAAAATAATGCGGTAAAATGCAGTCTATGTCCAGTCTCTAAAGAACTTTAGACTACTTTTAACTCGACCAGCAACTTGTTCAAGCACTTGAACAGAAAGTTCTACAACAATACTCATCACCAAGGAGAACACCGGCGCTCAAAAACACGCCGACCCAACTCAGTGTAAACAGGCTAAATTGAATTTTTGTGCAGGATTGGGAGTGAAGGTATCTTCTGAATGTAAAGAGAATCCAGCACACACGATCAAGGCAGGGGCGAACCATATATAATTATGATGGATCAGTCTTCTTCTATTCTTCTCTTGTTTAACGGCGACTAACTTCTTAGGAGCATTATTGCTACCTACTGTATTTTACAAGGGTTTTCCATTACAGTCATTATTTCATTATTATATCATAACGATTATTTTAAGATCTGTGCAGTTTGGGTACTCAAATTATGTAAATAAAAATAATTAGTTAAAACACGTACGACTTTATTCACGTATCCACATACACAAAGAAAACATAATAGACTGTCTAAGTGTAGGATTAAGTGTAATAAACCAAGGCTGTGTCCGAAATCGCCTACTACTCAGCAGGTACTGCATTTGAATTTAAACGTACTACTCAGCCATTAGAAAAGTACGTTCTATACAGTATGAATGTGAGCAGTATGATTGGAATTCGGACGTGCTACATCCACCATTTTGTCATGATCATGTGACCTACCTGCGTCAGTTTCGTCACTTGACTCCCATTCACAAATTCTCATGAATCATGGGATATTGCAGCGTGCATGGAATGCGCACTTCAGAATCTCGCCGAAAGTAGTAGATCATCCAGGTACTTCTCGCATACTGATTTTCGAATACTGTGAATTCGTACATACTACTCAGCTCGCATACTGATTTTAGAGTACTATAATAGTATGGAAGTATGTGGTTTCGGGCGCTGCCTAATTCAGAATCTTAATGTTGTCATACTTAGTTTTTCTCAGTTGCTTTGGTGCATTTCTCACACTATTTACATTTGCACAGCAGTTAATGCATTTCTCAAAACAATTAGTCATTTGTGCACATCAAAGTAGCAGTTTCTCATTCCTTACAACAAATTGCAAATGCTTTTGGACATGCATCAATTGCTTTCATACAACTCTCTGCTGTTTGTAACATTATCATTTGCTTATGTCATGTCAGTCAAAATGAACTAAACGTGTGAATGCTGAATAGTCATTCCATATGAAACTAATAGTCCTCATTTCATTACATGAGTCATTACATACAAAAATGTTGAACTAGTTGTCAAAATCTGTCAAGCAAATTTTATTAAAAAAATGTAAACCTTTTTTTTTCCTGAAAATGTCTCCTAAATTGAACAATTATATGAATGATTTACAGGCCTGTGTATGATGTAGGTTCAGTTCCAATATGTACTGCAGTATTGTTTACAGTTGTGCACAGCTCTACCCAAAGGAAGTTTATGTTTGTTGTAAATAAGAGTGTATTTATTCTTTTGCAAAGAACGTATGAAGATAAAATGTGAAACATACAAATTCAGTGTCATGTGAAACTATTCAGTGTCTTGTACTCAGATACCTCACTAAATGCAGTGGTCTAACTTTACTGTAGTTTTCAAATGGCTGTGCAAATAGTATATAGTGCTGTCTTGAGCATTTTCAGGAAGTGTCACCAAAATCTGACTTTTTTGCATTGGAAAAAAATGTACAGAGTAAAGTGTCATAATGAAAACATGACAAAGTCATTTGACTATCTTGTTCATAAACAATGGTGTCAGGACTTTTCATCTTGATGACACCGACACTTTCATTGACATGAATACTTGCTTTTGAGGAATGAGCTATCCGTTTTGAGCAAATGACGCCCTTTTGCAGGTTATCGACTAGGTTTTGCAGTTTGTACTAATTGTTTTGAGAAATGCGTTAATTGTTGTGCAAATGTAAATAGTGTTGTGAGAAATGCACCAAAGCAACTGAGAAAAACTTTAAAAATCGTTTTGTTATAAAATATAAAAAACAAACAATAATGTGTCACATTAAAATTAATTACTATAGTTAATAATACAAAATTAATATAGTAATAAACTAATAAAATATATTTCACTAAACTGTAAGTTATATATATGTATGTATATTTAAATTAATTATTAACAGTTAATTTGTTTGTATTACTATATTTGTTGCAACTATAATTACCACAAATTACCAGTACTTTATGGTTCAAAAACAATATATGACGTTCTATAAATTACTATAGTATTTAATATGGGAAAACATTAATACAAAAGTTATTAGAAAATTAAGCAAATAAATACTTTTCAAACGCTGGAGTAAAATATTAATATTGTGTTTTACATTTTTTAGTAAAAATCTATATTTTTCTATATTATCTATATTATCTATAGTATTTCCTATAAAGATGTATTATAGGCTGTACACGATAACTTGCTATTATTTCCTTCATTATAATGAATCCATTATATAAATTAAACCTGTCCGTTTATATATCTCTGTAAAATGTTTCAGCAAAGCCAGTAAACGAGCATCTGACTATAATGACTGATCAGTCTGTTATATTGAATGGCGATCGGAAACAACGCTTCCCCATTAGCCCGTCTCGATCACCTTATTTGTGAAATAGTATACACTATTGTCTATTGTGTACACTATTAAAAATATAACATTATAACAGTTCATAACATTAACATCCGTCGTAACCATATATGGTTTGCCCCTGCAGATTTTCTAGGGCGCTAACTTCACCATTTCCGGGGCTTTGTTTCGTTCTCACCGCAAAAAAAAAAAAAAACTAAAAAAATAAATAAATAACCACAGGCAAACATAAGATTTAAGGTTTCTGGGGAATTTCCCTTTTTTTTAAATAAAATAAAATTGAAATATATTAATTTCCCCAATTATAATCAGATTTTAACCTTGTATACCGAATCTTTTAAGAGAGAAAAAAGTCACCTCCTCTGTATTCAAATCATTAATCGAGTTCTCTGTTATGGGTTTTTCCTTTATAATTTGTATCTCGTACATGAATTCCAGTTCAATGCCATGAATATTTCTATCAATAATTTATCTCTTGTTGTTTTAGTTGAAATCAAGCTATGGAGAGTTGCAATGGCCTACTTCACTCACAATAAAATACAATAAATGTATATGTTTACATATAAAAACAAGCTAATAAAAGAATGACACATGACATCATTTCCGTTTTACCAGCCGTACTGGATCGAACAGAAGAAAGGACATTTTGTGCTGTAGAACAAAATGCGTTTTTGTTCTTAGCATAGGTGAGTCGATCGTTTTGTAACCATTCTGCTGTCAGAAGGCACTGTTTAATGGCAGTTGCGGGATTATATGTCTTGCTTTTTAACCTCTGTCGTTAAACAGAAGAACTCGCTGTCTGACGCAACACCCAAAGTCCTCGGTAGAAAATGGCAGTGCTTCTACTGTCTGTTGACTGCAAAATAGGGGATTTTACCAGGCGTTCCGACTCATTAGTCATCTCGTGGTGTGCATGCAGGCGGAATGACTCATATCGAGCAGTTTCTTATTCCAAATGTTGAATTCGGTAAATAGACACAAGATACCAGAACAAGGGTTGGAAACTTAAACCCGTCATTTGAATAATCGTCATCGTCATTTAGCGGAAATGCTTCACGTTGTTGTTGTTTTAGTTTTTTGCATTATCCGTAAAATATTGATTTGTTATATTGTTGTAAATAACTTTATTCTACTTCGGTTGTAATAAGGTGATATATAAATAAAGGTTGAAGTATAAAGAGGTCAGTGTTTTAAATGTTGTCTGGCTTCCGGGATTGAAATTGCATAGGTAAATCTTCGTGTTCATTAATTCGTTGAAGGAATGAGGAAGTGAGATTTGAAAAAATAAAAATTAAACCTAAAGTTACAAAGATAAAGGCCCAGTTTCACAAACAGCGCTTAGATTAAGCCAGGACTAGGCTTTAGATAAACTAGGCTATTTAAGCCACATTTATAAAATGGCCTTAGAAAAATATATTACTGCTGTGCACCTGGAGACAAAAAAATGACACTGACATATTTTAAGACCTCTCACTGCAAGTTATTTTGAGTTGAGATCGCTCAAACATGCAATTTAATCTTGACTAGCCTTAAACCTTGTTTGTGAAACTGGGGGAATGAGTTATAAGAGTTGGGAGTGTAACACCAGTGTATTTTATTCATTTTTTGTTCACTTGTGACTAATAGTCATATATGTGTATATTAAATAATTTTTGACATCGTAATTATGTAGAGTGATACTAAAAATTAACCTAAATGATTTGAAGAATAAATCTTAGCCTCGTCGAAATCCAAATTGATAATTATTATGAAATTATTCTAGTGTTTATTATAAATGATTTATCAAACCACATCATTTAAAAAAATCTTTACCTTTTGTAATTTTTAACAATAAAAAAAAAAAATAAAACTACTGCAGATCATAACATGATGACGTGTGATTATCTCTCCCTTGCAGCAAACCACTAATCTAATCTAAATACACTTACTTCAAGTGAGTTCTGTCCTTGTAAAATATAGTTTTCAGCAGGGAAAATGGTTGCGAAATCCTATTCATAAAAGTATTTATTATATTTTCAATAATAATTCACAGCATCTTGTTGACTGAAGTTTAACTATTACCTTTCATCTTTAACTCAAACAGGACATCAGTTTAGGTCTGTGTAATTAACATAACTCTCTTTGTTATTTCCAGATTCCTGGATCATCGGGGAAGGAAGCACATACCTCCCACGTCAGCGTGCTGTTTGCTTAAGATTTAATAAATTTTTTTTAATAAGATCATGTTTTCTGCCATGGACGACTAGACACCATTCAGGGGATGTCCAGCAGAGAGAAAGATTTGAATGAATACACCCTGTGGTCACATTTTAGTGTTTGTATGTTATATTTTTTTTTGTTATAAATATGTTGCTTTTTAAATTAGTCACTCCTTCACTTTTAAAAATGTGTTTTGGTTTGTGTAATAGTGATGTATTTCTCAGCGATAAAGGTTGAGCTTTCCAGAGCCTTTGGAACGCCATCATGTTCATCTAACCCAGCTTTTGTTTGCTGATGATTAAGTTGTACATCACATTATGTACATGCAGTTTTAGTTCAGGGCACATGTCACCAGTTCTGTGATGAAACCTAGTTTGGTAACCCACTGTTTTGTAATCCAGGCATGTTGTAAGGACATAAAGTGGAATCATTTTTCGTTCGTGTTTTCAAAGGTTGTGTAATCTAGTTTGTCTTACTTACACAGTTCATCGTTAACATCTACAAGCGCACACACACACACACAGGGTATGACAATCAAGCCTTTCTCTCTGCTGGCTATCCCCTTCCCCATTTTTCTTTCTCAAATGGAAATATTACAAAACAGTGCTTTCTTAAGAGGTTTGTGTCGTACCAGTGGACCTGCGGATTTACAGTATGATAATTCATCTGAACTCTTTCGTATATCCACATATGCCAAGTTCCCCACCACCGCAGCAGTGACGGAAAGAAGTCTTGCGCGAGCTGGCTTTTATTACACTGGACTGGGCGATCGTGTCCAGTGTTTCCGCTGCAATGTGACTGCAGACAGCTGGCAGTCTGGTGACTGTCCCGCAGAGCGCCACAAACAGCTGTCCCCCAACTGCAGCTTCATCCAGAGTTTACCTGCCACCGCAAACCTCCTGTCCTCCTCTCACTCTGCTTTTTCTCCACTTCGTAATGTAGCTGTCCTGCAGCTATCCGCCCCTGCGACTGCAGCCCCGTCAACCACTGCCCCATCATCTTCTGGACAAACAGAAGAGCAAGTGGGTTACCTAAACATGGGATTCACCAACCTGGCTCCCTCCAGTCCAATTTCATCTCGTGGAGTGGAGGATATGTCCCACCAACGACCACCTGCTTGTCACAATCCAGGTATGCGCCGGGAACAGGAACGCCTTGACACTTTTCAGAATTGGACTCTTGCTACAGTTACTCCAGCCGAGCTTGCCAAAGCTGGTTTGTACTACCTTGGCCAGGGTGACAGGGTGGCGTGCTTCAGTTGTGGTGGCCAACTTGGCAGTTGGGAACCAGGAGATCGAGCGGTATCTGAGCATCAGAGACATTACCCCAACTGCCGATTCGTACGAGGTGATCGTGCTGATAACATCCCTTTATCTGGGGGCGGACTTTCAAATGTTTCCAATTCGGCGATGCAACAGTGTGAAGAAAGGCTACTCACGTTTGTAAACTGGCCTTCCAGAATACCTGTTCGGCCGGATCAGTTGGCTAAAGCTGGTTTTTACTATGTTGGTAAGGGCCTCGGACACATCAGGTTACTCTGAAATCTAAAGTTTGTTTATGCTCATGAGTATTCAATTCTGTTTTGGTAGGTCGTAATGATGATGTGAAGTGCTTTTGTTGTGATGGTGGACTCAGATGTTGGGAGTCTGGTGATGATCCATGGGTTGAACATGCCAAGTGGTTTCCAAGGTAATTAAAAGAGGCTTTTGGAGTCATTTCATCATTTTATATGATGACATTGTGTGAACATGCATTTATTTTCTACTAGATGTGAATACCTGTTGCAAGAAAAGGGCCAAGAGTTTGTTCACCAGATTCAAGCAAGATTTCCAAGACTATTTGAACAGGTACGTTTAAAATAGCGATGCACTGATATGGCATAATAGTGATTGACTATCTTTTTAGATTTGGAGGCTGATATATTAGCTGAAAAATTTATATTATTTTTGTTTATGACTGCAAAACTAAAGGCACTTAATAGAGTAAACAATTTTAACTTTAGTTTTTAACTAAACTAATAGTTTAGATTAGATTTAGATTAGATTCAACTTTATTGTCATTACACATGTACAAGTACAGGGCAATGAAATGGAGTTTAGGTCTAACAAGGACGTGTTCATCAGACTGGATTTGAGCTGGGTTCATGATTGATCATGTCAAATCATGTTGCTATACGAGCTACGCCACTCGCGCTAGACTGCAGAAACTGGAGAGACGCTGAGCCTCGCGATGTGTGCGCGCCGCCATATTGTCTTCAGTTTGAACTGATCTCTGAACTTTTGTTCTATGGCCAACTAAAATCTACTGCCTGACAAAATAAAAAGCAACCAAGTTATTGAACATTACCCAAAACCAAAATGCCAGTAAATAATAAAACAGTGGGAGGCAGCAAGCATGTGAGGTGGTTAGGCATGGGCTGGTATAAGATTCTGATGGTATGGTAAACTTGGATAAAAAAAAAAAATCACGGTATTGTGATTACTGCTCTAAAATATATTCTTTTTAAATGTCTGTGTAAAAAACATTTTATTTTGAGAAACTTTTACAATATTTTGGAACAGTAGCTTTTGATGTGGAGGGTCCTTTTCAGCTGGAGATGCTGTTGCCCTAAAAAACTAAATCAAATAGTTGTCAAAGAGAAGAGAGAGAATGATGGGGATGTTTCGAGATTGTCACATTTAATGAAACCCATTTTATTGTTAAAAGCTATCTAAAAATTAAACGTTTCAATTAAATGGCACAAATTAATCTGATTTCGTTTAAATGTACATACTGTTACCCGACAGTGCAGAAACTTTGGTGAGCAAATCAAGTCAAAGGCAGATTCTGCTCGACTAGAGTAGCATTTAACTCCACTGTGGCATAAATGTGATTGTTTTTTCTGCAATAAGTTATAATTTAAATAGTTAGTGCATTATCTTATAATATTTAAAGTAATGTTTTCTATTTATTTTGAAATCTTAGGAAACTAATTACGCATGGCAACTTTAATGTAATATAGTTTGGTATATTTACCTTCGGCCCAGGGATCATAATGATGTTTGATTTTTGACCTTTTATATGAAAAAGTTTGGGCACCCCTGACATAAAGCAACGGTATAACAAAAGTTTTGTCGGTTTTAAAACCTTGACTTTTCCAAACCGTGGTAAACCTTGAACGCGGTTAGTGTCCCATGCCTAGAGGTGGTTCAACCTTTGGATATAATACATAATTTATCAGCTTAAAGATATTATTAGCCTTATTTTGTTATCAGACCGCTAATGACAACATTAAAAAATAGCATTTATCAGCTGATAATGATATGGCCACTGATACATTGTGCGTCCCTAATTAAAAACATTGTTGTCCGTTGTTATTTAAACACTGTGATCGACTTCTCATCACTTTTACCTGTCTTACAGCTCTTAACAAATGGAGACAGCAACTCTAGAGAATTTGTTGATCCACCTGGTAAGTCGTCTTCCACTGAGTCAACCTACACATCTAAAAGAGTCTGTTCAGCCCAATTGAATATGTTAACTTCCTATTTAGTTGTACACCTGGGTCCTGGAGAAGACCGTTCAGAAGATGCAGTGATGATGAACAATCCTGTGGTGAAGTCTGCTTTAGAGATGGGATTTGAACGTGGCCTGGTGAAGCAGACTGTTCAGAGCAAAATCCTTACAAGTGGAGAGAATTACAAAACTGTTCAGGAACTGGTGTCTGATTTACTAAGTGCAGAAGATGAGAAGAGAGAGGAGGAGAGAGAGCTGCTTGCTGAAGAAATGGCTTCAGGTATTCCTCCAAATGAATACCGCAGCACTTAACTCAAACGTTTGACTTGATTAAATCTAACTTGCGTTTCTTTACAGATGGTTTTACTTTTCTTAAGAAACATCATGCTGCTTTGAGTCAGCGTCTAAAAAGTGTGCAGAGCTTGATGGATCATCTTCTAGAGGAGAATGTCATCTCACAGAAGGAATATGACAATATTCGCAACTGCACTTCAGTCAAGCAGCAAACAGGCCAGCTTATTGATTTAGTACTTTCAAAAGGAAATGCAGCAGCAGAGGTTTTCCGCAACTGGATTAAGAAGAATGACGTGTACCTGCTGAGAGAACTGATGGGTATGTTATATGTGAGAGAAAATGTCTGTAAATTTTCAGTGTTACATGTTGTTAGTCTGTGTCAGTGTGAAGTTACAAGGCCAGTAGCTAGGAAGACTTGAATCACTTAAAACAAGGTGATGCCTTTTATAAACGCCCTGAAATCAGCAGGGAGAACTCCACAACAAACCTAAATCACAACATATAATTTTTACTTTTTGTTCTTACTGCAATTTCAGCCCAGACAAATGAAGCTGCATCACCGAGTCAAGATCTTTCAGGTATATTCAACACAAGAAAAGGTTTTCTTTTGATTTTGCCCCTTTTTTATCTCTAGCCATCACACTAAGGGAATCAGTTAGATCCCACTCTGGAGCCGAGAGCTTGTATGAAGTGACCGATGGTGTTCATTGTGTTCACAGATTTGCCTATGGAGGAACAGTTGAGAAGACTTCAGGAGGAGCGCACATGCAAAGTGTGCATGGACAAGGAGGTCAACATAGTCTTCATTCCTTGTGGTCACCTAGTGGTATGCAAAGAGTGTGCACCTTCTCTGCGCAAATGCCCCATATGTAGAGGAATGGTCAAAGGCACTGTTCGTACTTTCCTCTCTTAAAATATTAAAGAAACTCTGATAAATGTCTAATGTTTGATCTTTTTAATTCATAAACATCTTTTTTTGTGGATAAAATACAGAACTATTTAGCATTTTACACATTGCACTTAATTTATAGTTTCATTTCAGATTAAAAACATGCCTATAAATAAAAGATTTAGTGTTTTAGTTCATTAATGTAAACCATGATTGCTAGTTGATCTGTAAACTGCAGAAGAGTAAAATAAACCTTTATATGTCCAGGTCTTGAAGGTTACCCCAGCTTGGACCTACTTTAACTTTTACTCTGAGCTTCACGTATAATTTAACAACACACTCCATTTCTCGCTTCACAATTTGTGCAACCTGTGGAAACAATCAAATGACATTTGTCACTGTTGTACTCATTTATATTCTCCGCTTAAAAGTAACATTCAGAAAGAATTTTCTTCTCAGTTACCTGAATGACATCTTCCTCTGCGACCTCATAGATGAGTTCATCGTGCAGTTGAAGTATAAAGTAGCCTCCTCGAAGAGGTCTAAACTGATTTCGGTGTCGACCACCTGAACAAAACGTATCACAGGTGTCAAATTACTAAAGTTGCATCTCAAATGGCACACTATACACTATTCTCTTATCCACTATATACTTACACACTCAACAGCATAGTATATGAATGTAGTGTTGTCCCAAATGGAACGATAATGTTTTTTACTAAGCACAAATTCAAACCGCTTCCCAGATGACGTCTGACGGTTGCCAAATTAGCAAAAAAAATGTCCAAACAACCAAATAATACCTGCCATGAGTATAACCGCATTCACCATCTGGAGGCGCTATAATCACTCTCGTATGAGAATTTTGCTTTCACAATTTAAAATAAAGTAATCCAACATGTGCGCCCGATAGCTCCGCCCCTTCCACTACAAGCATAGCTGCAATCGTTAAGTGCATGAAGTGTCCATCACTCCACACTTCATTTTAACGGTTGAATAAGTGCACCATCTGGGTATTTAAGTGCACTTATTCTTTTCAGAGAGTTCGAATGCACTACTTGCACTACTACAAAATGGTGCATAATAGTGCACAAGTATGCAATTTGGGACACACCTGCAGTTTAAGCTGCGGTCACACTGGACTTTTCTCCCCATAGACTTCCATTCATACGCACGCGAATGCATCAGACTGGATACACAAGCTCGTGCGACAAGTTTCGCAGTTCGCTACATTGCAAAGTTCAAGCTTGGTGAACTCTGACCTGTGAAATCGCATCACTTGACTGCGTGAAACCAATCGAGGATCAAAACATGACCTCTCTGGACAGAAATTTAAAATATGGAGCAATCGCTCACTTTTTAAAATGTCTAATCATCTTGTTTAATCCCGCCCCTTTTCGCAGCGCTGTTCGACAGAATTTTGCAAGCTCAAACTCTAGTGTGACCGCAGCTTAAGTGTGTTGGAGCAAGGTTGGAACTAAACTGTGCAGGGCCGCTGTCCTTCAAAAACTGAATTTTTGACACCCGTGCATTATATATTAAATACACATCCCATATTTAAAAGTTAAAATCAGGAAATAATGTCATACCCAATCTGATCAGAGGGTGTTGGTGTGATGTGGGCACTCCAGGAAATGCTTCTTCTATTCTGCGCTGGATGTTGATGGTTGCTAATTTCACAATGTCAGCAGCAGAGCCCTGAACAGTTGTGTTTACTGCCTGTCTCTCTGCCTAAAAAAAACAACAACATCAAATTAAACTCTTACTCCACACGGATATTTTCTTATAAATGGCTCATATAGACTTACGTGAGACTTGATGTACACATTTGAGTCTTTTATTCCAGGCAAGAAACGCTTCCTGCCAAGTAATGTCTTTACATAACCGTTTTTCCCACACTTCTGCACAGTTTCACGCAGAAAGTTCTGTATGCCTTAATGAAAAAAATTCAACACTGTAATCGTTCTTGTAAATTTAAAGTACACATGAAATCAAAACCAACCATATTGATTTTGTTAGCTCACATTGCTAGTTTTGTGATGAACAACTTATTGCATGCCATTTAAAAAAAAAGTTTGCCTTTGTAATCTTTAATTAAAATCTGAAAATGCACTTCCTGTTTGTATTCAGTTAAATTCACAGATTACATCAGTCTGAGGTATTGGGCATGGCTACGGCTCTCCAACTGTCAGTTTTGTCAGCGCTATGATAACAAACAGAAATGGCAACGAGGAGGTGTCTGTTAGGTTGTGATAACTCTCCTGAAACCCTTTTATTGATCTTTCTGAATAAAAATGCCTACTTTACTACATCCAATCAGCTTGCAGTAGAAAAAAAAGAAGCCACACCCACTGTTCTCATTTAATATTCTGTTTCTCTAGCAACTGCATTGTAATACAAACAAAATTTGAAATGAAACTGCTGGTTCATGCAAACTTTATATGTAAATTGTCACTTACCACTGTATCTGGATTTGAATGTCTCAATGTAACAGGCAGCATCATTCTCCTCAATGCCCATTTGCTCTCCGAGTGACTTTGCACCCATACCGTAGATTATTCCATAACAGATCTGTTGACAGAAATGCAGATTTACAAAAAAATTGTATAGAAGTGTCTAGAAAAATATCTAGTAAAATATTATTTACTGTCATCATGGTAAAGATAAAATAAATCAGTTATTAGAAAGGAGTTATTAAAACTATTATGTTTAGAAATGTGTTGAAAAAAATCTTCTCCGTTAAACAGAAATTGGGGAAAAAATAAACAGGGGGACTAATAATTCAAGAGGGCTAATAATTCTGACTTCAACTGTATATTGCATCACAAAAATATTATTGAGGCAATATCCATGTGTTGTGTGATAAGTCGATATATTGGTTATTGTGACAGGCCTAACAGCAACTGTTAAAAATTGTGAATTTAGTAATTTTTTTCATTTGAAATTTAACATCGTTTCTTGTTTCTCATGCAATACTTCATATTCACAGTAACAGAAACCAGCTATTGTGAAAACATGTTAATATAGTTATTTTGATGAGTTGGAGGAGACCCATGGCAGCGAGCGACACCTGTGCCACACATCAACACTTCCCATGGAGGGGTTTGGAAGGATAAAAGTAGGAGTAATGACCGTGGAAGAAGAGAGAGGACCAGGCCTGGGAGATTTTTAAGTTACAGTTTAAATTTTGTTCATGCGCCAGACCTCCAGCTATCCATGAGATCTGCTTTTTCACTTAAACTTTACGTTCATCATTTGTTACTTCCTCTTTCCACTGTTATTACTCATGTTTTTATCCCTCTGGATATGCTCTGTGGCACAGGTGTCACTCATTAACATTTGCTCCACAAGCCTCACTCCATTCCCACAGGTCTCGGCTCCACACCGCCTGTTCGAATGTAGCAAACCTGTTTGGCCTGCTGCCTCATGTTATCATCAACTGAAGCGGGGTCCACCATTTTCCACTCAGCTGCTATGCTTTTGAACACATCCGCACCACTGTTGAGCACATGGAGGAGTCTTCTGTCCCGGGAGAGATGAGCTAAGATGCGGAGCTCCAACTGTGAGTAGTCAACAGCTAAAATCAGACCTCCTGGGTGATAAGATCGAAAAAGAGGGAGTGTTAATGTTGCATAAATAATGTTTAAATAGATCCAGATAACTCAATGTTGAAGTTTCATACCTGAAAAGGGAACAAAAGCATGCCTCATGCTGACAGAAAATTGCATCCCTTTGTCTGGTGATTTGTCTGAAACTTTTAAAAGTGGTGCCAACTGTCGGTTAATCTTGGTTCGTTTACACCTGAAATGAACATAATTGTGTGAATATAAATGGCTTAGTTTGTTAGAATAAAAATGAAAACAACAATACAGAAATGTACCATGTCTTGCTTCCACCATTCTGTGATGACTGACTTTCTTCTATAAGTGTTGGCATCTGAATTTCAAAATCTTTTGGGACATTTTGAATGTTTGGTTCAGTAAAGCTCACACGTCCTACAAGAGAAAAGTTGACAACATTAAAAATCTCAAGATAATGCTGACATTAAACGTAAAGGATTTTTATTATGCTCCACACCTGTGGCAGTGTGCGACTGTGAGATTGGATGTATTCTGTCCATCTTCAGGTGTGAGTGCCACTTTTTCTCTCGTTGCAAGGGGAAAACCACTTTTGTCAAAGCATTTGTGATTCTTCTCCACTGAAGAATTACACCTGGTAAAGGATGTAATGCTTTGAGCTTTTCTAAAACATCCTGATGAAACAACAAAAGAGTGCATTTAGAAGTGCATTCCTTAAGTTTTAATGGAAATTCAAAGACTGGAACATACCTTAGTTGTGCTGAACTGTTTAGAAAGTTTTATACGGGCTCCTGCTCTCCTAGTGTAGCCTAGTGTCTTCTTATTCTTCTGACCATTTAAATCTCCGTTTGGAGGCAGCTTCAACTCCAGAAACAACACCTGTGATTGTTTAGATAGATTATAGAGGGTTTTAGGAGAATGAATTTCTGTATCATTATTTTAAATGGCGTGAAGTATACCTCTGCTACGTCCTCTGGACTGGTCAGGGAGAAGCTGTGTCCTGCTAGCTGATAAGCTTGGGATTCAAGAGCACTTAGCTTGGCTTGCATGACATGTTTTTGAGCCTCACATTCGGCAATGCTAAAGCCAATTCCATTCAGCTCTAACAATGCCAGGCAGTACTGCGTTGGCATCTCTACTTTCTTGAAAACATCTACAAAAAAAGTTAAATGAATAAAATGCTCCATGTTCAATCCTGCTCATACAGGGCCCATATACTGTTTAGATTTCAGGGCTTTCAAAATCTGGTAGCCCAAAGTCCCAGGGCTATTGTTTTTTCTACCTACACCAGATTTTGGTAGCCCGACTGAAAAAAACAATAGCCCCCGGACTTCCGGCTACCAGATTTTGCCAGCAAGTCAAAGTTTTTAGAATATCCAGGCAAGTGTGGTTGGGCTAGTTTGAACTAAACTCTGCAGGACACTGGCCCTTTATGAGCAGGATTGTACATAACTGGTATGGTCAAGAGGTATATTGATGTTTGCTACCTAAGAAACCATCCTTTTCTAGTAGACAGTTGAGTTGGTTCATGACCCTGAAGACAAGAACAGACTCAATAGCAGCTCTGTAGCGTCCAGGTTGACTGGCTTCTCCATAGATTCCTAAACTCTGTACACCCTGCCCGGCACTGATTCCCTCCAACATTGGGAGGTCTTCAGTAGCAAAACTGGTCACCATGTTGTGGAGTGTACGCTCTTTGGAGCTTGAATCCAGAAGCCAACATGCAATCTATAGAAGAACAAAGAATTGAATGAAGTTGGACATCATACCTCATCAGATTCCAGATGGAAAGCATTTGCATCAAACCTTTGGGTCTTCAAATGTGCCACGCACAGCAAGTTCACATGCCAGCAAAAGTATCTTGTAAAGGTGAATGAAGTCATAAGTGACTGTCACACTTGATTCTTTTTGCAAGCAGGACTGAATCTGCCTCAGCCGCTCCTCAACCGTAAGCGTCTCATCAAGAGGCGGCGCTAAACTGGCACTTATATCTGTATGTGGAAAGACAAAAATTTGTTGAATTAATTTAATTGAACAAGCTTGCAGAAGTTGGCCCATTAGACCAAGTTTATAAGATTTAGTCCTCAACAATTTAACAGTAGTTTCCATCAACCAATTTTACGTGCATTTTACAATGTCACATTAAAAAAATCATTTATGAAAACAGTAAGAAAAAATGGGCATGATGGACCAGCATTATTAGACTAACCGGCAAATTGACCACATAGTAAAACACCTGAAATGTCTTGTTCAGTCAAAAATACCCAAGTCAAAGTTCGTCATCAAAGTTGTTCTGTATTATTAGACTGTCTTGAGCAGCTACACTCCCGAAGAGTGGTCTCATGCCTCTAAAAGCCACTGTGTTCTGTCTTAATTTTTTAATAAAGTCATTGCAAGGTGTTATTATTTATTTCATTTAAAAAGGCCCACATTGGCTTCTCCTGCCACAGTAAAATCCATTTTTCTTTTTGATATTTGGCACCAGTTTATAAGGGAGTGCAGATTTTGTTCACTTTGTTCAATATTCAAGTTTTGTGTATATATCTAATTGGCATCTTTGGATGAAAACATAGCTAGTGTCAAGTTTTCTACCTGTGTCTACAAGCTCCTGTTGTAGAGATACAAAATAAGCATCTTTTGCTCCCCAGCTTACAGATATGCCAATGACAACAAGATCCTCATATGCCTTAAGAAGGAAGCCATCTTTTCTTTTGTTCCTCATTGGGGTAGTAGCTTCAAAAAGAGTATTACATCAAATTAATAAACTAGATGATAACTGAAACATGCAGTATGTTAGGACAACATGTATAGGAAGACAATGTCTTACGCTTTTTGAATTTTCCACCTATAACAGTTTCAGGTTGCACTGAGGTGCTGTCTGTCTTCTCACAGGCAACAGCAAGAGAAAATCTGTCTTTTGTTTTCCATTCTTTTACAAATGTTTCAAAAAGCATTCTGTCGCTTGCCACATCGATTATGGAAAACGTTTCTGGACTGCAGGAGTTAAAAGCAGGAAGTGAAGGACACTGAGAAAGTCTCGTAAAGCCCTCTTCAGCCAGAGATGTGTCTAACTCTGATGTTGAGTTTGTCCTTAGACAAGGTTGATGATCTCTCTGGGTACATGATTTGATATTTGGATCTAGTTCTGACCTCGGCTTTGTAACAATTTTAGGTGATTGTATAGCAGAAGTGGTCATTTTGACCCTTGGTGTGACTGGTTCTAAAACTTGCGTGGGAGGAACAAGGTCACTAGGAGTCACTTTCTTGGCCTGGACTATAACAAAGTCTTCAGATCTTGAGACTTCTGGACCTTCCTTCTCAATCCCTTTGTTTTTTGTTAGGGAGACAGCTTCTTTAAGGACAACAGCATTTGGTTCCACTAATGAATTTGACTGACCTGGTGCATCAGATACAGTTGAAAACTGATCAGACCATTTATCAAATAAGTCCTGCATTCCTGGGCTGATATGAAACGATGAGCTATTTAATCTATGCCTTTCAGCTTTTTGCTGATGTTCATTGCTTTGTGACACATTCAGTTCAGACACTATGTCATCTATATAACTGGGCTTCTCTGCACCCAATCTTGGGCCATCACAAGCCTTGCTCATTTTGTCAAGGTACTGCTCTCCAATGATTAGTGAATCTCCCCATTCTGAAAGGTTGAAAGATGATTCCCCCCATTGGATTGCTTCCTGGTCCTCTTTTGGCAAAGCCTCTCTCCTCTCTGGAATGAGTTCTGGAGAAGAGCCATTTAAATTAGCATTCACTTCAGCCTCCTGATCTTCCTTGTTGTCTTGATCTATTGCTGCCTCCTCCATGGCATCCAAGATGGAGTTGTCATAGAGACTGTCAAACAGAAAGCTGCTGCTCCGATTGAAACTGTTGTCAGTAACATGATCTGAAGACTCGTTATTTTCCCTTTGCTCAGCAGGTTTATTTGTACATTGTTCTTCTTCGGCAACTTGATTACTGTAATTTAAAATATTCTCTAACTGACTGTCAGTAAGTGAAATGTTGTATTTTAGTTTGGCTTCGGTGGGCAGGACATTCTCATGGAGTGATAAACTTTCAAAAGGGCCTTTGTTTTGCTCTTTAGATACTCGATTCTCCTTTTCCAGGAAACACGACTGTTTGACAACTTTCTCACTTGCACATTCAACTTGGTTATCCTGTTTATTTTCTCTGACAATGTTTAATTGATCATTCCTATGTGAAAAATCATGCCCGTGAAGCATTTTCTCAGTCTGTGTATCAAGCTGAAAACTATCACCAAAGTCTTCTAATCCGTTTGTGTACAAGTCAGGAGAGTTAAGCTTCTCAGAATTACATACTAAATCATTTTTTACTCTGGTGTTCATTTGCAAGTCCCCTTCGTTCTGATCTCTGCTGCTGAATTTCCCATAACTTTCTGTAACCATTTCCTCCTTTTGAGTTTGGGTTTCATGATAAATCTCTGAATTTATATTTAAATGTTTCATTTTTGATGTGCGCTTTTTCCCCTTACCAGAGGAAACCACCCAGACATTTGTGACTACCCCATTTGGCAGAGGAGCACATGAGCGAGAGTCTTTTTTTAACTCTAGTTTCATCTTGACTTGATTTATTCTACAAAGCTCTTCAGGTTTTGACATTTCTTTATGGTCTTTTGCAAGTTCATTTTCACTTGCAATGCTCATCTTCACTCCAGTGTCTGTGGGTCCTGCTTTAACACCAACATCCATCCTTCTGCGTTTTGAAACTGGACTTACACAGTGTTGGTCACTGCCAGAGATGCAGGTGTTAAGACATGAATTTTGCCTCTGAAGTGATTCAGATGATGATTCAACTGTCTGGTCATTGTCACAGCCTTTGTCTTTTGCATTTATAGATTTGAGAACTTTATGAAGTACACTTGATTGCAGTTCACATTTCTTTTCAGGTTGGCATTCAGCAGATGATAAACCTGAGTCAACATTGATTGTTTTTTCTAAACTGGTAGTGGACTCTAATGGCCTCAAAGGAGGATGTGAATTACTGTCAGAATTCTTATCCAGCAGTAACTTCTCTTCGGCCACATTTGACATTAAATCTTGACTCCCTTCATGTTCTGTGCCTCCTGACATGGACTGTGGTTCTGTGTTTGATTTCACAGTTGAACTGGTATCTGGCTGAGACTTTGCTGGAAGGCAAGCTGGGTTCCATTCCACTCCTAGAAGAGCCAGATCTTTCTGGAGGAGCAGCTGGGCTTCAGCCACGATCTGCTGGGCAGCTTCTCTTTCAGTCAATGCCTTTTTCCCACTGACCCAGATACAGCGCATACTCTTGCGTTCTTGAGCCTCCACCTCGCTCTCATCTACTGCCTGTCTGGAGCTGCAAGATTCAAATTATCAATGAATGACTTAATGTAATCTAGTAATGAATCAATATTAAAACTATACTTTAGGCCATGGGTGACCAACCCTGTTCCTGGAGATCGACCTTCCTGCAGATTTCAGCTCCAACCCTTATCAAACTCACCTGAACCAATTAATTAGAACATGACGAGCACTTGATAATTACAGGCAGGTGTGTTTGATATGGGCTGCAACTGAAAATGGCAGGAAGGATGATCTCCAGGAATAGGGTTGAGCACCCCTGCTTAAAGCAATAAGCCCATCATTATTGTCATGGTAGTAACCATTAACCATAATGGAAATGGTATATAAATCTAAAATGTACTATCTGACCAATAATGATAATTTAAAACTCTATAATTTCAGCAGTCTTGCACCCTTAAAATGCATATATTTTGCAATACGTAAATAAAGGCAATTCAAACATTAAAACATCATCAAGTAACTTTTTTCATTACCTTTTAAAAGGAATCGCTTTCCTCAAGGCCTTCTCCACCTCCGTAACATCAGCTCTGGCCAACTCTGCTACCGTGACAAACCCAGAGCTGTAAAGCGTACGTGCTCTCTGGGCAGTTAGTAAAGAGATTCGAACTAGATCACACAGCTCCCTCTGGACTCCAAAACTGAGACGACTCTGGAACTGGGACAGAAGCAGCTCTAGGTTGTGCCATCCAAGTCGATTACAGAAAACCGTAACCATACCTGAAAACAAAAGTATATACAATATACATGCATACATACATACATACATACATAAAAACATCCATACAGTGCCCAACATAAATATAAGTACACCCCTTACAGATCTCTCTTTAAATTAGTACTTTCTATAGGATACTATACAATAAGATAATTGTGTATATACATTAGATTAGTAGGTACCAAAGCCAAGACTGGAACTAATTTAATAAATAAATAAGATTACAGTAGGGCTGGGCGATTTGGCCTAAAATCAAAATCTCGATTAATTGAACATTTTAACTCAATAACAATTAATGGGCGATTATTTTATTTATTTATTTATTTTATGTTTTTGCCCTCATAGTTCACTGACAAGTTTTGTACAGTAAATATGCTCACATATTACAAGTGAGAGATTTTTGAATGAAGGAAGCATTACTAGATTTGAAAATAAATGAAGGAAAAGCACACTTATTACTATTAAATTAAAACATTGCCTAAAACGCAGCTCTCCTCGCCACCCACCCACATCACCGTTACCTAACCGACCAATCACATAGCTTGTGCTATGTGTCGTTAAGAAGTGTAGGTAAATTCTTTTGAGAGGTGTGCGGTTATGCGAAGGTTGGGGCGGACCGTGCACGTGCACTTGGCAGAAATATAATATCAGAATAATATAATAAATATAAATCATAACATAATAAGTATAAATTAGCCTTAAAGCGGGCTCACGTGACTCCACATGGTAGGGAAAGTAATTGTAAAAATTGACCTGGAAAAATTTGATCAATTATAGGTTCTGAATGTCGATTTCAATTACTTTTCGATTAATTGCCCAGCCCTAGAATACAGTGCAAAAATTTGTACACCCTAATGAATATATTAGAGAAAATATAAAATACAATTTTATTAATAAATCAAGAGAACCATAAAAAAAATTACATTTAATTGTAATTTTGTAGTTAGCATTTTTATTTTTTACAAGACCTGTATTTAAATGTATTATCTTTATATTTCTAAAGATTTTAGGTGACCATATTCTAATTTTAATGAATATAAAGGTTTAATAAAACTGATTTGTTAAAATGCACCAAAACATTGTCTATATTCACCGCAAAAAAAATATAAATATTAATTTTTAATGGGGGTGTACTCATTTATGCTCTGCACTGTATGTATGTATGTATGTATGTATGTGTACGTATAATTTTATCTTATGTCAATAACTTTTTACAATCCAAGTCAGAAACAAATGTACCCGCATATGTGGAAGCAGACTGCTGAAGAGACTGAAGCTGTCCTCTGCTACAGCCATACTTCTTTGCAACAGCTCCAAGTGGCTCTTCGCTTACCAAGTCAAGAAGTACTAACGTTGTGAAAAAACTTCAGGAAGAAAAAAAAAGATATACATCAACATGCTGCTACTAGAAAGCAAATTAAATGAAGCATTCTAAAATTCTATAACACACTGTACCGTTTGTGAATGGCCATTTGCCTGCGTTGCTTCTCGGTTTTAGCAATTAATTTGCCACCAACAGAACGGGCCAGGAAACCTTCTTGAATGCCGACCATCTCAGCCACCCGCTTCATTGCCGATGGTAGTTGCTCCCAAAGACAGAAGAACTGATACCAGTCTATTGTCGTCCAGTCCACATACACTGGAGTTATCTTAAATATGTGGCATGATTTTGTTAAAAACCCATATAAAAATATAACACATTTAAAGCTAAATAACAGTCTGCTTTGTCTACCTGGTAGAGGATATGGAGATCATTTTCCAGCACAAATCCTTTCATTGCTCTCTGAAGATCTGCAAAAATCCCCAGTGCTTCCGGAGGTGATAAAGATGAAGACAAAGTCGCAGAACCCAGATGTGTAGGACAGTATCTCTCCACTAATAGACACACAATTTCATCATCACATGCCATACAAAATGACTGCTAGGTTTTTTTTACTGCTATGTATTTGTCTTTTGATGTCTTACCATCTCCCTCTTTCTGTATATGGATGAACTCATTGTCCATCAGCCACTCGATGCAGGCTTCAATAGCGCCTTTATTTCGAGCTTCTGAATCGCTTCCATCCTGATGTGCTTCTTCAGCTGCTATACTGGCCGCCAGCAGAGTGCAAGCCGCATACGTTCTCACATCCTGTGGTGAGCTGGCAACTCCTCCAACAATGATCTTCAATGACATAAAATGTTGAACATACTCCCCCAATACAGTGTCATGCAACTGAGTATTTACAGCAAGACATTTATACCTCCAGGATGGCCCTTAGCATGCTGGTAGTGACGCCCTCTCCCTCCCGCTTCACCAGGCAGCTGCTGATAGGCTTAAGAGAGCCCTGGATGAGGCTCATCCCCTTTGCACGTTCAGCCTCTTTACAGACCAACACACTCTCACCTGATTATTAAAAACACAGATTATTACATCTCTGGAAAAAAAATAATTTATTTAACATAACACATTGTAAAAGTATATGTCATACACACTGTAATAAATTGTAGGTTTGTATTCACCACACACAGTATCCTTCCAGTATTTTAACGTTAAGTTAGGAAGACAACAGGTTCAAAATGACAAAATGAGTCAGTGACAATCAATTTCATTAATTTAATCCGCTTTTCCGGGGAGAGGTCGCGGGGGCAGCAGTCTTAGGAGGGAACCACAGACTTTTCTCTCCCCAGACACTACCTCCAGCTCCTCCGGGGGGATCCTGAGGCGTTCCCAGGCCAGGAGAGACATAGTCCCTCCAGCGTGTCCTGGGTCTTCCCCGAGGCCTCCTCCCGGTGGGACATGCCTAGAACACCACTCTAGGTAGGTGTCCAGGAGGCATCCGAAACAGTTGCCCGAGCCACCTCAGCTGACTTCTCTCGATGTGGAGGAGTAGCGGCTCTACTCCGAGCTCCTCCCGGGTGTCAGAGCTCCTCACCCTATCTATAAGGGTGCGCCCTGCCACCCTGCAAAGGAAACTCATTTCGGCCGCTTGTATCCGAGATCTTGCCCAAAGCGCATGACCATAGGTGAGGGTAGGATTGTAAATTGATCGGTAAATCAAGAGCTTTGCCTTTCGGCTGAGCTCCTTCTTTACCACAACGGACCGATACATCTACCGCATTACTGCTGCCATTGCACCAATCCGCCTGTCAATCTCCCATTCCATCCTTCCCTCACTCGTGAACAAAACCCCAAGATACTTGAACTCCTCCAGTTTGGGTAAGGACTTTCCTCCAACCTGGAGATGGCAAACCACCTTTTTCCAGTGGAGCACTATGGCCTCAGATTGGAGGTGCTGTTTCTTATCCCAGCCGCATCACACTCTCAGAGCAAACCCTCTTTTTGTATTTGAAATATTTATTATAAGTGTTACTAAAAGCCTGAAATAAAAATTTTGCAACAAGACAAGAACAGTCATTTTGAAGCTGATTTTACTGGTATTTTACACAATTATGTAACATCCAAAAACCTTCTCTTAACTCATCTCCTTTTTTGCCTGCCACAGCTGCAATAACTGAATGCAGTGTAGAAAAGAAGGTGGTAGAAGGAAAAGAATATTCTTCACTTGTGTTCATTTCATTGGAGTGTCAAACAAAGTTGTTATTTTTTCTAAAATATCAATTACCAAGCCATATAAGTCACCATATGACTTTTAATTTGCATTGCCCTTGGTAGATTGTATTTGCTTTAAAGCAAATGAGCCCCTGCATTGGTCGTCTTTAGTTTGTGCATTGTCAATATATCAACTTAAAAAAAAATCCACTCCATCGCTGCTTTTATAAGATCGAACTCTCATGATAATTCACACAGTTTAATACATCTGGCCCAAAAGTAGCCATAACATGCTTTCAAAACTGCGGCACTCACCCATAGTGTCCACGCCTTTACGGCCTGCCCGTCCCACCATCTGCTTATAGGTCAGGATGTCCAACAAATGACCATTAAAAACAGGAGTTCTGATGATCACACGTCGAGCGGGCAGATTTACACCAGAAGACAAGGTGGATGTGGCGGCTAACACTCTAATGTAGCCTTGACGGAAAGCACCTTCAAGAATATCCCGCTCATCGAACGTCAAACCTGAAACGAGATTTCCAAAAAGGTTTATATATTGGATAATTATTTGTAACAGTTAATAAAGATTTATAAAAAGTAATTAATCCAAAATCAAGAATTTAACAACAAAACGCATGTACCTGCATGATGGAAGGCAACACCCCAAGGTACAGTCCTCTGCAGCACATGGTCCAAGCCTGCGGGTGTACGTTTCAGCTGAGCTAAAACATCTAGGAGACCTTCCTGATTCAGAGATATACTCTGCACTCCAGAGCCTGACTGCATTTCTGTAAGAACAAGTAATGTTTTAGAGATCTGGATCGTGAAAATATTGAGATAATTGGGTAACACTTTTGTTTAGGCCACGATTCATACTATAAATTACTGGCTTATTGCCTGTTCATTAGTGATTATAAAGCTTGATCTTATTCTGCATCCCTAATCCTACCCAAAACCTAAACCCAACTTCTATCTTACTAACTACTAATAAACAGCTAATTAGTAGTTTATTAAGCTAGTAGTGTTAGTTAATGTTTTATTAATATCTTAAATTGTGACCTAAACTAAAGTGTTACTAAAAATTGTAAAGTTAAACCTTTGTGATGAAGATTGTAAAACTCTCTTCCAATGCTATCTGCTAGTTTCTCACACCAGTTCTTTGAAGGGCAAAACAGCAGTGCAGAGTGTCCGTCCTGCACGGTCTCAAAGCAGAGGCTGACAATTTGATCATCGTCTCCCTAATGGGGAATTGATAAGTAAACATTAGCAAGTTCAGTTTGTCATGGGGGAAAAAAACTTAATTTAATTTCCTGAGGCCAACAAATATGTCTCTGACCTTAACGGGAAGAGCTGGGGTGAACTGTCTGACCAAATTCAGTGATCCGTCATAGATATTTGTGCCAATCTTGACCCACTCCATCAATGGCACAGGGCGATAGTTTGTACTATACAGCTCAGCACTCAACCAGTGGGCAAGAAGATCCAAGTTTGGCAGCGTGGCACTCATACCAATAATCTGCACACCAGTAGAGGTACTCTGACCAGAGTTTCTTTAAATAGAAAAGATGTTAACTTCCACTATGCATAATAAACATTATTAATTTAAAAATGACATACCTTGTTACATTTTTTTGGGCAATGTATTGGATTTTAGTCAGCAAAAGCTCTAACAGATATCCACGACCAGAGTCCCCAACCATGTGCAGTTCATCAACTACAACAGTTCCTGCAGTTTGAGAGAGAATTTAGTTTGCTAAAAGTACCTGGGACAACATTATAAGAGGCCAACAAAATGTTGTAATTTTTACCAAGTAAATCCAGTTTATCTTCTTCAATGAGTCTGTTGACGAGTCCGTTAGCTTTCTCTATTGTGCAAACAGCAACATCCAGAGCTGAAAATCCACCAGCTGCTGAAGTGCTCCCCATATAACCCTCCACCCTGATCCCTGCCTCCTGAAATACATTCTGAATAACAAAAAGTAAGTATAATATATATTAGTAAAATTTCAAGATGTAGAATGGTGTTTTACTATAAACACAAATGTACCTTAAAAATCTTAAAATGAAACCTATTTATGTAAAATTGTTGTATAATAACTAACCTGTAGATAAAACATCTTCTCTCTCGCCACAGACACGAAAGGAAGAATGAACATGGCTTTCTGTCTTGTTTCCAGCACTCTCTTCAAGATCAGCAACTCCGATACCAATGTTTTTCCTGCACTGGTTGGAGCTAAAAGAGAAAACGTTACCTTTAAAGGGGACCTATTATGCAAAAATCACTTTTATAAACACATTTGTGTGGCAACAGTATGTGAATATAGCCAAATTAAAATTTTGTTAATTATATTTTAAAACACACTTCCTAAAAACTGTAGGATCAAAGCAGTCTGTAGAAACTAGCTCTCTGTAACTCTCACATGGTTCCCCACTGAAGCTAAGCAGGGCTGCGCCCGGTCAGTACCTGGATGGAAGACCACATGGGAAAACTAGGTTGCTGCTGGAAGTGGTGTTAGTGAGACTCAACCTGTGGTCTGTGTAGGTCCTAAGTGACCATCGTCTTTCCGATGAGTCGTTAAACTGAGGTCCTGACTCTCTGTGGTCGTTAAAAATCCCAGGATGTCCTTCGAAAAAGAGTTGGGGTTTAACCCCTGCATCCTGGCCAAATTTTCCCACTGGCCTCTGTCCATCATGGCCTCCTAACCATCCCCATATCATAACTGGCTTCATCACTCTGTCTCCTCTCCACCAATCAGCTGGTGTGTGGTGTGCAGTCTGGCGCAATATGGTTGCCGTTGCATCATCCAGGGGGATGCTGCACACTGGAGTTGAATGAGGAGATTCCCCCTATTGTGTAAAGCGCTTTGAGTGTCTAGAAAAGCGCTATATAAATATATATATAAGGAATTATTATTATTTATTATTTGTGACAATCTCTCTCTCATTAGCATAGACAGCCCTGAGTGAAAAGCAGCCGTCTGCCATTAGAGTTTTCACACCATACCTGGTGTCAGCAACTAATGGGATTATAAATGTGAAGTTTTTAGATGCATAAATGAACACCATAGTCTGCACAGACTATATTCTTCTGAGACACGTCTTATATTTAGGGACTTTAGAGACTTATTTTACATCTTGTAAAAAGGGGCATAATAAGTTCCCTTTAAACTTTTTGATAAAATTAAGTAGTTACACATATTCTAGAAACATACCATGTAATGAGAAAATACTGTATGACCTGTTTCCCAGACAAGATTAGGGATGAACAACATATTTGTGGTCAATAAGAAGACAAATTTTTTTACCAGAATATACCAGGTTCTGTCCCTCCAACACTTTGCCCAGAGTTAGACACTCAGCCTGCCACTCAAACATCCTGTGAACACCAAGACTCTGGTACTTCTCCAGAACAGGCTTAGGGAGACCCCAACTGGAGAGCAAAAGCTTGTCTAACTGATCAGCAGGACGTCCCATGTGAATGCTTTGTGCTATACAGGACAATAAAAAGAAACAATCAATATTTCAGCAAAAAACCCTGATTTATACTGCTTTAAAGTCAAAAGTCATTTAAGAGTTTTCACAATACTAGACAGGACGATACTGTATGTTTACCTTATGCAAAGGTACTGTATGTGATGTTCAATTAAAATATAATTTTGTTTGGTGGTTTTGGTTTTCTTAGTAAACATGCTTTTACACTATTTTGTATGTTTTAGAAAAGATGTCTACAATACATGGTGAGAAGCATAGCCGTAGACTGCAAATATTAAGCAAATATAAGGATTAAGTTCTTTAACCTTTATAGTGCCCTAATAAATTGCATTGGGGTACAAAGAACGTTCGATTTCTAAATCCTTTAATTTTATTTAGAATATAAAAAAAATCTCAAAATATGCAAACAAATAAATAATTAAACAGATTGTAATTGGCATTCCTTAAAACAACACAGGACAAGACGTGTTATATAAAAGCTAATCAAATGTCTCTCATTCTGAACAAATAAATGTTTTCATAACGGAAAAGGCCTTTGTTACTCACTCAGCATGCACGGTGTAACGTTTTCAAAGTCTGTCTTATTTGTTTCACTGCAGGCTACAATGTGATATGCATACAAGATTTATCCATACAGAATATTTAAAAATAAATAAAATATTCCAATCGATTTGGATGAGAATAGCAATAATCCAAAATGCTCAAGCTCAGACAAATCGTTTTCCAAAGTCTGCTATTGATCCACAAAAACAACCTTGGAGTTTTCAAACTAGATACTACAGAGTTTTTTAAGTGTAGAATTTTTACGTTAAGTTTTAATGTTGTCAAAGTATGACAATATACTGAATAGGCTATACATTTCTTTGAAGCTTTTAAAAATATATGGTGCGATTTAGAAAGTTGTCTAAATTAATTTTAACTAAATACTTTGTTCCCCTTAAAGGTATATCAACCATTATTTAAACGAAAATTTAGATAAAAGACTGTGGAATTTCTGATGCGCTAATAACCCTGTGGTCTGAGCACTGACACAGAGCGCGCTATATATACACATACTCACAGTCACATTATTTCAAAAATCCATTCAAAACTAGCTCAGCTAAGTCTTTATTTAATTCTGCAAGATTTATATCTCTCCTGTAAAAGTCTGTCACCCAATTCTTAAGACTCAAGCTTTTGTAAAGAGCTAAAAACCAAATCCATATAGATTTTGTCATGGGAGCTCAAGCATCCTTGCTTAATGCCTGAGAACAATTGAGGTTCATTACTGTGTGCCGTGCATTATGGTTAAGCATCCATGTCCAAAAATGGATTGTTTTAAACATCAGTTTTGGATGAACAGAAATCTCTCAGATTTAATTAAAGATATCTTGAACTAAATTTTGGAATGATACAAGGATGAATAAATGACGAGATATTCATGTTGGGGTGAGCTAACCCGCCATGTCACTTCTTCAAATGGTGATCAAATAGCGACATCTGCCATGCAACAGTGGAAAGGTTTACCTATACCTGCATCTGGTAGTGTAGCATCACCGAGGACGGTTAGATCCAGTCCAGGCGGAGGGGTTAACACAGAGACTGATTGGTTTTTCAGAGATCTCTTCTGCTGCTGCAACACTGACCGCTCTTTAGCAGCGGCCATATGTGTCGGACTGAACAGAATGTAATCCTTGGAGTCATTTGGACTGGTGACTTCTCTGAAATTTAACTTCTGCTTGCTCTTTGCTACTTTAGATGTTTTTTTCATGGAGTTTAGGATCTTCTGAGGGGAAGAATAATCTCTGTTCTGTTTTAAATCATGGGTCCGTCCTCCCACTTCAATCTTTTTGGTTTCGCTGAACAAAAGTTTTTGGGCCAAATCCTTCCAGTCACTCTCTTTTTTGGCTTGAGTTCTGGTTCTTTTGCACTCTGATGGACTTGAAAGGCTGATATTTTCTGCATTTTGCTCTTTTTGAACATCAGCATTGTTTGGAAAGTCACAGTTTTTCTTTAATGGTGCTGGTTCGATTTGTTGAATCTTTTCATTTTCTTGAATTTCAAGACTTCTGGACCAAGTTCATCAATGGCTTGTAAGATTTCCTCATCCATAGCCAGAGTGGAGTCTCCTGGCATCCACTGCTTATTCTGGATTTGCTTAAAAAAAACATTAGTTTTTAGTGTAACAAGGTTTACCAGTGGCTTAAAATTATATAAAATAACTTTTAAAAACATACTTTTGGTGCATTACATCTTCTGTTCTCTGATACATCTTCCCACAGGTTACTTGATTGTCTTTGTCCCGGCTTCTCATCTGCAAGACTTAAGCTCCACAAATGAAAAAAAATTGGTTAGGACTACACTATTTTCATTTCAGTTCAGACATAAAACAAAGAGAAAAATACAAGAAAAAGAACTCATCCTGTTAAAACAACTCACCCTGAGGTAACACTGTAAAAACCCCAATAGATGAAATGTGTGTGTATAAATTAGGCATGGGACGTGTTCAAGGTTGACAGTGGTTTGGAAAAGTCAATGTTTTAAAACTGCAGGAATTTTCTGTTATACCATTCCTAAGGTATTTTTGTAAGGGTTTTTTTTTTTTTTTTTTTTTTTTTTTACAATTATTTTATTTAGTTTTTTAGGGCAACAGCATCTCCAGCAAAAAATGACCCTCCACATCAAAAGCTACTGGTCAGCACATGATTCAGCAAACATTTGAGAAACAAATCGCTTATAAACCAACACCCTAAGCACCTGAACAGTGCAGTGGCTTTCTTACTTTATATCCAAAGAAAAGAAAGATATTCAAAGATGCCTTTTCATGTTGTAAAGAAATGTTTTGTAAACTAACTAATTAAGATAGCAGGTCAATGATTTATTTTAATTATTTAGCCTGACATATTTACTGTTCCAAAATACTTTAAATGTTTCTTAAAATATAATATGTTGTGTTCAATAGGAAAAATAGTTGTTTTTATACCCAGAAGAACATATTTGAGAGCAGTAATCACAATACAGTCATACTATGATATTTTTATCCAAGGTTTTCATACCATCAGAATCTTATCTATTACAGTTAGGATGACATATAAATATACTGTAAATGTTAAATGAACGGTCACTTTCATATAGCTTGAACATTCAAATTGTCTAATGATAACTCAATTAATAAGCACAAATTTAGCTAATATTTAAAGTAAAGGCCAACAACAAAACCCAGCAACATTTTTAAGACAGAAAGGTCTTTAAATAGTAATATAATAGTGAACATAAATGTACAGTTTTTGAATATCAGTGAAAATCTTTTAGAGTAAATATATTATTGCCAATAAGCAGATTTAAAGATCATCGTTTTCATTGGGACTTCACTAAAAGCTCCATGTCAACCAAGTTTGTAAACATGACCACAGGTTAAGAATTAACAGTGGAACATTAAAGCTCCTTGTCAACTAGAGCTTGTAAACATAACTATGGCAACGTAAACAATCAAGAGAAGCACAAGAGAGTTTCAGACCGCTGAGTTTCTTACCCCCCTTGTCTTCACAATACGATGTTGTCCCAAATAAATCTTTCTTGTCGTTGAAGTAGTCATCATCACCACACTAAGAAATTAAATTCAACGTTTTCGCAAACAATGCTTGATTGAGTAAGAATAAAAACAGCACAGTAAATATTTTTCAAGGCAGTTGTTTTGCTGCTACCTCTCGTCGCTGCGCGTCAATAAACTCATGTTAAAAGATATTAACGTTACTGACACTTTCATTCCAGCTAGCTGAGCTGACATTTCAGAATAAAGCTATTTACATTACACGATCGCGAACCCAGTGAGTCATTTTACATTTCATTCGTGCAGAGTTTGTTTCTTTACATGCATATTTACAAACAGTTCAAGGAACTCAAACTGAGTTAAAAGAAAACAAAAACAAACAAATCAAAGAGCCCGCGGTGTTTGCATACAGTGGTCCCGGGGAAACTATTGATTTTGAAGGTTCCTCTTCAGTGACATTACTAACTATGTCATTTTAACATTGTTTAAAGGACAGTGAAATAGTCTGCTTTTGTTTTTTATATTAGTTTATAAATTGCTGTAAAAGACCGTGATTAAGTTGCTGATTTTTTTGTTTTATTAGCACACGAAAATAACAATAAAACATTGTATTAATACAAGCGCACGCACATTCGTAATTTAGTAACTGAACAAATACTTTTTGGACTCATAATATTTTATTTTCACAGTATAAAATGGGTTTTTATCACTATAGTAGAGAAGTCATTTTCTATAGATCAATGGTTTTATACAAGAAGCTATAAAGATTGCTTTTATTTTTTGGATGATATGTGGTATCATGGTAAGTAGGAAAAAATAATAAAGATAATAAAAAAAACTCTTATGGTTTAATAGTTCAAAATAGTTTATTTTTAGCGATTCGAAAGATTCGATTTTCTGAATCAAAATCCCCGCCGAAGGCCGAACTAGACTTTACCCGCCAGTGACAAGACTCGCTCGGCAACACTGACACCTACAGTACGAACAAGGCACAAGCACAGGGGATGGCATGATCGTAATCACTCTGGTTATTAAACACAGTTATTAAACACATTTGTTTTACTTATTCAAACTTTAAACGATACATTTATAATAACTTTAAAATTATTAACTTAAATTTATTTAATATAATACCGACACCATCTACTCTACACAGATCCCCGCAAATCATTTGTAACCCTGTACGGGAGGTGGCGCTGTGCTCTTTTAGAAAGGAGAGTGAAAACCAACGAAGAAGAAACGCATCCTTCTTGTTTTGAAATTTAAATTTAGATTGTAGCTAATTTTTCCCTGTTGTTTTGGGATTTTTATGTTCTTTAGTGTAACCTATATTAACATATAGTCTTAAAAAAGCCTATAAAGTAATTGTTCATCGGAGTCTTTCGAGGTGCATAATGGTATTAGGGTCAGTTTTTATAAACCTTGGCACTAATGAGCAGCACACGGGCTCTGGTGAGTTGCTCAATACTTTCTCTGCAGGACTCCTGTTTTGTATATCCATGCTGCAAAGACTGTCTATCCAGAGTACGCCTGGAAAGCAAACGGTATGTATGTAGTATAATTTTCAAATCTAATTTTTCATACAGTTTTATTTTATTTCTGGTCTATTACGATTTTTGTTGTCCAAAGTATTTGGTGAAAGTGTGTGTGTGTATACTCTTGTTATAACACAATTACTATTATCTGTAGGTTCAAATTGTTCACTAGTACCAACGTTAGGTCTGAGGATTGACATATATTTGGAGAAAACGTAATAAAAGTGTACAATAAATGAAAGAAAGAAAAGACTAAGTCTACAGATAAATGAAAAAATATAAGGTAGTAATGTATTTATTAACAACCTTAAAATAACCAAAAGCTTTATATTGGGATAAAGTTGTTTTTATATTCACACATTCAGACTTTCTCCATAATATAGCTTTAGAAAAGTGTTATTTGCAAATTCTAAGTAGGGAAATCATATTAGCAGCCAATGACTATCAAAGCACAACATTGTTTGCGGTCAATGAAATAATTCTAATGTCGTTTTGAAGTCATACTTGCATGCGATTTCAGACCCAATATTCAAAGTACAATATATAGACCGTGTCACAAGTTGTCACTGTTCGAAAATGAATTAATGCGTGAATATAAAACCAACTTTACCTCAATACTTTTTATTAGGAGTAATAGATAAACAGCACAAAGGAAACAAACAAGATTTGGATTAAAATAATCTAGTAATTACAGGCAGTGCAGATTTATTGGGCAAATTAGTATTTTGACCACATCATCCTTTTTATACATGTTGTCTTACTCCAAGCTGTATAGGCTCGAAAGCCTACTACCAATTAAGCATATTAGGTGATGTGCATCTCTGCAATGAGAAGGGGTGTGGTCTAATGACATCAACACCCTATATCAGGTGTGCATAATTATTAGGCAACTTCCTTTCCTTTGGCAAAATGGGTCAAAAGAAGGACTTGACAGGCTCCGAAAAGTCAAAAATAGTGAGATATCTTGCAGAGGGATGCAGCACTCTTAATATTGCCAAGATTCTGAAGCGTGATCATCGAACAATCAAGCGTTTCATTCAAAATGGTCACCAGGGTCGCAAGAAGCGTGTGGAAAAACCAAGGAGCAAAATAAACTGAGAACTGAAGCATGAACTGAGAAAAGTCAAGCGTGCAGCTGCCAAGATGCCACTTGCCACCAGTTTTGCCATATTTCAGAGCTGCAACATCACTGGAGTGCCCAACAGCACAAGGTGGGCAATACTCAGAGACATGGCCAAGGTAAGAAAGGCTGAAAAACGACCACCACTGAACAAGACACACAAGCTGAAACGTCAAGACTGGGCCAAGAAATATCTCAAGACTGATTTTTCTAAGGTTTTATGGACTGATGAAATGAGAGTGAGTCTTGATGGGCCCGTGGCTGGATCGGTAAAGGGCAGAGAGCTCCAGTCCGACTCAGACGCCAGCAAGGTGGATGTGGAGTACTGGTTTGGGCTGGTATCATCAAAGATGAGCTTGTGGGGCCTTTTCGAGTTGAGGATGGAGTCAAGCTCAACTCCCAGTCCTACTGCCAGTTTCTGGAAGACACCTTTTTCAGGCAGTGGTACAGGAAGAAGTCTGCATCCTTCAAGAAAAACATGATTTTCATGCAGGACAATGCTCCATCACACGCGTCCAAGTACTCCACAGCATGGCTGGCAAGAAAGGGTCTAAAAGAAGAAAAACAATTGACATGGCCTCCTTGTTCACCTGAGATGAACCCCATAGAGAACCTGTGGTCCATCATCAAATGTGAGATGTACAAGGAGGGAAAACAGTACACCTCTCTGAACAGTGTCTGGGAGGCTGTGGTTGCTGCTGCACGCAATGTTGATGGTGAACAGATCAAAACAGACAGAATCCATGGATGGCAGGCTTTTGAGTGTCCTTGCAAAGAAAGGCGGCTATATTGGTCACTGATTTGTTTTTGTTTTGTTTTTGAATGTCAGAAATGTATATTTGTGAATGTTGAGATGTTATATTGGTTTCACTGGTGAAAATAAATAATTGAAATGGGTATATATCTGTTTTTTGTTAAGTTGCCTAATAATTATGCACAGTAATAGTCACCTGCACACACAGATATCCTCCTAAAATAGCTAAAACTAAAAACAAACTAAAAACTACTTCCAAAAATATTCAGCTTTGATATTGAGTTTTTTGGGTTCATTGAGAACATGGTTGTTGTTCAATATTAAAATAATCCTCAAAAATACAACTTGCCTAATAATTCTGCACTCCCTGTATAATATTTGTAAAATAATTCATTACAAAATGTATGACTGAAGTGTAAGACGGTGGCTCAGTGGTTAGCACGGTCACCTCACAGCAAGAACGTTGCTGGATCCAGTCCCGGCTGGACCTGTGGGCCTTTCTGTGTGAAGTTTGCAAGCATGTTCTCCCCGTGTTGGCGTGGGTTTCCTCCGGGTGCTCCGGTTTCCCCCACTGTCCAAAAACATGCGCTATGAGTGAATTGAATAAATTAAATTGCCCGTGGACCAGGGGGTCCAAGTCAGAGCACTCACTCTGGTCCCCTGGGCTCTGCGCTGGTTAGGGAAATTCTAAAATTAAAACAAAACAAACCATTACAATTGGCTTAAGATTGGCAAACAAAATTCGGGACATTGCAACCTGCAGAACCTGGGTAGTTAAAAAAAAAATTAAAATTAAAATTAAATTGGCCGTAGTGTGTGTGTGTGTGTGTGTGTGTGTGTGTGTGTGTGTGTGTGTGTGTGTGTGTGTGTGTGTGTGAGAGAATGAGTGTGTATGGGTGTTTCCCAGTACTGGGTTGCAGAAGGGCATCTGCTGTGTAAAACATATGCCAGAATAGTTGGCGGTTCATTCTGCTGATGGCGACCACTGAAATAGAGATTAAGCTGAAGGAAAATGAATCAGTGGATTAAAAATGTAAGATTGGAATAAATAATCAAAAAGTTTAGTAATATAAATGTGTAATTGAATGAATGAATACAGTGCCCTGATGAGTAGAAAAATAGTTAATATTTTCCAAATAATTTTATAGACCCATTCACCTCACATGAGAATGATGTATTTGAGGATCTGTGGTATCTAAATGATATAAACTTGCTGTATTAATACCATCTATAAAATATCAAGAAACGTGATTTACTGTATGTCTGAATCACTGTCTTTAGGGTTATATGCGGAAGGTGTGGATTCACATGTGACCCACAAAACGTGGACTACAGATACAGACTGTCATTTAAAGTGTCCAGAAACCAAGATATATTTGGAGTGACGGTATTTGGTGGCTGTTTAAATCCTTTTTTTGGCATTACTGCTGGTGGCCTTCAAAGGTATGTTACTTGGTTTGAGCATATTCTCAATTATTTTTTGTTGTAATTGTATTTGTATTTCTTACTGATATAAAAAAAATTGTTGTTGGTTCACAGATTTATTGAGTTAGAGAAATCGGACGGCAAACATACTGTTCAGGAGCTGCTCGTCAAAGCTCTAGAAGACTGCTTTATAGGAAGATCGGTTGTTTTTGGGTTAAAGGTATGAAGTGTTTGTTCATTTAAAGTAAACTCCACTAAAAAAACTCTCCACTATTTTTAGAAATATTTACATTTTACAACTCCTAGAAGTAAAACTGCAAAGGTCCAATGATATTACTGCGCCTGAAAATAGTCCCTGCTACTGTAAATAATAGCAGCACTGCGTAAAATCATTGCGCCTGCTGCAGCCATGGTATGGCAGCAGTGTTCCTTGATTATTACGCCAGTATGAGAGTATACTTTTAATTTTTTGTTGGTCTTAATACAAAATGTATCTACATAAGAGTCAAGCTTTAAATAGGAAAATTATCGAAACTCTTTTTACAAGTTCTTAAATGAGATGCTAACAATCTAACTCTGTGATTTACGCTAAGCTAAATGTGCTCCTGCCAGACCCAGAGATTGGGTGGATGGATTCAAAAATGGTAAAACTCAACAGTTTAACTTTAGGAGATTTGCAAAATTAGCATATTGTCAAAAAAAGTGGAGTATTCCTTTAATATGGGGTGTGATGTTTAGATCAGGGGTGTCCAAACACTGTCCTGAAGAGCCGGTGTCCTGCATATTTTAGTTCCAACCATAAATAAACACACCTGAACCAGCTAACCAAGCTCTATCTAGGTATACTAGAAACTTCCAGGTAGGTTAAAGGAAGTTGGAGCTGAACTATGCAGGACCCTGGCCCTCCAGGACCGAGTTTGGACACCCCTGGTTTAGATGATACTCTTTTTATTAACTATACTCATTTCTTCCAAACAGGTTCCCTGTAATAAAGCCAAGACATCTTCTCTGTCTGGACAGTTTGTGGCTTGCCAAATAGTTGCTCCATGTGAGTTCTTGATGGGATGTACAGTAATCGATTATCTTAAAACACTCCTGCAAGCGAATTCAAATTCATGTCGTTATGAATCTGCAAGCAATGTTTGTTTTTCACAACAGAAGAATTCACAGACTTCACAAAGTTTTGATTACACTCCTCCATCATGTGCAAAGTTGAATTCTCAACCAAGCAGTCAAGAATTCACAAACTCAAGCGTATGGCAATCACCTGGATTACGCTTTCTTCCAGAAGAATTAAATAATGACTTTTTACAGCAGTCCAGAGTTTGTGATAATATTGCTTCACCGAAAAATAAAGGGACAAGAACAAGTAAATGCAAATCAAGTGAAACAAATCAGCCGAAGCATGAAGAACTGAAGGATGAAACACAAAACAGTCACAGAAAATCTTTTTCCTCAAGTTGTGACATGTTTGATTCATCAGCACATTTTAACGTTTTTACTGCATGTGATGCTGACAATCCACTGAGCACCTTTTCTAGCCCAAAAGATTATGAAGTAACTACATCTGCACAGCACCTTGTAAGAACTGTATCTGTGGAAAATCTTGATGCACCTTTGGATGTGAAATCACTTTATAGTCATTCTGGTCAAGATCTAAGTTTAAATTTAGAGGATGCACCTTTATCTGAAAGCTTACAAGATTTTGTTGAGCCTCCGATATCAGAGATCATTGAAACAAGGGAGTGTAATTCAGGTGAAAGAGATAAAGTGATTCAAAAGCAAAACAGATGCTGTCAGATTGACAATTCCGTGAGTATACAAATGCCAATTTGTGGAGAAAATTTGACCTCACCAATGTGCAATATGAACATTATTGAACAAAAAGAGAATTGTGAAAATGACTGTTTAGAAAATCCTGAAAATCCTCTAAACAACGATGAAATTCCTTGGTTTCTCACAACCAGTTCCTCAAGGCTAAAAGGGGTGCCTAACAGATTGTCATTTTCTAACAAAAAAGAACTTTGTTTAAACAGAAAAATAACCAACAGCCCCTCTGTGGCTTTTGTTCAGTAAACCATGGAAAGGGCAAATATTTCAGGCACTGCACACAAAGTGAGGTCCATTCTGTAAACTGCAAAGTCAAGCAGGAACTGATTGTGTTTGATGACCATGAGGATAAATACAATTGCTCTGTAGACTTGTTTGCTTCTGGTCAAAGCGGTATGGACATGAACCTTTCGGATGTGACAGAGATTTCTAAAGTAAATGAACAGAGGAGTGTCAACCCATTAGAGTCCGGAGTTTCTGGTCCCCTGCTTTTTTCACCATGTTTACAGTCCACCCCTGTTTCTCATTTTCAGCACTCATGTGGGCCAGAAACTGGGAAAAGACGAAAACGTGTAGGCTCACTGTGCTCTGTTAAATGTGAGTTTAAAAGTAAGACTACTGATGTGAGGTTAAGTGAAAAAAGACTGAAATTTAATCAGATGCCAAATGAGGAATGTATTGAGAATACAAAATGTAATTTATCTGCAACTGAGTGGTCCAGAGATCTTTTTGAAAATTCTTTTTGAATTGAAATTGAGATTATAAATGTATAAATTAAGTTGTAATTTAAATAGTTTGCTGATTAAATGATAAATAAACTGTATGAACATGAATTTATAATGATTTATAATACACACAGACAGACACACATACGTTGCCCAGAATAAATAAGATTACCCCTCACAGATCTCTCTTTTTAATTGATGTTTTCTAGAGGATCCTATACAATAATATGTATTAATAATATGTATAATACATTAGATTAATTAGTACCAAACCCTTAATATGTTAGGGAAAAAATTTAATAAAACTTAAATAATAAATAAACTTAAATAAATAGAAAAAACATAACATGTATTATTTTTTCTATTTCTAAAGGCACTAGGTGACCAAAATCTTATTTTAGTGTATACTTGTTTAATCCTGTGTATATATTTTGATGTAATATTTAAACGGTCTACATTTTTAATAATATGCCAAAGTTTTGACCTACAAACGTATAAAGAAAGTGTTGGAAAAAAACATGTTTGCTTCACGTTACCGAATACAACAGAAACGATTAAGTATTAAATATTAACAATTAAAATGGCCTAGTTCACTAATCCAATTCTCGCATTTGTGTCTATTGTTATGTTGATATATTATGATTTAAACCCGTTGAACCTCTCTTCGATGCAAATAATCCAACAGAGCGTGCTTGTTTCAAGGTGATGACTACATTGTACTCCCTGTTGTGATTTTGTTGATTTATGTAATTATTAAATTCTGATAGGCTGTTCTTTAAAACAGTAGCGCTCTTATGACCAATGACATTAAGCGCAAAGTCTTCGCCACCCAATCAAATTCGATCGTTTCAGAGCAGCCAATAAGAAATCAGTGACGCGCATTCAACTATAAAGATATTTCAGATGACGCGCAGTCTCTGCTGAAGTACGACGGACATTTTGCAACGTTCAATAGAAACAACACCGCTACACAAAAGCAAGACGCGAGGCACACCATTCGACGCACAGAGGGAACCAAAAGGAAATACAGATGTTTAAGTGGACTGTGTTGCGAGTTATGTTTGTATAATAGTTTTATTTGTGTGGCGACTCAACGGCTCAAAGATGTCCGACGACGGCGCGAGGGAGGACGCCTGCCGCGAGTATCAGTCCTCGCTGGAAGATCTGACTTTCAACAGCAAACCGCACATCAACATGCTCACCATTCTAGCCGAGGAAAACATCCAGTTCACCAAGGATATCGTCGCAATAATTGAAGCACAAATTGCCAAGGTTTTTATGAAAATAGATTTATTTTTTGTTTCAGTCATCGTCTTTTAGCGCGAGTGTGGCCAGTTAGTTCAATGACGACATGACATGAGGCCTGTAACATGGCGGCAACACGGCTAGTTCGCTAACCACATTGTGTAAATCGACGGAGAACAATGTTTGGCGTTGTGTCGTAGTTGATAATGATCAAATTCCGAATATTACTACTTTTGTGTTTGTATTAATAAGGATGTCCTGTTTTTGTGACTGAAAGTAACATTTCCAAATTAGGCCTGTTAAACCGCATGTTTACCTGTTTGTTGGGTCACAGCTGTTCACAAAGTCGGACTTAACGTTACCTTTGACGCACATTGAAGTTAATAATCCACGTATACATTCTCAATAAGATTATAGGATAATGATCGAAACCCAATGGCTTCCATTACGTTACGCTACTGTTTGATATTAATTTAAATTTTATAACTGATTATTCATTGTTATATCATGTTTGTCTGATTATTTATGATTAACCGAGAGTTATTTAATGGTATGTAACGCTAGACGTATAAATAATGTATCCTCAGTAAAACGATATGCGAAATTCCCGGATTACGTAATCAACCCAACGACTCGAATCGCTGTTCATTACATTTTTGTTCGCATATTAGTCGTAAGTGAAATGATTACATATGTTCGTATAAACCGCTTTTCGGCTTGCACTCGATCAGAAAGAAGTATTTGCATACTCATTGCTGTAGCTCTGTCATCTCACCAGCTGGTGCACGTGGTTTGCCGCTTATGTATACAGATGGCTGGGTGTTTTTTTTTTTTTTTTTTTAAACTAGTGAATTTTTTTTCTCTTGTTTGCAATCTATTTGAAGTCCTACACTAGATAGAGTAGCTGCTCCGTGAGAAACGGATTTAAAGTCTTTAATTCAAATGTGCGCCATTCAAATTGCTTTGTACTTGAACCAATAAAGGGTTTGGGGTGTTAGATTGCTGAGTAATTTTTCTATCCTTTGCTGCAATGTTAATAAATGGTATATAACTGTGACAATAAACCATGTGAAATGTCCTTTTGTCTTTATTTCCCAGTGTATTTTTTTCTGGTAATACATTTGCTATTTTAATTGCAGTCTGTCATTAAATACAAAGACATTTGCATTGGTGCATTGTTCTTTCTGATAACTTATCAAAACTAAATGTGTTAAATTACTTTGGAAAAAAAGAAACGAAGGATTTTTACAAAAACTGCACTGGGGCATGATCATCACAGCTTGAACTTTTTTTTTTTTTCTGGACTCAACTAAAACTAACCTCTAATGGTGCTTTTTTCACCAATAAGAAGACTAATTTAAACTTTGGTTTAAATGGATCCTAGAGTTGGATTCATGGCCAAGAAACAAAAACACAAGTGAAATCTGCTTTTGTTTTATTTTTCTATTTAAACGGCTTCTTTCTAAAATCAACTGAGACTTTGGTGGGTTTATAAAGTCAAAAAAACAAACTGAATTGTATTGACAACCTAACAAAACATTTTCCTACTTGATGGACTGAGCTTGAAGACTGAACACCGAAGAAGATTGTCCCTTCTCCTTAATTTTATCATGGACATGGATTTTTTTTATTTTTGTTTCCTCATCTGAAATTTTTTTTTTCTTCTTCTTTAGTTAATCTCTGAGGATTTTCAGCAAAATGATGGACTTCACCTTGTTTTTTTTTTTGTGCCAGCGTTTTGATTCCAGACATTTTATAACCTCCACTATCTAAATCAATGTAGTTGTGTATTTTTTCCATGTTGTTCTCTAAACTTGTCAGTTTTCTATCACTTTAGGCGCCTCCTGTTGAGAAGCTTCCAGTTTTGTACTTAGTGGATTCCATAGTGAAGAATGTTGGAGGGGCTTACCTTGAAGTGTTTGCTAAGAACCTAGTCAATTCCTTTATTTGTGTATTTGAAAAGGTACATAATTCTTTGAGTTTATGTCCATGGTGTAATTCCTGATTGAGCATAATGTGCTCTTTTCCCTTATTTAAAATATTGTTTAATTTTTTTTCACATTTGTAGTTTAATGTTAATAGTAATAACGAAGTTATTTTTTGTAATCAAAGTGGTATTGTCAGTGTTTTGTAAAAAATGGAGTAGTCAGATCTTTCCCCCCCCCTTTTTCTTTTTTTCACCTTAGGTGGATGAGACCATTAGAAAAAGTCTATTCAAATTGCGTTCTACATGGGATGAAATTTTCCCCTTGAAGAAACTATATGCACTAGATGTGCGTGTGAACTCTGTAGATCCTGCATGGCCTATTAAACCATTGCCACCAAATGTGAATGCCAGCATTCATGTCAACCCAAAATTTTTAAAACCGGTAAGCATTTTTGTACTGACTTATCCGACATGGAAAGGGCTCCGCTGTGGTTTGTCTGAAATGTATACCTTTGTCTTTGCTTAGACTGAAGAAACACCCCCGAAGCCTACACCGCCACCTCCAACACCAAGCTTGACTCAAGAGCAGCTGATAAGGCAACAGTTGCTTGCAAAGCAAAAGCAGTTGTTAGAACTTCAGCAAAAGAAGATAGAGCTTGAACTTGAACAAACAAAAGCTCAGTTGGTGAGTTAAATGGCCATGTGGTTGTAACATAATGAACTGGAAAGCACTGCATGTTCGTATTTGCTGTTTTAGAATTACACGATGTTTGCTGTGACTCTTGTTGGTCTATTACAGTTGGGCAGAAAGTCTTTAGTCTAATTGATGAATGTCTAAAATACACTTTCAATATAAATGTGTTTATTTTTGTATCCTAAAGGCTGCCAGTCCATCTCTTGCTTTAAATCATCATGCCAGTGCTCCAGTCCGTTTCAATGCCTCACCAAAGGTTAATCCAACGGTTCCTGTTCCACAGACCAAATCTTGGCCTCCTGCCCCATCAGAAAAATTGTCAACCAGAGATCCTAGATTAAACAGACTTGGTACAACGGCTGTAAATCCAAAAGAACAAGTGACTCATAAAAAGGAGAGTCCAGCTGCACCAAGCTTTCTAAATGCTCCGGAAAAAAGAGGACAAGCCTCGTCTGAAAGGCCGACTAAGTTAGATAAGTTGAGGATTCCAAAAAAGGATAACTCTGCTGTTGAAGAAAAGTCTAAATCCAAGTCTATGTTGCCATCTGGAAAAGGGATGCCTGTGAGACCTAGAGGATTGGAGTCTGAACATTCTAAGGCTGCTGAAGTCAACAAAAAGGACCCAAGGCTACATAAGCAGATGCATGAAAGGATTGATTCAAAAGATGAAGATGTTCGAGAGAAGAAAAGAAGCTCAGAGAAAAAAGATAGGGATGAAGGTTTCAAAAATTTGGATCATCAGAAGTTAAGCAGCAACAGAGGCAAACTTATAAATGGCTCTGTGAACAAGCATGAAAAGCTAGAGACCTTTCTGAAACAGGAGATCAAAGTGAACAAAGCAAATGTTAGAAAGAGGTCAAGGTCGCGTTCTCCACCAGTACATTCTCCTAAAAGAAAAGAGAGGCGGTCATCTCCAAAGAGAAAAACCAGGAGCATTACTCCACCTCTCAAATCTGGAAAGTCTAGACTCAGTAAGCATCCACATGATGATGCTTTTTCACAATCAAGTGCAAGAGATGAACGTACTAAGAAAAGCGTCTCTGATTCGAGACGACCAAAAAGGCCTCTTGAAGATAGACCTGCTGAACAGAAAGATGGGCCACTGCAAAGAATTTCTGCTGCAGAGCATAAAGACCTAAAAGATGGCAAGAGGTGGAGGAGTGGATGGGAAGAAAACAAACAGTAGGTCATTTCAATCACTTGCACCTTTTGATTTAATTATATTAAATTTGTAATCTCACTCAAATTGTCAACTTTGATTTAGTCCTAAACACTCAGATACAGATCTGTCACATGGGCGAATGGGGATCCAGAAGCACAAAACTTGGAACACTAATCAAAGACCACCCACACCTCGGACACCTAAGCAACATCGCTTAAGTGTTGATAGCAACATACAAATACCAGAAGCACTGCATTCTGCTAGTAAACGGGATCTTTTAAGAAAGGTGTGGTAACTTTCTTATAGTTTTGTAATGGATTTCGTTCTAATACACTTTTCCTTACAATATACATTTTTTATTTCAGGCTAGCAAAAGGCGTGCCGATGGTGAAATATCCAATGATGAATTCCTCAGCGTAGCTCATCAAATCAACCAACTTTTTCAATATCAAGAGGAAAGGCAACGGTCAGACTCTTGGGATGAATCGTGTGATGAGGGAGTGTATCCATCAAGAAAGAAACAAGAAAACATATCTGATGCTTATCTTGAGCATAAATTAAAGTTGAGAAGAACTCAGCTCCACCGTCCAGGTACAAATTTATTCACTTGTAATGTTTGCATGTCCTTATCTGTTGTATAAATTGTCTGTATGTGTAAACAAAGGTGTTATTTTTAAGTTTCACCACTGCCAGTGATATACAAACATGCATTATGTTGTTGAGGTTGGTGTATTATAGGGGTGTAAACCTAAATTCTTTTCCTATCATGATTTGTCAATTTCCACAGTGCAAAGAGGGGGCCATTTACCTTTGCATGAAATGTATCACTATCCACCTCATCAAGAAGTATCTGAACAATATAGTGAAGGCTTGGATGTGCATAAAATGTCAGGTGATCCCATAAAGCCACTCTCTGACCATGAAGATCACAGAAGAATTGACAGGCCTCCATCCTGCACAGGGTCTACTTTCAGAAATTCGCCAAGCCCAGTTGGCTTAGATGGTATCTGTGGAAAATCCACAGTACTTCCATTTGAACGGCCATCCTCACCATCTGAAATGGATCAACAACCTGAGGGAGACATCAGCCCACGTTTTGAAAGTCCCAACAGTGTGCACTCTGGCACAGGCCCAGATGATGGTCCAATTAGTGTTGAGGGTCTTCCAAGGCACGATCATTTCTTGGAACAAGGAAGAAGTGGGCGAATCCATGGTGAATCACCTGGAAATACACCAAGTCACTCAGAAGGGCCCACAACGCAGGTCAATGCAGCGCGGCATGATGGACCAATTCATCAACGTTTTGATAGGTACAAGAATCCTCAGGCTCCCTTTGATGGACCATCTAGCCACATGAGAGAGCCAAGATTGGATGGACCTCCAAGACCATTTGCTCCACCTCCACGATATGAAAGCAGTACAGGGGGATTTGATGGGTCAGGTGGACCTGTAAGGTTTTCCGGACACCGCTTTGATACCCCTCACCACTTTGAACAATTTCCCAAAGCCCCTGAAAGACCTGTGAGATTTAACAACCCACCAGTTTCACATATGCCAATGAGGTTCGTAGAGCCTCATAATGTTAGATTTGACTCCCCGGCACCAGTTCATTATGATCACTCGATGCCCCAAAACCGATTTGTTAATCCACCAAGGTTCGATAACCCTCAAATGCAACAGGGCCCACCAGGATATGAGGAACCACATTTCCCAGCTAGGATAATTAATTATGATGAACAGCAGGGTCCAGTTAGATTTGATAATCCAACATGCGGGATCCGTTTTGAGAACCCTGTGCAGCCTGAACCCTTAAGGTTCGATGCACCACCTGTCATGCCAAGATATGAACCACAGGGTCCTCCAAGATACTGTGGTCCAAATATTCCAAACCAGCTGAGACCACAGGAACCAACGATGTATGATCAAACTCAAGGTCAAGCTCCAATGATAAACCCTATTGTACCACCACCCAATTTCAACATGCCACCCATAAACTCGTTTGGTGGTCCAGCCCAGCAGTTTCCCATGCAGCAAAATGTCTCGCAAACCTCCAACTTCAGTGTGCCAGTTCCTACATCATCAGATTTTCAGGGTTCATTTAGACCTCCATTCCCTGGTCCGGGTGTCGGAGGTGTTCCTCCGCCTGTAAGTACTTCCACTCTTATAAAAGTTGCAGAGTGTTTTGTGTTGTTTTGTTAAACAGACATTTTAAAATTGTATTTCAGATGATGGGTGCTCAAACCTTCATGCCCCCAAATCCAATGCCTTTCCAGCCAGGTAAAAATATCCTCTCAATCTGTTGACTACCTGAAAATCAATTATACACTACTCTTTGCTTCTCTTTTGATTGTAAAATCTACTTTAGACCTGTCTTGTATTGAGTGAATTGTTTGTTGTTTCAGGCTCCCAATTTCCACAGCCTGAGCCAGAGCCATTGAGGCAAATAGATGTGAATGATCTGTTGTCTAAGCTTTTATCCACTGGAATTATTAAACCCGCACCTACAGACTCAACAGCTGGTATGCATACTTTAATATATTAAATGTTCTTCGGTCAATCCTTGCAGTATACTCTTAAGAATCAAATAAACCAATTTCATGATTTTAAAAATCTATCTTAGACTCCCCATCAGCTAGTCAGACTATATCTGTGCCTGAAGAAGAGGAAGAGGAGGAGGAGGAGGAACAAGAGCAAGAAGAAGATGAAAGTGTCCCAGATTTGACTGGCTTTATTTTGGATGACATGAAACAGTAAGATACTCTGGAGACTTGTCAAAGCTAAGAGAAATATTTCTTTTGCTGTGTGAGTGTGGACCAATTGCTGATGTTTTGAAAATTTTCTTTACCACAGGAGACACGAAAGCATTATCACTAAACTCTATACTGGAATCCAGTGCTATTCCTGTGGCATGCGTTTTACTGCATCTCAGACAGATGTGTATGCAGATCATTTGGACTGGCACTACAGACAGAACCGATCCGAGAAGGACATCAGTAAGAAAGTCACACATCGCCGCTGGTACTACAGTCTGACGGTAATTCGGTTTTATTTCATTTTCATGTTTTATTCGTCATAAATTGGCCTCTTGAAAATGTGGTCAGAGAATAAACGATTTTAACAATGGAAATTATGTTTTAGGATTGGATTGAATTTGAGGAAATCGCTGACCTCGAAGAGAGGGCAAAGAGTCAGTTCTTTGAAAAAGTTCATGAAGAGGTTGTACAGAAAACTCAGGAGGCAGCCAAAGAGAGGGAGTTCCAGAGTGTGAAGGCTGCAGCGGATGTCGTTCATGAGGTAAGAGAGAACATGCAATATGATTAAGTCTGAAAGTAAGGGTCTGTCAAATTAAAGACTTCTCTCTTTCTTTACCTTAGTTGTGCGAGATTTGCCAGGAGCAGTTTGAGATGTACTGGGAGGAAGAAGAGGAAGAGTGGCACCTGAAGAATGCCATCAGAGTTGATGAAAAGGTAAAAAACTCACTAATGAAAAAGGCACTTACTGATTTTTTTTAATATAGTATCTTAAATCTGCTTACACTTTGTTTTCTCTTCTTTTTTTAGACATATCATCCCTCATGTTATGAAGACTACAAAAATGTAAGTCTTGATTTTAGTTTGTGATGTTATGCAAGTGCCTTCTTTATTATACAAGTACCTACTTCAGAGTTTTAACTGCACCCCAGTTTAAGTAGGAAAGTGTTCTTCATATGAAAATATTTTGTACATTTAAGGCCCAATTTACACCTGATATAACGATGTTGTTATCAATCTGATAACCACTGAAGTGGACAACCTAAAATGCAAGTGAAAAATAGGATCTAAAAATTGAGCTTCTCCACTTTTGAGAACTTCCAAATGTAGTCAAAGGCTCTAATACACACTTGGTTTAAAGACTTTAAAAAAAAAAATTTTTTTTTTTTTAAATATGGGTGTACAACATGTCCACCTTCAAGCACTTTCAGGTTAAAAATTCCATTCTGTCATGTGTTCAAACAGACACTAAACATCACAAACTCTGCCAACTGACCTAGTTCATCAACATTTTTGCCTTCTGAAATTGTATGTTTGGTTTGGGTATTGTAAAAAGCACCACATTCTTTTAACAGCTTGTAGTAAAGTCTTATTTTGCAGGATTAGATTGAAAGATCAGAAAAATCTTTAGTGTCGTCTCATAGATTCTCCCAACACAGAAATCTAGAAAGTGGTCAAAAGTGGACAAAGTTAGATTAAAACAAAAATATTGTTGTACAAAGCATACAGATAATGATTGAAATAATAGTTTCCATCTACATCTCACTTTTTCATGAGCTATGTAATTTTGTCTAGTTTACCCAACCTTTCATGTTACTGTAGAAAACCCTTTATTTCTAAGTGTATGGAAAAGTGATCAAAATGATAAGTTACTCACTGTGCACAAAACACAAAAGATATTTGATCAATGTTATTAACCAGACAGCATATTATCCATTGACTTTTATGGAGGAGGTGGGGGAATCAATGCTTAGTATCAGCTGTCCTGGAAATTTAGCATATTTCAAAAAGTGTGTGTGTTCGTTTACCATAAGAAAGACACTAATACAGATTTGGAACAAGTACTGGAAGAGTAAATGATGACAATCTTCATTTTAGGGTGACATATTGCTTTAATATACATCATCATGCATAATATGAAGCTAGATTTTGCTTTTGTAGAATTATGTAAAAAAAAAAAAAGATGTAGAAACATGTTTGAAATGCCTCCCTTTTTTTTGTAGACATCCTCCTTTATGGACACCACACCCTCGCCCAATAAAATGCTTACAGAAAATCCCTTAACAGCTTTTTTGAAACAAGAGCAGGATGACGAGACGTCATGCTCCAGTATTAAAGAAGAGCCCGCTGATGATGATACGGAGGCTCCAATGGTAAAAGAGGAGGTTCAGGTTAAGTTAGAAGGAGAATCACAAAACAGTGCAATTATTTTCTAACTATGCTGCTCTTTAGCCACTTCTTTTGGAGTTTATTTAACTGGTCCTTTGTGTTTTTGTAAAGAAGGATATTTTTATATTGCAGAGCTCTGGGGCCGGGACCTCAGTTAGTCACTTTAAATACATTTTTGTATTTGTATTTGCCTGCACATTTCAGGTATTTTTGCCATGTGAATGCCCAATGAAATGTACTGAAAAAAATGTGCGTTTGGGGTACATGTATATGTATAATTTAATTTATAAATAAAGATATTTTGGTATACTTTGTGTAGTATTGCTAAAAAAAGGTTTGAAATGTTTGTTTTTGGTTCTCTGAATTTAAGATACTTGTTCTGATTTCTTTTGAGAATGGTCAACAGTGGTTGAATACTAATTTATGAATTACCTTTATGTCCTGTCTACACACACAAACAAACAAACAAGGAGACTCTTTTCAGTAGTTTCTTTAATAATTCCTTAAATCCAATTTTGGGGCAGATTGTAAATTATTAATATTTGATGGTACATAGTTTACTATGAACATTTCCCTGACCTCAGTGTGTAAATAGTTGTCAGAGTTTACTGCTGTATTGCTTCAAAGTAATGTTTAGTTCAAATGGAAAAAAAATCAGGGTGGTTTCTTTTCTCTTTTTGCAGAGGTTGAAAGGGCATTTTTTTTCTTTATGCAAAATATTCAATAAAAAATCTGAGTAAGAAATAGTGTCTTGTGTGAAAAGTGATTGTGTGCATTTTGACCGATCTAAAAGTTGTCAGTTTTCTGCCGAATTCTAAATAAAGTTTCAGTTTAAATGGAGCTGTTCTCTGCTTATTTATTCTGTTCTGTATTTTACAATATGCATTATGCCATTAAAAACTAACCTAATGAGGAAAATTAATTACCTCAGTTTTGAAGCTTTGTGATTCAACATCTTGAGTGAATTGACAACAATACAACTGATTCAGTTTCAGGTGAGGTTTAATAACGCTTATTAAAATAAGAACTACTTAAAATACTTGTGAAAAGTGGCATACAAACATGCTTAAAGACAAATCTTTTCAAAGAAATGTTATTTGAAAATTGCACAAGTATGTACAACACTTGCTTAAAAGAGAAAACTATTAAGACACAATTGTTAGCACTAGCTTAAAAAAAAAAAAAAAAGTATATATAGTCTAACATGAGAATTGTTAAGACACTGATGCCCAAACCAGGACTTATGTGACATAAAGGGGAATTTATATAATAAATTATATAAAATCCAGCATTTACTTTTGGCCCACACAACCCTAAAACGTGTTTGATCTTTGGCCCTTCAAAGTAAAATGTTTGGGCACCTCAGAATTGTGTTGCTCACATGAAAAACTTTAACAAAAAGATAATAAAATTACATAAGTTTTAGGTAAAACATGAAATCTCTCCAGTTTTGTGAGCTTCATTTCCAGAAGCGATAGAATCCCAAGGCAATTGCCAAGCAGGTGAAGATGCAGGCTGTGAAGCGTAATAATAAAAAAAAAATGATCATTTAGTTTACAGATTTGTTGTTAGTACTTAATAAAATGTAAAGTCAATATGGTATGAAGTTAATATTCTAATCTGAAAAAGTTTTTGAAAAGAATGGTGAGTCCATACCCGCAAGATATCTAACAGTCTCTAGCTTGAGCGATTCCAGGAGGGTTTTCAAAGACGCTACTTGGATGTCTATCTTCTTTGACGTTTCAACTGCTTCACTTTCTATATCTGCATTCTGTTGAAAACAAGGGGTTAAAGTACTGTTATGGTTCCATACCAATTTAAGGTTATCAAATGATTGCTTTTGTCTTACCATTTTTTGAAACTCCATTCTAACATCCATCAGTTTCTTCTCTTGTTCTGTAAACTAGAATAAAATCACTTTAGTAATTGACAGCATACTTTCCTCAACTGTTTACAATGTTAAAATGCACCCTTACCATATCTGTAACTCTGCTTCTCTCCAGATTAATATCTAACTTTGCTTCAGCTCTTATTTTTTGGCTTTCTTCCTACAGTTTTAACAAAACATAAATAACGATTAAATGAAACGGATACAGAGGTACTCTGCTGAATAATTACTGAAATTCACACATTACTCACCAGTAGTCTGTTCGTTATTTGCTCCAGTTCTATTTTCATTTTCTGAGTGTGAAATATTTGAAACATTAAATAATTAAATTGATATGAAATGTTATGACAGTTTAATAAAATTTGGGCCTCCAAATTACAAAAAGTAGCTAGATTTTGAATGCATTACGAAAGTTAAATTAGTGTTACAGGCGTACAGGGTTTTTCCCCCTTTATTTTGCATTTATTCAGATTCTACAACCATATAAAATACAGGTCTAAATGTCATTCTTACAGCATTTTCTGAACGCAAATTGGCAAATTCACTCTTCTCCAGGATAACCATGTCCTTCCTGATTGCATCGAGATGAGCCATGATTTGCTGTAAAGCGATTTCCTAACACAGAACAAATGAAGAAACCAATATCATTCAACTGGGTTAACTGAGACATTTTTGCTGACACCAGTTTTGTTGACGGTTTACCTGATGTGCTCCAGTCACCATGTCTCTGTATACAATGTCAATATTGGCCGTAGTAAGAGTCACTAATGCTGTGACGATCAGTTCCGCTTGCCTCTTCTCAAAGCCTGGATTATGATGTGAAATACAAGACATTAAACATGTACTTTATTAAAATATTAAAACTGCTCAATTCTCCTTACTGGCAAAATAATTAGCTCAATTCAAGACCTAACAGCCAGCTGTCTGGAGAAATGGTTTAGAAAAGCCCCATTAATGTTTTACAGTAAATTCTACTTTAATAAATTGTATATGCTTGTATTAAACCAATCTTTTCATATAAATGTAACATTTAACAACAACAAAAACAAATATTTAATATAAAAATGTACAAGAAAATATAATGGAAAAATTATATACATACATGTCATGTACCATGCAAATTAGAAACGTAAGGGCAACAACTTTTCAATATTGTTTCAAAGGAAGAGATGTCCATGCCTTTATCTCTTCATAGTTGGATTATTGTAATATTCTGTTCACTTGTCTAAACAAATCTATGGATCGATTGCAAGTGGTGCAGAATGCAGCGGCGAGGCTTTTAACCAACACCAGTAGGAGGTCGCACATTACTCCTGTGCTTAAGGCACTCCACTGGCTTCCTATTCGTTTTAGAGTAAATTTGAAGATTCTGGTCATTACATGTAGAGCTCTGCATGGTCAAACACCCCAATATATTCAAGATCTTTTACATAGTCACTCATGTAGCCGGTCTCTGAGGTCTTGTGGCAAAGACCTTTTAGCCATTCCCAAAACTCGCCTTAAGGCTAAAGGTGACCATGCCTTCTGTGTTGTGGCCCCACGGCTCTGGAACTCCCTATAGTACTGAGAAATCTAGGATCAGTTGAACTTTTTAAAAAGCGTTTAAAGACACATCCTTTTGGTCAAGCTTTTAATTAAAAGTATTAGTGTTTCTGTACTTGGATTTTTAACTTGTTTTAAAAACTTTTTAACTTGTTTTACTTCTTTTATTGATGTGTGTTACCTTTTTTCTGGTTTTCTCTTATTGTAAAGCACTTTGTGACTTAATGTCTGTGAAAGGTGCTATATAAATAAACCTTTACTTACAACTTAAACTTCAGCCCAGTTTGCGGTAGTAATCTAACTACTGTAGTAAACATACCGCTTGATTCCAGCTCTTTGACGAGCGCATGGGAGTCAAAGGTGAGTTTCCTTTGTTCCAGTGGTGTTAACTCCACCTTTCTCACATCGTATGTTTTGACAGCAGTTGTTGTATGCAATCCTAAAGGAAAAATACATCTTTCAACATTTAAGCGCACTATATAGATAGCATACAGTATCCGTCGATCAACTCTTACCTCTCTGATGACACACGGGTTGGATGTTGAGTTGATGAAGTTTTAACAGCGAGCAGAATTGCTGCTGTCTCCGCATAAAGATTCCCCAGGACGACATTGTTATATATATAAATAGTTATATACACTACAATTTGATGTATTAGGTTATAAAATACTTGCTATGCGCCTTTAGTTTATGTACTTTTTATCAGATTGCTCAACAAACGTTACAGTCAAGACGAGCTCTCGAGTGCGATTCCAGGGCGGATCGACCACTCCTTTCACGATCAAATCGATTAGTTCTGTCTTAGGGTTTTTTGCTGATTTTGTTCGTTTACTGTTTGGTTTCCTGTTCCAAACAGGTACTACTTTAGATGATGTTTCGATAGATTGTAAAGAAGGTGAGTTTTTCACTGATGTCGTACTGGTAAAGGTAAATAAGGCAGTAGCATGAAACATTAGTGACCCGGATGTTGTTTCTTGTGTGTTCAATGCGTTGCGATGTTTACACTCCACCGAAATTAAAGGTTAAACACACACACACACATATATATATATATATATACATACACACACAAACACTATTAAATTATTTTTCTACTTCATATTCATGTAATCACAATTTAACAGTAAAATTAAGAGCCACAGAGGGAGAGAGTCCAAAATATTATACGTTTTAATGCACAAATTTTTTATTTTGTTTGCCTTTCAAAAACATAACAATTTATGCCAAACTCAATTCCAACATATAATCTTTTACAAACTGACTGAGACATGTGAATATACAACGAATCAAATATAAAGCCATAAAATTACACAAACCAAACAAGCAAACAAAAATTTACTAAATAAAAAGAACAACATACCGTGCAGACATCAAACAGAAACTCTGTAAGGGGTTAAATAAAGGCATATTCTTGAAACAAATCATTAGTTCTCTTACCCTTCATCCTACATAGGTGGCAAACTCATTTTAAGGACAATCAATTAAGGAGCTGTTTATGTAAAACTGAATGAAGAATTTAAGTAAAACAAGTAAACAATTTGCAGTTAAGTCATCATCTTTGTTGTTCAAATGTACTCCAGATTTCACAATGTCCCAACACATAGAAGGAAACATTGAAATACATTGTATTATCCAGTTGCCCACATCAATGCACAAATTACTTCCACGAAACTCAAAAAAGTTGATACTATTGAAAAGGTTCTGCTTATTTATCGTATTTGTGAGCCGCCACGCGCCCCTTTCTGGAGAACAGTTTCATTGCAGCACCGTTGTTGCACTCAAAGGCTGTATTTTTCTTTTCTCCAGCTGACTGTCATGGCGGCGTCCATGACTAACGATCAGAGCTGGTTTTTTGCACTGGCACTCGGAGTTTCATTTCTGAAATGTCTCCTGATAAATGCGTAGTAAGTGAAGTCATCTCACATTATGGACATTTCCTTTCATTTGATTACCACGTTTAAAGTTAAAATGTATCGGAGTATTCAGTGTAGTAAGAATGAGGAAATGGTCAAGATGCATTCATTCTGTCCTCATTTAAAGACGAAAAACTCACATAATATGAAGCTGTTTGGTATAAAATTATCATTTTTAAACTTTTATTGTATTTCAGTCACTCTACGGATTTTGAAGTGCATAGGAACTGGCTTGCCCTGACTCACAGTCTGCCAGTCTCACAGTGGTATTATGAGGTAGTCATATGAAATGCATAATTTTTATGCAAAATTCTGTCTGTCTGTCTGTCTGTCGGTATTACACTCACTGGCCTCTTTATTAGGTACTCCATGTTTGTACCAGTATGAACCATTTTGGTTTGCCTTCAAAGTTAATACTTTATGACAGATTCAAAATATGGGCTGGAAACATTTTCTCTGTTTACACAATTACTCTGTTAACAGCAACACACAGATTTATCAGCTTACTATTCATGAAGTTTACAACTAATTCTGACCATACTATTGACATGTTGCTGCATAAATCAAGACTAATTTGACCAGCACTTTTTTCTCAGTCTATATTATTCTGTTTTAGTGAACCGGTTTGAACTGTAGGCTCTGACAGGAGTGTGACTGCTGTGCTCTTTGTCTGCTGCTATAGCTCATCTGCTTCAATGTTTGACATTTTGTGTAAGGTTTGACATTTTGATTAGAGAAGCTCTTCTGCGGATCGAGGTAAAGTTGGTTGGCATTTTGTGACATGCTACTTTAAATATTCGGTTTGAAATTGCATGCAAGTATGATTTCAAAACAACATTAGTACTATTTAATTAACCATGAACAATGTTGTACTTTCATAGTCATTGGATACTAATATAAGTTTGCTATTTAGCAAAGGGCACTTTTCTGAAAATATATTAAGAAGGTCAGGTCCGAATGTGTGAATATAAAATCAACTTTACCTCAGTCTTCTGCAGACCTCACTTCTCTAACATCTAGGATTAATCAACACTTTCACACACAGATATACACTTCATCAGATCAGCAGTTGTTACATACCAGCGTGTCTGCAACCAACAACACTTCCATACTCCAAACATTAGTTAAATCACAGCTCTTCTCCATTTTCTCTATCTTGAACCTCAGTCGATCATCTTGACCACATCTACATGCCTAAATGCATTAAATTGCTGCAATGTGATTGGCTGATATTTGTTACATAGATATTTGTGTTAAACAGTTGAACAGGTGTACCTAATATAGTGGCCATAAATAACCACACAAACACTAAGTTTTATTTTTGTGGTTTAATGTTTATTCTTACAGGCTACATCTGAGTGGACGTTGGATTATCCTCCTCTGTTTGCTTGGTTTGAATATGGACTTTCTCATATTGCCCGATTTTTTGATAAGGAGATGCTGGTTGTTGAGAATCTGAATTATGCAAGTCCAGCCACAGTCCTGTTCCAAAGGCTTTCAGTCATCGTGACCGATGCAGTCTTGTTTTATGCAGTTAAACAGTATGTTCTGTCTACATGCTACACACTTAAATATTATTACCTTTCCACAAAGCACCATGGTCTTTTTTTAAATTGAAAGATATGGTAACATTTTATGTAAGGTGACCTAGTTATACAGGTTCCGTGCACTTACTATAGTAATCACAATGTATTATGCATAATTGCATGTAACTAAATCTAACCCAGATTCTAACCTCAACCATATAGTAATTGCATGTAATTAATACTTGCTACTCAGTACTTAAATGAATAATTAAAATGTAATTATGTCACCTTAAATAAAGTCTAACCAAAGATTTTTTTTTAAAGAAAGACCATTTTAAGGGATAGTTTACTTTGAATTTGATTTGTTGTATTAATGGAATATTTCAGATGTTGCAAATGTTTGCGAGAAGACAAAGGTAAAGACCTTCTGGGAAAGCCATCTTTCATCCTGACGGTGTTGTTGTTGTGGAACTTCGGTCTTCTAATTGTTGATCGTATCCTTTGAGATTTGGCTCATTAATGAGTTCAGTCATGCCTTCCCTGCTGGGATTCAGACTTGTCTTTTCTCTTACCTGAAATTAATTTCACTTGACTGATTTCTTGCAGATATTCATTTCCAGTATAACGGCTTTCTGTTTGGAGTTCTTCTTCTGTCAATAGCAAGGCATTTACAGGTATTGGCTGTAATTTGTTTTAATAAGTAAGCATTCAAAAATAATAAAACTGGAATTTGTTACACATTATACATTATATATTGTAATACATTTTTTTGAATTTTGTGAAAATGATTATTAAATATTATTATTATTATTATTAATGTTTTTGATTTTGTATGTTGACAGAACAGACACTTAGAGGGGGCCTTGCTGTTTTCAGTACTTTTAAACTTGAAGCATATATATCTATACATCGCACCTGCATACGGTATCTTCCTGCTAAGGTGTTTTTGTTTCACCCAGAGCAATCCAGGTAATTTAATTTATGTTTTTTCTGCATAATTGACAAAAATATTTGTATCACTATTAAAAAATTATAATCATTTTTTGTCCTAGATGGGTCTTTTTCATGGAGAAGTTTCAGTGTCTTGCGACTTGTAGCACTGGGGACTATTGTCTTGTCTACTTTTGCCGTGTCATTTGGACCCTTTATTGCACTGGTTTGTTAATCCAATATGGGGTATAAATAATTTGGGCTTGATTGTGTTAGTATGTATGTATATATGTATGTATGTATGTATGTATGCATGTATATACAGTTGTAGTCAGAATTATTAGCCCTCCTTTTAATTTCTTTTTTAAATATTTCCCAAATTATGTTTAACAGAGCAAGGAAATTTTCAAAGTATGTCTGATAATATTTTTTCTTCTGGAGAAAGTCTTATTTGTTTTATTTCAGCTAGAATAAAAGCAGTTTTTATTTTTTTTAAAGCCCTTTTAAGGTCAAAATTATTAGCCCTTTTAAGCTTTTTTTTTTCGATAGTCTACAGAACAAATCATTATTATACAATAACTTGCCTAATTACCTTAACCTGCCTAGTTATCCCAATTAACCTAGTTAAGCCTTTAAATGTCACTTTAAGCTGAATAGAAGTGTATTGAAAATATCTAGTCAATTATTATTTACTGTCATCATGACAACTATTATGTTTAGAAATGTGTTAAAAAAAAATCTTCTCTCCGTTAAACAGAAATTGGGGGAAAAAATTTACAGGGGGCCTAATATTTCAGGGGGCTAATAATTCTAACTTCAACTGTATGTATGTATGTATGTATGTATGTATGTATGTATGTATGTATGTATGTATGTATGTATGTATGTATGTATGTATGTATCTATCTATGTATCTATGTATGCATGTATGCATGTATGTATGTATCTATGTATGTATGCATGTATGCATGTATGTATGTATGTACAGTTGAAGTCAGAATTATTAGCCCCCTGAATTATCAGCCACCCTGTTTATTCTGTTATATTCTGTTTAACGGAGAGAAGATTCTAAACATAATAGTTTTAAAAACTCATTTCTAATAACTAAAATTTCTAAATTTTATCTTTGTCATGCTGACAGTAAATAATATTTTACTAGATACTTTTCTAGACACTTCTATACAGCTTAAAGTGACATTTAAACTAGGTTAATTAGGTTAACTAGGCAGGTTAGGGTAATTAGGCAAGTTATTGTATAACAATGGATTGTTCTGTAGACAATCGGAAAACAATATAGCTTAAAGGGGCTAATAATTTAGACCTTAAAATGGGTTTTAAAAAATAAAAAACTGCTTTTATTCTAGCCGAAATAAAACAAATAAGACTTTCTCCAGAAGAAAAAACATTATCAGGCATACTGTGAAAATGTCCTTGCTCTGTTAAACATCATTTGGAAATATTTAAAAAAGAAAAAAAAATCTGAGGGGGGCAAATAATTCTGACTTCAACTGTATGTATGTGTATTTTTTCTTATTTTTTTATTTATGATGTTATCTTGCTTGTTAATTTGCAATAACTCTTAGTAAAGAAATGTATAATTATTAATTATTTCAAAAGGTATTTTTAAAAATGTATATTTTATTATACATTTTATCATAAAATTTGTCATTTTTCATTTAGTAACTAAACATTTCTTTGTGGAATAAATGGTTCTTTATTTATTAATGGTTAAATTTTAATCTCTATTTTTTTGACTTTTTTTATTAATAAAGATAGCAACTTTATAAAAATAGCAAAAATATAAAAATGTAAATTTGCATAATAGAGTGAATCTGAATTGCAGTAAACATTGACACTTAGAGGAAAAATTTGGCTCTTAAGAAATACATTTGAAATAATAAAAAATGGCTATTCTAAAATTGTAATAGGTAACAATATCATAGAGTTTGCTGTTATTTATGATCAAATAACTAAAGCCTTGAGCACAAAAGATTTCATTAACACTTTAAGGTTGTATTAGTCAATGTTAGTCAATGTATTTACTAACATGAACAAACAATGTACAATACATTCATTACAGTGTTTATTCATGTTGGTTAATGTTAGTTAATTAAAATACTGTAGTTAATTGTTAGTTCATGTTAACTCATGGTGCATTAACTAATGTTAACATACATGAATTTGGCTTTTAGTAATGCATTAGTAAATGTTGAAATATGATTTTAAATGCTATACAAGTTTTGTTCATACTTGAATACATTAACTAACATTAACTAATGACATCTTATTGTAAAGTGTGACCAAGATTTCTTTCAAAATCTTACAAACCTTACAAAATCTCACCAAGCGATCAATCTAATTGAGTTGTGTTTGATTTATTTATTTTTTTTGTCGCAGTCATTCACTCATTCATTTTTATCCACCTAGGGTCAGCTTCCGCAGGTCCTATCAAGACTCTTCCCTTTCAAGCGTGGTCTGTGTCATGCATACTGGGCACCAAACATCTGGACACTTTACAATATAGCAGATAAAGCTTTATCCATCCTTGGTATGTTGAATAATTATTTGGGTTTACTGTAAAACCACATAAACAGTATATAGAATCAGCTGAATAATTATATACATATTATGATTGTTGCCACATTTTTTTAACCTACTGATCTGTACTAATTAATTTATCCAGGTGTGAAATTCAAACTGCTCGACATCAACAAACTCCCTAAAGCCTCAATGACTGGTGGTTTAGTTCAAGAGTTTCAGCACTCTGTTCTTCCCTCAGTCTCTCCTTTAGCAACACTCATTTGCACATTGCTGTCAATATTGGTGAGCACTTTTGAATCTTTTATTTGATTATCATGATTTAATATTTACACATCTAGATTTGTGACACCTGATGAAAAATCTTGTTGCGCAGGGTTATGAAATGTTGCACTTTTTGTAAATAATAGATTTTTCTTTCATGCATGAATTCGTTAGAATATTAAGGATATTTAGTAAATTTTCTACTGTAAATACAGTCACCGGCCACTTTATTAGGTACACTTTACTAGTACCGGGTTGGACCCTCTTTTGCCTTCAGAACTGCCTTACTCCTTCGTGGCATAAATTCAACAAGGTGCTGAAAATATTCCTCAGGGATTTTGGTCCATATTGACATAATAACATCACGCAGTTGCTGCAGATTTGTAGGCTGCACCTCCATGATGCCAATCTCCCGTTCCACCACGTCTCAAATGTGCTCTATTGGATTGAGCTCTGGTGACTGTGGAGGCCATTTGAGTACAGTGAACTCTGTCCCTTCTATTGTCCAATTTTGATGAGCCTGTGCAAATTGTTGCCTCAGTTTCCTGTTCTTAGCTGACAGGAGTGGCACCCAGTGTGGTCTTCTTCTGCTCTAGCCCATCCGTCTCAATGTTGGACGTGTTGTGTGTACAAAGATGCTCTTCTGCATACCTCGGTTGTAACGAGTGGTTATTTGAGTGACTGTTGCCTTTCTATCAGCTTGAACCAGTCTGGCCATTCTACTCTGACCTCTGGCATCAACAAGGCATTTGCACCCACAGAACTGCCGCTCACTGGATATTTTCACTTTTTCGGACTATTCTCTGTAAACCCTAGAGATGGTTGTGCATGAAAATCCCAGTAGATCAGCAGTTTCTGAAATACTCAGACCAGTCTGTCTGGCACCAACAACCATGCCACGTTCAAAGTCACTTAAATCACCTTTCTTCCCCATTCTGATGCTCAGTTTGAACCGCAGCAGATCGTCTTGACCATGTCTACATGCCTAAATGCATTGAGTTGCTGCCATGTGATTGGCTGATTAGAAATTTGCGTTAACAAGCAGTTGGACTGGTGTACCTAATAAAGTGGCCGGTGAGTGTAAATGCAAACTGATATTTTTGATTAGTAATGCACATGGGTAAGCACCTCATTTGGACAACTTTTAGGGCTGATTTACTTAGTATTTAGATTTTTTTAACCCTCAGATTTCAGATTTTGACCAAATATTGTTCTATACAACAAACTTTACATCAATGGAAAGCTTATTTATAGAGCTTACAGGTGATGTATAAATGTCAATATCCAAAAATGTACCTTTATGACTGGTTTTGGGGTCCAATGCAGGGTTGCTAGTTTTTCGCCACAAAAATAACCCCAATGGTCAATCAAAAATAGCTAAATAATATCAAAACACAAAATTACTATATGCATTACAAATGGTTTCTTTAAATAACTATTTATTAGTAATTATACAGATTCTATTTTTGGTTCCTTAAATTGGCATTGTGTTTCTTGTGAGTCCAGTTAAAAAATCTACTTTGGTGAAAGTGAACCAAAAACATTTATGAGATATTTTAGCTATTTAAATTGGGATATTTTTCAAAATGTAAAATAAACATTTTAGTTATTAATAAAATTTAAATGAATTAATTTAGATTTCTTATACTTAATCATGTAGAATAACGCTAGAAATTCCTGAATTCCTGCCAATCCGTTACCATTAAAACGAAAACAGGCACACACATACGTCTCTCTTCTAGCACCCCTGCACCTCACAAAAGTGTGATTACGTATTATTTTTAGTTTTTAATCATTAGTAGAATATAAATTTGGTAATATGAAATATTGAATTGAAATATATCAGGACACCCATATAAATATAATTTATGCAATATATCAAACCTTTAAACCATAGATTTAAAAAAAAAAAACACATGGCAAGTGGTTAAAAGTTGCCTAAATTTGCAGGAATTACAGACATGGCATCTCTGATCCATGGTGAAATTTGCATTTATAGACCGTGATGATTGCTCAGTTTTTGTCTCTTTGTTTCTCGCAGCCTGCTCTTTTCAAGTTATGGCACAAGCCTAACGGAGCGAGAGGATTCTTGCACTGCCTTGTCATTTGTGCGCTTGGATCTTTCATGTTTGGTTGGCATGTACATGAAAAAGCCATTTTGATGGTCATACTTCCTTTAAGGTGATTTAATTTTGTTTTGTCTGATGGTATTCTTACATTACCATGTTCTGCTAGACGCCCACTCTCAAAAACGTTTTTCTTGTTTAGTTTGCTCGCTGTGGAGAGTAGAGAAGATGCCAGGATTTTTCTAATCCTCAGCATAACTGGTCATTATTCCCTATTTCCGCTCCTCTTCACAACTCAAGGTATGTCCCGTTCAGAAATGCTCACAGCAAGTCTTTTCGAGTCACTGATTGTAATTCCTTTTCATTCTTAATTCCAGAGTTGCCCATCAAAATCTTCCTCATGTTGCTGTTTACAATCTTCAGCGTCACTTCTCTGAAAATGCTCTTCAGGTGAGTATTTGAAAAGAGTTTACTGGATTTTTTTTATTGGCTGTTTATTCAATTGATTGATTTTAATTTGGTATTACATTCTTTATTTGATAATTCAGGAAAGGAGGTAGTTTGTTGAATCCACTGGAGTCGATGTATCTCTTGGGCCTGATTCCGCTTGAGCTCATCTGTGAGTTTGTTTACCCGCTGACGGTTTGGCAGAAGACATTCCCCTTCTTCCCTCTGATGCTCACCTCACTTTATTGTGCACTGGGAGTGACGTATGCCTTCATCAGACTCTATATCTCAATGCTGATATGCTCAGACAATGCTAAAAAGGTTAAAAGTCAGTGAATCCTGTGATTTGAGTGTGTATATTCTTAGAAATTGTTTATTTCTGTTAAATCGGACAGAAATGTTTCAACGGACCAAGATGAATGATTTGTTTGTGGGATTTGAGTATGTCGGTACTCAGATGTTTGTTACTTTATATGATGTGTAGACTATGGATATAAATGTTTATTTTTGAAAACATTTCTATAAATTTGTTGGGTTCATAAACATGCCTATGACTTGCAGTTTTGTTATTGTTAGGACTGGGTGAAATGGTTAAAATAATATATTTATAATCGACCTTTAAAATATCCCAATATCAGATGATATAATCTAAATAATAATAAATAATAGTTTTGTATAGTTTAGTGACTTATTTAGTAATTTTATATAATTTTGTATAATAGGTGACACAGTGGTGCAGTAGGTAGTGCTGATGCCTCACAGCAAGAAGGTCGCTGGTTCGAGCCTCGGCTGGGTCAGTTGGCGTTTCTGTGTGGAGTTTGCATGTTCTCCCTGCATTCGCATGGGTTTCCTCCGGGTGATTCGGTTTCCCCCACAGTCCAAAGACATGCTGTGAATTGGGTAAACTAAATTGTCCGTTGTGTATGAGTGTGAATGAGTGTGTATGGATGTTTCCGAGAGATTATGGCTGGAATGGCATCCGCTGTGGCGACCCCGGATTAATAAAGGGACTAAGCCGAAAAGAAAATGAATGAATGAAAGAATAAATATAAACTATTATATTAAAACACATAGCAACATTCCTTATTTCAATTGTAGGTAAAGATGGAATATTTATATTTTAAGTTTTAGCTAGAAAAATTGTTTAATAATAAACAGGGCTCAAATGGATAATATCATATAGCGATGAAGTCTCAGAAGTATGTCGTTTACAACATTCGGTTATCGGATGATCAACTGTATTTGGGGGATGCATATGTTAAAATTACTGAAGTTACAACTAAATGTACGTAGATGATCAAACTTTACCTAAAACTGAAATGAATAGTTTATAATAAAACACAAAAGAATGCTGAAGAGATGTAGAAATATAAAATTACAAAAGTGTATAAAATGAATCAGAAAGTAATTAAAAATATCCAAATACTAATAATAAAATGAGTAGATAACAAATAGTGATAACTGACTTTAAAATATTTCAATATCCAGTGATATCAACTGTGCTCCCACATCTGCATTGTTTTGTGCTGATGTTTAGGAAAGTTTAGTTTAATTTAAATAATGAAGTATAAAATAGTGTGTATATATATATATATATATATATATATATATATATATATATATATATATATATATATGTGTGTGTGTGTGTGTGTGTGTGTGTGTGTGTGTGTGTGTGTGTGTGTGTGTGTGTGTGTGTGTGTGTGTGTGTGTGTGTGTTTATGTATTGCAAAACTACAATATTTGTATATTTTAATTGATTTCTTATTTCTTATTCAGTATTTTTATACCCCTTTGTAATTTTATATTTCTGTTTAGCTTTTTGTTTTAATATAAGCTATATATTAAAACACATGGCAACATTCCTTATTTCAATTTTAGGTAAGTTTAGGTTTCAGCTGGAAGTTTATATAATAAACAAGGCTCGAAAAGATAATATCATATATTGACGAAGTCTCACAATTATGTCGATTACAACATTCAGTTATTGGATGATCGACTGTATTCGGGGGATGCATATGAGAAAGTTACTTAAGTTACAACTAAATGTACGTAGATGAACAAACTTGACTTAACTGAAATGAATAATTTATATTAAAACAAAAAAGAAAGCTGTAGAGATGTAGAAATATAAATTTACTAAGGCAAATGCAATACTGAATCAGAAAGTAAATAAAAATATCAAAAAAATTAATAAACAAATTATTAGATAACCAATAGTACATTACTTAACTAAAACAAAGCTGACGACCTGCTCTTTAATTCATTAATTCACACACAATGATCTTTTTCATTGGTTTGTTAAAATATTTTTATTAATAAGGCAACATTAACGTTCCATGCCAGATGACATATTACCTGATTTTTACTAAAAAGAAGACAACGCTGCATCCTTGATGTGTTTTCTGAGATATTTCTAGTGTGAAAACCGTAAATGTCATTTAATTGTCACTGGAGGATAAATGCAGGATATGAAAACAAAGTTTCAAGAGAGCTTTAAAGGTTCAAAGCGAGCATTTGTGCTTTCAATTAAAAACACCATTTAGAACAGAAAACAAAGTAACAGATAGCACTTGTCATCAAGTAAAGGTGGCAGCTATTGATGTTATAAAACGCCATCACACTGGAGATTTCCACATTATTGCCTCAGTTGTGATCTGCATTTCATGTTTTCAGTAACAGTGTAAAATCCTATATTGGCAGAGCTTCTTATTGGTTTTACAATATAGCCACAAAATTGAAATCTATTGTTCAGAGAGTCTAGAAATGTACTGTAAGTGGCTGCTTACTGACGCTGACAATACATTTTAAAGAGTAAATGCACTTTTAGAGTTATTTGGTAATTTGCCTGTTTTTCATAGCAAGGCTAATCCAAATGACTCAGGATTGTTAAACACACACAGACCTCTAAGACAGTGAAATGACAGAAAAATATATAAATGTTTAAATGTACATTACTATTCAAAAGCTTCAGGTCGGTAAAATATTTGAAGTTTTTGAAAACGCATCTAATTTTGAACCAAGACTGCATTTATTTGCCCAAAAATATTTTCCATTGTAATAATATGAAATGCTGCATCCAATTTATGCAATATTGCTGTGATGGAAAAACTATATTTGTCACATAATTTCATAATCCTCAAAAATTAATTGTAATATTCTAATTTGTTGATGTGAAACAGTTGTACGGGTGAATCATTCATCATGATTGCTTGATGAATATCAATTTCTAAACAATATTTTTTGTATTATTCATGTAAATTGTAATATTATAAATATTGTCATTTTTATTAAAAGGATAGTTCACCCAAAAAAATGAAAATGTACTCAAACTTAAGTGATTTCAAACCTTTCCAAAACCAAAAGTTTTTTTTCTTCTGATGAACACAAAACAAGATATTTTGAAGAAGGTTGGAAACCGTCAACCATTGACTTTCATTGTGGGAAAAACAAATACTACACTGTAAAACCCAAGAGTCAACTTTATCAAGTGGAATGAGTGTAGTTAACTCAATTTACTGAAAGTTAATTCTATTAATCTGAAAAGAGTTTTGAACTCGGTGTTGAAGGAAATAAGTTAATTAAATACCTCATTAATTCAACCTAAATGGAGTAAGTTCACAGTACTCGTATAGATTATTTTTTATTGAAATAGTTTGTAGCAATTGGTTTCCTCAAACAGTTTGAGTTGCCTTAACTTATTGAGTTTTAAAGTACTCAGTTGGTTTGTGTTTTCTTCATTTATTGGGTTTTACTGTGCTCAAAGTGCTTCGCTTACTTAAATGGATTAAGTTCACATTACTCATTAGGATTAGTTTTTGAACTTTGAACTTACCTTAACTTTTTGGGTTTTAGTGTATGAAGTCAATGGCTACTAGTTTTCAACATTATAAAAACTTCTTTCAGTAGAAGAAAGGAATTATTTAATTTTTATGTGATTTATCTCCTTAATACCAATCATTTTAGTACTGATCAGTATTCATTTGTTTTTGAAGACCCAAAATCTTCAACTGTAGATAGAGTCTGAAACATGAAGTGTCTGTCTTTGAAAACATTCTGTTTCACTGTTTCGACAAGTTTATATCAACTAAAAAGACTTTAAAGTGCTGTATTTATAAAATATTAGTGGTTCTCAATGGGTCAGTCACAACCCAAAAAATGGTTCTTTTCCCCCAAAAAACTAGCACAATAAACAAACTCATCAGCTTGCTGCATAGTTCAATCAAAACTACTACACTTTGAGGCTATATACTGTTGTTGAGTTTCTTAATAATTGAGTATATCATTGAGCCTGTGCAGCTCTTGGAAATATTGTGTCAACACAATATTCTAATGATCTATTCTGCAATGGGGAAGTGTGCTTGTTTTTGCGCTTGTTCTGGTGGCGTAGTGCTGTCACCTCACAACAAGAAGATCATTGGTTCGAGCCTCGGCTGGGTCAGTTGGCGTTTCTGTGTGGAGTTTGCATGTCATCCTCGTGTTTGCGCGGGTTTCCACCGGGTGCTCCGGTTTCCCCCACAAGTCCGTAGTGTTGTGTAAATTGTCCATAGTGTGTGTATGTCCTGGTCCTCAGGGTTGGGGGTTGAGCATTGGGATGACCACCCACGTCATAAAAATAAGATGTTACGAAACACCAACATGGTGCGGCTAAATATCAACTTCGATATAATTGGCCCTGGGAGTAAGTAAGGGAAAATATGACTAGGAGTAATAAACTGCAGAAAATGATCAAAGTACTTGCTCTACAAACAAGTGTGTCCATGACTATACATGAAAAGAAGAAGAATATAATAAGAAAATATCAGTTTGCAACATGAAGCAGCATAATGAGCTGTTTTTAACGTTTAAAATAAACGGAAGTGAATAAAAGACCAGAGGTCTCCAGCCAAAAAGATTTCAATGGCTGCGCTTGCTCATACATAAAGAATACGGTCATTTGAATACGGCTTTTTATATACAGGTGGGAGAATTTTGTATGGGTTTAATGCAAAACTAATTGAGAACCACCACTCTGGACAAAAATGCCCAGTTTTTTAGGGCAATTCAGGCCACGTCGGCAATACACTGTCCTAGAATTCACTCTCAGGGCAATATAGTGATGCCATAAACAGCACATGGATTATGTGATGTGTTGGCTCAATGAAAGACACTACTGGAGATGTTCACACCATGTTCTTCGCTGAGCCTTTCCTTAAAAAGCACCACTCTGTTCATTCCTAAGTCTTGCCAGCAGGTCCTTAGTCTCCTGAACTCCTTATAGCATTAGAGGATCAATGTTCATCTGAGGACAGCTCCACTGAATCTCCACGAGGTCAGAAAGACTGTGATATGGTCCGGTAGAGGAAATAGTAGATGTGCCGTAGGAATACATAAGCGTGATCCTCGACTGATCCTCAAGAGTGGGTCTGCCAAACTCCATGTTCATTGATTTGAGAAAGGGAATTTTCTTTGTCCTGACTATGGAGTTCAAAGCAACATAACGTTCATTCATTTATTTCTGTCTCCCTTCGACGATAATTACTAGGACTGGAGTGAGGTCCATCAGTATCTTCAGCATATCCATAATATCAGGATGTTCTTTGGCTCCTTCGATGAACTCTTCCAGTGTCAGTTCACCTGAAGGATTGAGCAGAGCGAGATGTCATTAGCTCACTGAAAGAGTAGAAATCAATACAAATAAAGGATATTGATTCAGTTAAGTGGTGCTCACCCTCTCCGTTAACATCTATCTTTTCAAATATAAGAGCCACTATTTCCTCGGGAACAATGTCACGATTTCTCGTGATGTCTTGTATAGCCTGTGGTACAACAATCAATTGCAATCAATTACTCGTCTTTAAAACATGCAGCATAAAAATCTGCACAAAACGAAAAGTTTAAGCAACTAGATAAACTTTTCTTTTCTGTTGTTTTGTGCACTTAATGTCAAATGTTTGGAGGCTTTTGAGGCCCCCTCAAAAAAAAGTTAAGGTCCCGCGGTATCAATTGAGTTAACATATTGCAATGGTGGCTTTATTTCTTGGAATTGAGTTTGTATTAAGTTTATATAAAACGTTTTCCCTCAGAATTGCGAAAAATAAATTGCACAGGATAGCTGGCAGCTAGCTCTCTGCAACTCTCACATGGTCGCCCCCTGAAGCTAAGCAGGGCTGCGCCTGGTCAGTACTTTAATTGGAGACCACATGGGAAAGCTAGGTTGCTGTTGGAAGTGGTGTTGGTGAGACCAGCAGGGGACGCTCAACCTGCAGTCTGTGTGGGTCCTAACGCTCCAGTATATTGATGGGGATCGTCTTTCGGATGAGATGTTAAACCGAGGTCCTGACTCTCTGTGGTCAGTAAAAATCCCAGGATGTCCTTCAAAAATAAGTAGGGGTTTATTCCCGGCTCCCTTTCTGTAGATTATTGTCTCCCAACCATCCTCATATCATAATTGGCTTTATCACTCTGTCTCCTTTGTGTGTGGTGTGCTGTCTGGCGCAATATGGCTGCCGTCGCGTCATCCAGTTGGATGCTACACATTGGTGGTGGATGAGGAGATTCCCCCAAAAATGTGTAAATTGCTTTGAGTGTCTAGAAAAATTGCCGAATAAATGTAAGGAATTGTTATCATAAACAAATATTAAATTCTGAGGAAAATATCTGAACTCTGAGAAGTAAATTCTGAGGGAAAAAATGTGAGAAACTTTACTGTGAGATATAAACAGTTTTTCTGAGAAAATAAATCTATTTATAAATGTACAATTTTGAGTAAAAATAGTTTATATATAGAATAGAATGTAAAATGATATAATGGAAAATAATATATATAATAGAATGTGTATTATATATATTATATATTGTAATACAAGTATACATTTAAAATTAGGAGTAAAAACGGCAAAATTGTCGGATTTAATCTTAAAATCCTAAGAAGTAGAATTTATGAGAAATAAACTTTGTTAGTATAAACATGCAAGGAAAAAACACCACAATCGTGAGATCAAAACATCACCAGCAAAAAAAAGTCAGAATTGTGAGTAGTACAAAAGCGAAAAGTGTGAAAATTATGAAAGAAAATGGATGCCTAAATAAGGAAGGGGGAGGTACTTATTTTGTCCATCAACAGTGACAGGATTTGCTGCTTTTGCTATCAGATCAATCAGCAAAAAAATGGCACAAAAACTAAATTGAGGAAAAAAACTCAATTAGTTACTGTCATCAAAGATAAAATAAATCAGTTATTAGAAATGAGTTATTAAAACTATTATTTTTAGAAATGTGTTGGAAAAAAATCTTCTGTCCGTTAAACAGAAATTTGGGGAAAAATTAATTCTGACTTTACCTTCATAGGGATACAATAATTAGCATAAATCCTGCCATATTCGCGTAAAATAAAAATCGTCAATTTTGTTGTCATGGTGACTTTAATATGTGAAGTGATGAAGGAGCCGCCTGAGGTCAAGAACCTGCGCTCGACACGCGACGGCTCATAAGTAGGCCTATCAGTACCCGGCACAGAAACGGCACACGGAAGACAGTTCGCTAACCGGATTAAATCAGCTCATCTACAAGTTAAGCAGACTGATTCAGGGTCCACGTTAACCCGACCTGCCTTTTCAATCAGTTCAACAACCACTTTCTATTTTTGCTTCGTTCACAAATGAATGTGACAGGGCAGCGTGTACAAATGACCTGATATGGCATCTTGTTTTCTGGACCAAAGGTAAAGAGCTAGAGAATGCTTTACGGTATTATTGAATTGTTTACTCACTGTAAATATTGTTTCCAGTTCGTCCTTGTCAATCTTCCCGTTTCCATCCTGGTCAAAAAGTTTGAAGTACCACTTAAGTTTCTGGTTGATTTCTCCCTTGAGCATTAAGCTAATAGCAGCGATATACTCCACAAAGTCGATATATCCATCCTAATGACAAGAGAAAGAGAGAGACAGTTCATTTTACAATGAGTTATATGTATGTTCTTTATTTTATAATGCCAGAGATGAACCATTTAAGCTCTTTAAAGGAGATTGAAGGTAGATAATTGTGTTAGCTTGCTTTTTAACCTGTTGTTTTAACCTTAACCGAGCTTAATGAAGTGAGCTTGAAGGATTACACTACAAAATGTAACCACCTCGTTTTATATTAGGCTAAACAGTACATCATTCATAAAATATTACCTGTTTTGTCTTTATATCTAAACTGACACATTTTCTAAACGGCATAAAAATGGATAAACTATATTGCTAATAATTTAAAATGTTTTAAAATATTTTGCATTTATTTTTAATTATAAAATAACGAGATCAACAGCGTTCTCTCAACCATGGAGTACATTTTTGTATCTGAATTTTATTTGAGTAAAATTGATATGCTAATATAGTTTTTATATTTAATAATATAATGTATTTTATATTACAAATAAAACTTTTTTCTTTTTCATTTATTTATTTTATTAGTAAACCTTTTCATCTTTACATTTTAATGTATTTTTAGTTATAATTAAAAGTAATTTAATAATAAATAAATTAGTTTGAGGTATGTTCTTGTCCAATAACGTACTTATATTTTTGTACATATTTTGGCTTTTGACCCAGTGCTGTTTTAAAAACACTTCGCTACAACGAAGATCAGATTACTACCATTATTGGCTGTCATCACATTTGTTCTAACTTACTAAAACTTGCACAAAGGATAAATGCTTTCGCACCCTATTTTACCCATCTGATCCCTAGTGCACAAGTATTTTCAAACATCCATTCAAAGGGAACATTTCCTCACCATTTACTGACCCTCAGCTGGTTCCAAACCTGCTTAAGATTCTTTTTTTCCAATGAACACAATAGAAGACATTTTGAAGAATGTTGGAAATGGGTAACCCCATTGAGTTCTATATAACTTTTTTTACCTACTATTGATGTCAATGATTACCAATTTCCAACATTCTTCAGAATATCTTCTATTGTGTTCAACAACAACAAAAAAAACTCATAAAGTATTGGGTCCGCTTGAATGTGAGAACTTTTTTTTTTTTTTTTTTGCCTGTTTTTGAGTGAACTATCCCATTAAGACCCATCTCTAAACGGAGACGTCAAAAATAAAAAAATAAAAAAAGCAAAATTTTAGGAGCATCCGCACAAATGACAGCAATCTCACCCTGTCCATGTCGAAAGTGCAGAACACCTGATCCACGTAACTGTTGGCATTCTCATTCATTCCCTGCAGCCCCAGAATAGACTTGAGCTCAAAAAGAGTGATGAGGCCTGACGGAGACTCTCTCATGAATTTGTTATACCAGTGGTGCATGTCCTCCGCGAGGATGTCATCCAGACTGGCGTGGTTGTTACCCATGGCTGTCGTCCCGTCGCTAGTCCAGACACCTGTTTTGTGATGGAGAGGAGCAGACTGGCCTCCTCACTGGACCAGGGGTGTCTGAAACTATTAGAACCTGCTACCGATAAAAAGAAGGCACCTTAAAATAACTGCTGCTAATAGGATAATGGCGAGAGCTGCCTGTTGAAGAGTAACTGGCAGAGAGTAAGGAAGGCTTATATAAGAGCCATCGGCCTGCAGATGAACCGTTAGTGCGGTCAGTGCAGTGCAAAGGGGCATTGCAGGCAAACTCAGTGCCATAATTGTTACAGGTTTTGAATTTATTTATTGAGGTTGAAAATAATTATCCCTTGTCCTCTCAATTCTGTTATATAATTCAAAAATTACAAACATTTCACAAATTAAAATGCATACAAATTATTAAGAATAAGTAATTTATGTATGTGATATATATATATATATATATATATATATATATATATATATATATATATATATATATATATATATATATGTATATATATATATATATATATGTATATATATATATATATATGTATATATATATATGTACTATAAACAGTCATTTTAGATACAAGTGTACAGTATGAAATGTACAGTAAGACCATTAGATACTTTCAAAATTTGTTTTTTATTATTATTCATTTTTATTCATTAAAATTAGTTAAGTCATTAATGTTTTGAATCTGTAGTTTAATGTGGTACAATTTATGCTTAATTGTCTTGAGTGTGAAACTAAACTGATTTATCATAATTCTATTTAATCAGTGACATACAGATCATGCAAATGTACAGTGGCTGAGAGAGCTTAGCAAGCTGCAATTTAAAAAAAAAAAAACATGCAATTTCAAAAAACGCCTGCAAATTGAGAAAAGATCTTCATTCGTTTGACAGCACACGTGCTGCAAATCCCCACAACGCAAACACATTTAAAAAAAAACGTGCTGCAATTTCTCACAATGCAAACAAATGAATAAATCGCGCTGCATTTTCTCACAACGCAAACAATTTATGAAAACGGGCTGCATTTTCTCACAACACTTTCAAATAGCTCAACGGAAAAGTTTCAAAGGGAGCCTAAAATGTGACAGACCCGGCTATTTAGGTTATAGGCTAATAATATACAAAAGACAAGGGTATCAGGATGTTAAAAAAACAAACAAAAAAATCACCTTTTAAAGATCACCTAACTCTTCACTGAGCACTAGTCATGACACAGCGGCGTCCGTTATGTTTTTGAGTGCACTTGAAACATTTCTGTTGCGTTCCGATGTTTTTGTTGTAAGAAGATGCAGCTCGTTTTATTAATTTCTTTGCGTTGTGTGAAAATGTGCTGTCAAACTAATGAAGATCTTTTCTTAATTTGCTGGCGTTTGTAATTGCACGTGTTTTCTTTAATTGCAGCACATTAAGCTCTCTCGGCCACTGTACAAATGAATAAACTATACTTATATAATTTATGCATAAATACATTTTACATTGCTAAATTATTTAATAAGTGACTACATGTAGTTTTCAATCATACAATATAACATTTTATCACTTGCTTTACTAATGTAACAGCAAAACAGTAAATCATGAAATAACATACTGCTATAATTTATGCATCAATATCCATTCAATGTAGCTTCAGAACTTTTAAAACTAATTTTATTGATTAAATCCTATATAAAGCCTGTGTACATTCATGTGTTTGATCAACTTAGATTTTTTTTTGTAAACAGAAACAGCTTAATTACTTAGTGATAAGAGTGAATGTTCAATCACTGCACTGATGCAAGTGATCAAACCGCTGTCAAATAGCAGTGCACTTTTGATTAAAGAATATATCACTTGTAATTCAAATGTAACCGAAATGTCACACAACTGCAATGCAAATGCTGCTGGCGACACAATCCCGTTTCTGTCCTCCTGCCAGTCAGATCGCAGACTTTTCTCACTTGAAAGTGGTGACAAGGCACAGATCCGTGCTCTTCATTAGGGTCTTAAAGTGGTTTGTATCCACTGCAGTAAATGGGATTAAGCGATAGTCATTAGCTCAAATGTTCATTGTGGGCATTAGCCTGAACCTCTCAACTCATTCATTTCCTGTCATTTCTACAGGTCCACCAGTAAATTGAAGTGATAGTTCACTGCAAAAATAAAAATTCTGTCATAACTTACTCATTCACAAACCTGTTTGAGGTTTTTTGTTTTGCTGAACACAAGGGAGAATGCTGAGGGAAAAAGCAGCCATAACATTCATAGTAGTATGAAAAAATACCATAGAAGACAATGGGTGTTTTTTCCTCAAAATATTTTTCTTTTTTTAAGCACTTGAATATGTGATTAAATACTGAGTAAATCTTCATTTTTGGGTGAGCTATACCTTTAAGACCATTTTCAAAAAAAGACCAAAAATAGCAACGTCATCAAACAGCCCTAATTCCTAATGTGCACCCTTTGTATTTTTATTTATTAATTAAAAATGTATAAATTATTTTCTTATATCACTCAATTAAAGTTTTCTACATTTTTATCTTTTTCTTAAATAAATTTACAACAACAACAAAAAAAAACTATTTCCTTTTTAAAACTAAATCTGATTTGACTGCTCCATGATTTGGGGGTGGGGAACACATTTGCACGGATATAATAATTATGGCCTCATGAATAATTAGGCCCTCACCATACAAAATATAAAAACTATGTTTTATATATATATATATATATATATATATATATATATATATATATATATATATATATATATATATATATATATATATATATATATATATTTTTTTTTTTTTTTTTTTGTCCTTATATATATATATGTATATATATATTTTTGTATATATATTATTTTTTCCTGGAGCCCTAATCGGGTGCTTACCTCACTTATTGGTCAAATCTGCCTGTAAGATATGGGTTGTTGTCGTTTTTTCTCCTCAACAAACAACCAAATGACCAGATGAGGGTCCCATGACCTTAAGGTTGACACTTTCCTCCAAATTTCAGGATGTAAAATATTGATAAACTCAAGAATGAGCAAATGACTAGAGAAGAGAACTTACTAGAAATTCTCCGTTAAACTGCTTTGACACAATCTACATTGTAAAAGCGCTATAGAAATAAAGATGAATTGAATTGAATTGAAAAAAGAGTCTTATGACCTTAAGATTAATTTAGGTAGGTAGAACATTGACTCTAGATAATCATGCTGACACTACAAACCTCAAATGTGTGTTTTGAAATCAGAAATAATGTGCACCTATTTGAGAGAGAGAGAGAGAGAGAGAGGGAGAGAGAGAGAGAGAGAGAGAGTCTTATCAACTCACTCTTCTTTCTTACCTAATAAGCTGACCTTTTGCCAGCACCCAAATTTTGACTATAAAGGTGAGGGTTTCTTGCTGAAATATTTAAAGCTCAGCTGTGGGATAAGCGGGCCTTGTTCAGCTTTCTCAAACACACGTGTTAGTTTTCCAATGTGACTGCAACGGACTCCCCAGAACAGGAAAATGATGGCACGTCTCTGAGGTTTTATAATCTTATATCACATTGCTTGTGGTGTCATTATCTGTCTTTTATTCACTTATTCATTATTACTCATCTTTATTTCGCATTATACGCCCTTTATGCACATCATTATTTACTATTATTCTTATAATTTATATTAGCTGTGTGTACCAGCAATAAACAGTTTTATTGCTTGATTAGTATAATGTATGGACCATTATTGGTGCCTCCTTTTGTCGATTAGCACGATGCTTGTCTCATTTGCATAAACACAACCCATGCTAAAACCTTTTTGGTAAGCTGAAACCTTTTACATACTAAAAAATTGGGACATACTAAAACGCAGCCCCTGCTCAGTGGAGTAATGTTGCGTGTTTGATGCCGGACTTTGATGTGACAGTTTTAGACATCACAAGAAGACAAACACAGGAATCTGGCAGTATTTCAGTAGCAGCCAGATTAGGAAACATCCACTGTAATCCTTTCTCTCTTGACCTTGAATATCTAATTCTAATCATTAATTAATCTTATCGTCATTAGTGGACAACACTGAATGCTTTCAGGCCCTAAAAAGCAGTATGATCTGTGGTTTTGTGCTACTGTGTATATAAGTATACAAGTCTGTACAAGTCAGGGCAAATATTAAAACAAAATGCTTTAAGAGAGTGAATAGAGAGATCTACTTAAATGATAATCTGTTCTTCGCTAGAACTTCCGAGAGGTCACACAAATCCAGAGCTGATCTGAACACTGAAAATCTGGCAATGCTCCTATTAAGAGATTTTATAAGAGACATTAAGCAACATATAAAGAGTTCACAATGAGTTTATTAATGTGTGAATGGTCTGTAAAAAATGTATGATAAGTGGAATTATTAATGTGAACTCCCTGATATGAGTCGTCAGGAATTTCAGATTTGCTTCTTCAGGGTTTCTGCGGGGTCTTAAAAAGTCTAAAATTAAAAAAATCGAAATTTAAGGCCTTAAAAAGTCTTAAATTCGCTGTTCTAGGTCTTAAATATTTTTGCACAGGTCTTAATTTTCCGATATCTATGTAACGCTATCTAATGCTCATTTAAATTCTTTTTTGTTGCTGTTGCTTGGTTTTCATGGTGTTGTAGTTCTTCATTTCACCAGTCCAAGTGTAATTTGCGGTATTACAACTACAAATGAGGCCGACATGCAATAGCCAATCAGCTTTCTGCTATTGAACTCTGTAGCCAATCAGCTTTCTGCTATTGAACTCTGTGTTTGCGGACGTTCGCTTTGGGTGCGCGCGACATGATTTCGGCTGGCGGAGCTCACATAATGTTTTAAGACTTTAGTGAACCGTTTGCGCGGCGCTGCATTTAATTTGAGTTGAATATGAAACACTTTGAAGAGATTTTGTCTGAAACAGGTACGACTGTACACACATCTTTTTATGATCCGTCCATGCGTGATCATAGAGATAACCAGATGACCAATAATTCTTGGCTAGAAATTGCAACAGCAGTGGGAAAGGAGGAAAGTTTTTGTAAAAGTTTGGAAAAACCTGAGGGATCAGTTTTTTAAAGCAAAACAAGAGGCAATGCAAAAGTGGAGGTTAGGTTTTACACTGATGTATATGTTACAATTTTGAATTTAAAACAATTTACAAGTTACAAACAAAAATTAAGTAACAAATTATGTCTTTGATACAGTTGAAGTCAGAATTATTAGCCCCCCTTTGAAATTTTTTTTCTTTTTTTTTTTAAATTATAAGTTATAATATTATAAGTATTATTCATTTTATTTCGATTAGAATAAAAGCAGTTTTTTATTTTTTAAACACCATTTTAAGGTCAATATTATTAGCCCCCTTAAGCAATATATTTTTTCGATAGTTTACAGAACAAACCATCATTATTCAATAACTTGCCTAATTACCCTAACCTGCCTAGTTAACCTAATTAACCTAGTTAAGCCTTTAAATGTCACTTTAAGCTGTATAGAAGTGTCTTGAAAAATATCTAGTCAAATATTATTTACTGTCATCATGGCAAGGATAAAATAAATTAGTTATTAGAAATCAGTTATTAAAACTATTATGTTTAGAAATGTGTTGAAAAAAATCTCCAGGGGGGTTAATAATTCTGACTGTAACTGGAAAGGAATATATGAACCTATCAGTTTACAATATATTGATGCCTAATTTCTAGACTTTATTGCTGATAATGGTCAGGAATGTTGGATCATTATTGCCTTTTTAGCTTATAAGTAGAGGACAGAAACTAGCCAGACAGTAATGTGTGAATTGTTGTGTGGGCAAAATAAAAAAAAAAGCAAACGTCAGTATTTTTAGTAAGTGTACTTCTTTTTTGATTTTATTCTTGCCATAATAAAAATATAATTGTAGAGCAACCCAAGTTCTGTTGCCTTTAATATTTTACTTTAATAGGTCGAACTGTCCGAGATATGAACAAAAACAAGTGATAAAATTTTTTGAATGCTTGAATTGAATGCTTATAAAAAATCTTTATAATAAATTATAAAAAATAATAAAAAACAATTATCTTGAATGATATTAATGATATGACCTAGTTCCGGAAAGTTTCTACTTCTCTGTTTATCCGTCTGATTTTACTGTCTGTTTCTTTTGACCGCCCCCTGTCATTTAAAAGAATATCTTAATGGCAAACGCGTCAAGTATAAAAGCCTCGTCCGTTTCGTGAGGTGTGCGATGTGGCGCCAGGCGAAAGTATAAATCAGACTTAAGATGTTTGCTTGTTTTTTCTGTAGTTCAGTGGTGCATCTAACCTGTCTTTAGTACTGTTCAATTTGAGTACATTTATTTTACCACTAATTTTGTGATTTTGTATTTTCTCTTTATGTGTAAACAGTTTAGGCTTATAGCAAATTGCCATAATACTCTTGATTAACTACCCTTTGATTGGCTGCCTGGATAACACTGTCTACTTTGACCCTCTACACTGTAGTTGTAGCAAAGATAAAGTGTGTGTATGCTCAGATTTGATCCTTAGAGTGTGTGTTTGCTTAAATCCACTACAATGTTGATCTTTATAAAATATGAATATTTTAATATTTATAAAATATTGAAATAAGCATATTTAACATGAAAAAGTGCTTAATGCCACGTCAAGGAATGAGCAGACATACACACTTTTTTTGTGTGTGGCAAAGTCAAAGTACCGCAGTTTTTTTGAACGTCAAATTCCAGCACTTTTTAAGCACTTTCAAGGTGCATTTTTATGCTTTTCCAGCGCCTAACAACCACAGTAAATTACGTTTATATATGCTGTATGTACTTTTTCACATTTAAATCCATTGTGCTATTTTAAAAAACACAATATGACATTTCAACTTGTTTCAAGTTGTTGAATACTTTGGAGCATAGACTTATTGGGATAGTTCACCCAAAAATGCTAAAAAAAAAAACCAAACGTTCCATTTATTGGATGAAGTGTCTTTTTTAAGTTTGGTCTCTTTCTAACTAAAGTTGATATATCAAAAAATGAGCTTACAGTCAGACTTTGTTTGTGTGTAGTACCAAACTTTCATGTCCAGTCGTTCATGATATTTCATGTGCATTGCTATTCAAAATTTATGTAACAAATTAAATCCTTATGAGTTCGAGAATAATCTAGCTGCAAGTTAATGAACTGTTCCTTTGAAAATCAGTCACCAAATATGGAAAGCTTACATCAATATTACTTTTTATTATTGTCAGTATTAATTTAGGTTAGGACTCGTAATTGTATGCAAATGTCCAACCTGTCAAATGGTGACAGTTAAGGGGTTAAAGGAAAACATGTTTAATGGTTCAGAATTTATCACCTCTCTGTAAGTAGCTTGTCAACTGTCAACATGTCAACTGTTTTAAACTATTTCTGAGCGCTGCGTTTGGCGTTTTTAGTGCAAATATGCATTCTGCATGAATGTCTCCTAAAGATGCGCATGCGGTGAACATTTTGCAATGAAAACTGGTCGCACAGTAACATATTTATGCACTCGCACAAATGCTCCCAAATTTATTTTAAGCTCGCATAGATAATAGAAATTTCAGGCGCATATGCAACCAAAACTGTCGCAATTTCAAATTCCAGCAGGTTCAAGCTATTTGTCCACAATCCAAGCATTTGAAAACACTATTTTAAAAATCAAGCATTTGCCAGGATTTCCAGCACACTGAATAAAAGTGCTGTATGTGAAAAGCTGCGTATGCAGAGTGAGAGATTAATTGTGCAGTATAGTCAGATTTTTAAAAAGATTTAAAAATGTAGTTTAAAAAAATACAACTGAGCTTTTAATAGTCTAATGTTGAGTGTGCTTTACTCGCATTCTGTAGGGTACACAGTTTATTCCATGTTGTTGTTTTTTTTGCGACAAAGGGAATTTGCCACATCTTGAATTAATTGTGTAAAACTCAAAATAAATAATCAAAATCTCAAATAAAAAAAAATCCAAAAATAAATGAACATCTGCTGCGTCTCTAAAAATTACTTTGTTTTTGTCATTTGCATCAGTTATATTTGTACGAACTGTATTATTAATGACACACTTGAGCAACATCAGTAAATCTGTAAATATAAAGAAATGACCAATCACATGCAGGTTTTTTTAGAACAGTGACCATAATTGTGTAATAATACATTTTTTTTATGATATGAAAGTTCCATTTTTTCCGCCAACAGGAAGTTTTATTTTCTTTGTGCTATAGTCATTCTCAAGCATGGAAATTTGGATATTGACGTATGCTCTTTTATAATGTTATTTATATAATGTTATTTGTAAATGTCACATTGGGAGGGGAGGCATGAGATTTTGTGTGTATGTTCATTTTCTCTGAATCATATAGAATACATCCTAAAAGGACTTTGGTCATACTCGCACAGTTTTAGTTTATATATGAGGCCCCTGGAAGAGTTTGTTCATGTGTCCCCCTATAGTGAATCCTGGCCTCTTGGTTAAAATCCTCTGATGTAATATAAATCATAATTTCTAATCCCTAAAATGTAATTTCCTCTAGAAGACCTTGCATCATAATTTTGAAGAACAATATTGAGAAATGTGAACATACACTCACCGGCCACTTTATCAAGTACACCTATCCAACTGCTCAATAACGCAAATTTCTAATCAGCCAATCACATGGTAGCAACTCAAATGCATTTAGGCATGTAGACATGGTCAAGACGATCTGTTGCAGTTCAAACTGAGCATCAGAATGGGGAAGATTTAAGTGATTTTGAACGTGGCATTGTTGTTGACGGGCTGGTCTTAGTATTTCAAAAACTGCTGATCTACTGGGATTTCCAAAAAAAAGAGAAATTGTCCAGTGAGTGTTTTATGGGGGCAAATGCCCACAGAGGAGAACGGCCAGACTGGTTCGAGCTGATAGAAAGGCAACAGTAACTCAAATACCCAAGGTATGCAGAAGAGCATCTCTAAATGCACAACACGTCAAACCTTGAAGCAGATGGGCTACAGCAGCAGAAGACCACACCTGGTGCCACTCCTGTCAGCTAAGAATGGGAAACTGAGGCTACAATTTGCACAGGCTCACCAAAATCGGACAGTAGAAGATTGGAAAAACGTTGCCTGGTCTGACGAGTCTCGATTTCTGGTGCGACAGATTCAGATGGTAGGGTCAAAATTTGGCGTCAACAACATGAAAGCATGGATCCAATCTGCATTGTATCAATGGCCTCCACAGTCACCAGATCTCAATCAAACCTTTGGGATGTGGTGGAACGGGAGATGCGTGATGCTATTATGTCAATATGGACGAAAATCTCTGAGAAATATTTCCAGTACCTTGTTGAATCTATGCCACGAAGGATTAAGGCAGTTCTGAAGGGGGTCCAACCCAGTAGTAGTAAGGTGTACCTAATAAAGTGGCTGTCAGTGCTTATTATACGAAACAACAACAACAACAAAACATCTGTCTATAGAGCAGATGTTGGAGCATTCATGAAGGAAAAATAGTGGAATATTTATCAAATCTTGGACAGAACAGATTTTTTAAAACCATATTTTATTTGCTGCTTGTATCAAAGTTGATCTAATCACATTTTAGATAGGAATACAGCCATGACAGAACAAAAAACACAAACAGAATAAAAAATATGCACTTTAATGGAGACTAATAACTATATACAAAAGTATATCTCAAACCAAACGAATGTGTAAATACACCCAAGCGGCTCAGAGCAGAGCTCTTACCAGAATCTTCATAGAGCTGTACAGAAGGGAGAGTACTATCATATGCACCTGCAGGTTTCACTTCCACATTCACCTTACACAAATGTCTGATGAACACTTGAAGTCTGTTAGCAAGTTCTTCACATTCTTCATCATCTTCTCCTGATGTCTTTGCTTTGGTTGAGTATAGAGGAGTTCTTCAGAGCCAGGAAGATGATTTGACCTTTCTTTCTCTTTAAAAAAAAAACTCCTGCAAAAGAGAAATGATGAAATAATGTTAAATACTAACTTACTACAACTTTAATCACTAATAGTACAGCGGCAGTGTTTCCAGCCATGCATTATTGGGTTAATGCATGAGACACACATCAAATCTTAAATAAGCTCATGTGACTCAACAGATCAAGTGATTGGATAAACCAATGCTAAATGAATAGTTTCATCGAAAAGAACGAAAACAGCTGATGACATGCCTGTTTTTTCTCATCGCATTTACGATGTTTCTACAGCTTGTGTGTTTGTCATTAGAAGTTAAGATTGAGCATTTTAGACAAATAGTGAATGTTTTTTACAACAAAAAATGTTTCCAAACATATCTGGAGCACAGCACTTAATTTCCTAAATGAATCTGTATATTGAACAAATCACTTGAGCCAGTGATTCATTGATCCATTCATAGAGAATCACCTTTAGTTTCTTGAATGAATCAGCCATTTTGAATGAATTGCTTGAATCACTGAATTAAGATGCTAAATACACAGCTCAGGCTCATTGGAAATGCGTTCCTCGGCCTACATATTTACAAAACATGAAATACAGGTACTTTTCGATGACATTTCAGATGACAAATCCACTAGAGGGTGCTGTATACATTTTAATGGGTCTAAAATGTTACGTTTTCAAATAAGTTAAAGGATATTTTGTTGGACGTTTTAGATACAAGTCGCTCTTCTACACGTTAATGAGAACGTACAGATCACCTAGTAAACCACTGATCCAAACCATTCCCTACACCAGGGATGCCCAAACCCAGTCCTGGAGGGCTGGTGTCCTGCATATTTTAGTTCAACCCCAATTAAACGCAGCTAATCAATCCGCCTGATCATGCCAGAGTCCCGTGGAAAAAAAGTGATTGACAGGTGGTAATTTGTGTATAACTTTATTTATTTATGGTTTGGTCATGGGTAAAGCAAAGACCATGTGGGTCAGGTAGTGAAAACGATAGGCTACAATTATTAAATTCGTTATGAATTAATTGATATTTAACAACAAAGACCCCCGCCCCGCCAACGACGACGATACCATCGTCCATCGCCGATGTTCACAGTAGACATTGTACGATGCCAAATTTGTCAACATCGCCCAACCCTAGTGCAGAGAGTGTCAAACAGCCGTGTGTGTGTGTGTGTGTGTGTGTGTGTGTGTGTGTGTGGACTACCCTGTTGCAAAAGCGGCTTAAAGTCCTACATGACAGTAATAGTTCGATTAAGGTGTTTACATGTCTGTACTGCACTTCAATAATGTGACTAAAATCAGCATTCTTCACATGTCTTAATTCGATTTCTCTTTAGTTCGATTATGACCTTAATCTGATTAAATTAATCAAAAATGGCTGTTTACATGATAGACTCTTAATCAGAGTATTGTCTTAATCGCATTAAAATCGAATTATTGGTGTCCATGTAAACGTAGTCAGTGTTTGGTCACACTTTACTTTGATGGTCTGTTTGTTGAATTTAAGTTACATGGCATCTAATTCTCATTAGACTATGAGTAGACTGTTGGGGTTAGGTTGAGGTTAGGGTTAGTGTAAGTAGACATGTACTTGCAAAGTTTCTTATAGTCAGTTAAATGTCTGTTGAAGGAGCATATCAACAGATATTAAGCAGACAGTCTACTAATACTCAAATGGACCATACAATAAAGTGTTACCCAATGTTTTCCGTCATCTGAAACAACAATGTGCACTTTTATAAAGACATGTTTAAGATTAACCTGCTGCTGCTTCTTCAATATGGTAGGAATTTAAAGATAAAAGTTTTACTACCATTGAAAGATATTACTATTACTACCTACTACAGTCAATGAAGAAGTAGTATGTCCCAAATCTTGGGTTCTCTTACACACTTAAAAGTATATACTTTTTCTTCACAAAAAAGTCCATAATTTTAGGACGTAGTATAAGCAGGCGGATTGGGAAGCAACATTGGACTTACTTCTCTAACGGTTTCTGTCTTCTCCCTCTTTGTGTTCCTCTTCGTTCTCATTTGTTGAGTCAGGCTCAGACTCAGGCTCTGTCTGTGGTTGTGTTATCGGCTCTTCATGTGTTTCTTTTGTATTGTCGATGGACTGTGCTTCAGCTTCACTTTTCCCTTCTTTCTCTTCTGCAGTCACAGGCTCCTCTGTGTCCTCCGCCATTGCTTTCGGCTCCTCTGTGTGCACCAGCTCTGCTTTCTGTGGCTCTGGTTTAGTTTCCTCCTCAGTTTGTTCTTTAGAGGACTTTAGAGTTTCTGCGTCAGGCACCTGCTCTGCAAACACGTCTCCTTCATGTCCGTTTGGAGTGGTGTTTTCCAGGGCAGATGAGGCTGTTTTATCCGTCTCGTCTCCGGCTTCATCTGCGCTGGACTTTCTGTGTCTGCGAGATGGTGGACGCCGCTTGATGGAGAGTCGAGCTCTGCCCTGCGCACATTAAAACACACATTCTAATACTCAAACAGTTTATATTGGTTTCTCACTGGCAGTCAACATATGTGATGACAGTCAAGAATTAAAGGGACAGTTGCTATTTTTAAGGACAATGCTTTTTTGGTTGATTTGTACATATAAGTATATTCAATTTAATTCATGTTTATTTATATAGCCTTTTTACAATGTAGATTGTGTCAAAGCAGTTTAACATAGAACTTCTAGTAAATAATAAAGTCAGTTTTCAGAGTTGAAGTTCAGTTTAGTTCAGTTTAGTGTGGTTTAAATTTTACTGCTGTAAGTCCAAACACTGAAGAACAAATCCATCGATGTGCAGTTCCACAAGTAGGCCTATATAATACAATAAGAATATAAAAAGAAAAGAAACAAAATCACAGGAGGGCTAATTATTTTGACATCTGACTTTGATATATATATATGTGCGTGCGTGTGCGTGTGTGTGTGCTTGTGTGTGTGTGTGTGTGTGTGTGTGTGTGTGTGTGTGTGTGTGCAGTTTAAGTCAAAATTACACAGTTGAAGTCAAAACTAGTAGCCCTCAAATAACTGGCACAAGGAAATTTTCATAGTATTTCCTAAAAGTTTTCTTCTGGGGAAACTCTTATTTATTTTAGTTTGGCTGGAATAAAAGCAGTTTTCATAAAACTATTTAAGGGACAATATTATTAGCCCCCTTGAGAAATAGATATTTTCAAATTTTCTAAAAAAAACCTATTATCTACGGTGGCCGAGAGAGCTTAACGCGCTGCAATTTAAGAAAGCACATGCAATAACAAAAAACACCAGCAAATTAAGAAACGATCTTCATCAATTTGACAGACACCTGTTGCAAATTGATCACAACACAAACAACTGAAGAAACGCGCTGCAAATTGATCACAACACAAAGGAAGAAACGCGCAGCAAATTGGTCAAAACACTTGCAAACATCCACATAACACAACGGAAATGTTTCAAGAGGACCCAAAAAACATGACGGACCCAGCTGAGAGATACGGAGGTGTTATTGTACCGTGACTGTTGTTCAGTGAAGTGATTGGTGTTCTTTGAAAGGTGAGTTGTTTTTCGTTTATTTTAACATTGATTACACGATTCCGTTGTCTTTTGTAAATTATCAGCCTAATTAATGATTAACTGAAACGTTGCGTTATTAAATAAATTAGCTAAATTAACTTAATATCCTGAACTAAATGTAGTTTTACGGTTATTGAAAATGAATTTGCAGTGCCTTATTATGTGTTAAAACGTTGTCAAAATAACTTGCAGATAAGAGCAATATTGATCAATTTGCAGCGCGTTTCTTCCTTTGTGTTGTGATCAATTTGCAGCGCGTTTCTTCAGTTGTTTGTGTTGTGATCAATTTGCAACAGGTGTCTGTCAAATTGATGAAGATCGTTTCTTAATTTGCTGGTGTTTTTTGTTATTGCATGTGCTTTCTTAAATTGCAGCGCGTTAAGCTCTCTCGGCCACCGTAATTATCCAATAACTTGCCTAATTCTTTCAAATGATATATGGACAAAAAAAAAAAAAAAACAAACAGTATCAAACGGGTACATATACGTTCAAAAATAACATAAACCTAATCAAATATAATTGAAAAAATAATTATAATGAACATATTTATTCAATAAAAAGCTAATAAACTTTACAAAACTATTTAAAAATAGTACCTAAAAGTATAATAAATGTAATATATTTACATATAAAAGTGCATAGTAATATATACAGTTGAAGTCAGAATTATTAGCCCCCGTGTTTATTTTTTCCCCCAATTTCTGTTTAACGGAGAGAAGATTTTTTTTCAACACATTTCTAATCATAATAGTTTTAATAACTCATTTCTAATAACTGATTAATTTTATCCTTGCCATGATGACAGTAAATAATATTTGACTAGATATTTTTCAAGACACTTCTATACAGCTTAAAGTGACATTTAAAGGCTTAACTAGGCTAATTAGGTTAACTAGGCAGGTTAGGGTAATTAGGCAAGTTATTGTTTAATGATGGTTTGTTCTGTAGACTATCGAAAAAAAAAAATATTGCTTAAAGGGGCTAATAATTTTGACCTTAAAAGGGCTTTTAAAAAATTAAGAACTGCTTTTATTCTAGCTGAAATAAAACAAATAAAACTTTTTCAAAATATTATCAGACATACTGTGAAAAATTCCTTGCTCTGTTAAACATCATTTGGGAAATATTTAAAAAAGCTCATTTAAAAGGCTAATAATTCTGACTTCAACTGTATACACACAAATAAACCTTATAAAACATAAAATTCGTATTATTCATAATTCAACAAAGTTTCCTAGTTAATGAAAATGTATAATGTATACATCTTTTAAGTAAAAGTAATAATTAAAAAATTATCACAATTCTCATCAGCAGTGTAACTGACAGACTTTGTGTATTGCAGTGAAAGCTCAGACCTTGTTGATGCTCTTTAGGACGGAGCCGTCGGCGGGACTCTCGAAGCTGGCCGATGTTTCTTCTTCTTTGGGGGTTCCAGTCACTGGAGGACTGGAGGGGCTGCTGGGAGACCCAGGGGAAAAGCACGGCACAACTAACTTTATCCCAGGGCTCTTCGGGAAGACTGGCGGTCCCGTTGGAGAAAGGGTAAGATTGGCCTGGGAGAAAAACAAAAAATGACTTCACAAAACCAGAATCTAAAACTACAAAATTACTGAATATTTTAATGAATTTGTAGTTTTAACGAGTTTTAATGAATAGAAATTTATAAAGTAGAGCTGTTGAACTAAATACAATGAACAAAAAATTAACACGAAATATAAAAAAGCTTTTTTTTTTAATAAAAATGTTTAGTACTTAAAATATTTATAATAAAAAATATATGCAAAAATTTAACTTTTAAGACCTATAACATAAAAACATAAAACAATATATCAAAAAGCATATACATTTAAAAAAAATAAAAAAAAAAAAAAAAAAATATATATATATATATATATATATATATATATATATATATATATATATATAATATATATTATATATATATATATATATATATATATATATATATATATATTAAAACACTAGAAAATATTTTGAAAATAAAAAAATACATATTTTGTTAAATTAATAATAATTATATATATATATATATATATATATATATATATATATATACTATATATATATATATATATATATCTATATATATATATATATATATATTCAATATAAATTATACATTACCTTAACATTTAAATAAAGTGTAAAGCAAATGAAATATTTAGATACTTTTTTTTAGATACAAAAGTATTCCAACACTCTGTCCACTAGAGGGACACACTGCTGTTCAACCCAGCAAAAGTTGTGAACAACAAACCTGCAGCTTCTCAATGAGGGCAGAGTTTCGGTTCTTCCTGGTCGACACTGTTTCAGCTCCTTTCTGAACAAATTTATAAATACAAAAATCAGTAATAAGAAGAAAACCTCATATAAGTGTTGCCATCTTCTGGACAGCTGAGTAAAGCTTTGAAAGTCAGCTTAAGATTTTGATTTGAGCTAATATTCTAAACTTTTGATTTATAAAGCTGTTTTTCTGGTGGTCTCACCTCTTCGTGGGCTTGAGCTGCGTCATTATTAGTGGGCAGCGGCAGTGAGCGCGGGGGTCTTCTCCTCACAGGCTTATTCTGCAACAAAACAACAGCTCAGATCCACATGCTGAAACATGGATGACTACCAGCAGAATACTTAACACCATAGGGGCACACCACTCAATTACAAATGGTGTAAAAAAAAAAAAAAGAAAGAAATACACAGTTTTAAACATATTTCATATTGATACGTGGAAGCAAATATATATTAATAAATAAATACACGTATAGAAAACAATACATATTTAAAACATTCATTCATTTTCTTTTTGGTTTAGTCCCTTTATTAATCAGGGGTCGCCACAGCAGAATGAACCGCCAACTTATCCAGCATATGTTTTACGCAGCGGATGCCCTTCCAGCCACAACCCAACACTGGTTAACAAATAATATCTTAAATATAAGATATTATATCTTAAATATAATATCTTTAATATAATATATTAAATCAAATAATAGTTAATACTTAAAGGAATAGTTCACCCAAAACTGAAAATGTACTTGTTTCACACCTTAATCAGTTTCTGAAACTCAAAAGAAAATATTTTGAAGAAAGATGATAACCTGTAACCATTGAATTTTATTTGTTTTTTCCACTATGGAAGTCAATGGTTACAGGTTGTCAGCTTTCTTCAAAATATCTTCTTTTGCTTTAAACAGAAGAAAGAAACTCATAAGGTTTAACCACTCGAGGGTGATTTAAAAACGAGTCAGTGGATTTTCATTTTCAGTAGAACTATCAATTTAAATCTAAAAGATTAACCATATTTAATGTTTAACCATATTTAAAAAGTAACACAAATTAATTATAATATTTTAAATGAGACTAAAAAGTAACAACGATGAATGGATAAAATGTTTAAAAATCATATCATGAACGAATTGTTTTTTTGACAGACTTGCATATATTTATGGAATGAGGAAATGCTGAAGAATGAGTGACAGGGACTTACAAAGGGAGAGAAGAAAGCAGGAAGCTAGCAGTAAAAATACAAAACACACACAAACATCACCTGCAAAGTCATGCAGCATAGCAGAACTGCCTTGCGTAACATTCATCTTATTAATATCTGTACTTGAGAATGCATGCCTTCGGTGTCTGTTTCCTACATGATAGATTGGCACTTTGACAAACTCTACATGAGTATTTATACAGACGGTCTTTTCAGTAATACCTCATCACATTAGAGAAGAGCCACACATTCATAAGGAAAAATCTCTGTATACATTCTAAAGAATAAGACTCGAAATAAACAAAGGGGAAGTAAACCTTTCCTCTTGAATTTCCTACTTTGCATCTAAATACACCAGGTATCAGGTGACATAAAAGTGTGTACACTTGTACATTCTTGGCTTTAAGGGATAGTTATCCCATAAATGAGGGTTATAATGTTGTAAGTAATGTTCAGTTACGCAGACTGATGTGTTGGCTATAGGCATCTTTATAAAAGTAATTAATTACTAATATCATCAGAAATGTTAAATGTATTTAAATGATTTCCTAATTACTGTGTCTGAACAGTAATTGAATTGCTCAGTTAAGAAGTTAATTGCATGATTCAATACTACTTAAAATCACCAAAAACCTCTAATTTGAGTCAAATTTAAAGAAAAAAGAAGATAAATACGTAAAATATTTTAACCTCTTACAGTCAAGTGCTATTTTGGGGTTTGCAGCCTGGATTTTGCCTACCCAAATTCAAAAGCTTTCTAAATCCATATGCAGAGGTGTAAATGCAAAAGTTTGGTATTATTTTAAAGTAAACTCTTTGTTTTCATAAAAAAAACTGTTGAAAGTGATTAAAATAATTGTATATGTTGTCTGTGTTATAATAAACCCCTCCAAAAAGAGGCTTTTTTTTTTTTTTTTTTTGTAAACTCAAATTTGAAAGTGTACCTTTTAGGTTCTGTGTGGTCTAGGTTGCTGTAATTAATTGTGTTGGTTCCTGCACATGTCAGTAATCATAGAAAAAAAGACAAATGTCTCTATCATAATCTATGCAAAAGTTATTCTATTCCAACTGATGAGAGAACAGAACCACTTATGGGGTATTGGGCCAGTACGGGGTTGTTGCTAGATTGGATATGGTTGTGGCCGGAAGTTAACGAGAATTATTTATATTATTTATCAAATTTCCCATTTATTGTATTTTATTAACACCTAAACCCAACCGTCACAGTAACGTAAACACAGTAGTTGTACCAAGTATTATTAATGCTATCTATTAAATTACCCAATAAATTGTATTTTTAAAACGCCTACCCCAACCCTAAACCCAACCGTCACAGTACTGTAAAAATATTAATTATTGTTATACAGTGTCATAAGAAATGCTACTATAAATGATGCACATATCGCACTTCCAGGCGGCCGCGTATCTGATCTAGACTTTACCCCAGTATGGACCTTTAAAATGTAAAGAATGCGGAAGTAAATGAGGTCATGGACCCGGTACCAGGTACGCAGAGTTTAGGAGGTTTTAATTAAATTAATAGAAAACAAATGCGAGTGATTAATTTAGTTAAAATTAATAAAAGTACAAGGAGCACCGCAGTTTAGTGTTTACACAGCTTTCATTAGCTCTTGTGCAAACTTCTTATCAATTAAAAAGTATATATATTTTTGAACACGCATTGAAACTAAAGCATAAAAATGCAATGAAAAATGACTAAGAATTCAGATAAACTTCTTCATATCAAAGATTATATTGGATATATAGTTAAATATGCCTGCTTTACTTTTTTGGCAAAAGAGGAAACAATAGGATAGATTATGTTCAGACATTTTTTTGTATATAATATAGTGCTTGACTGATGTGTTTGTATGTTAAAGCGTATCTACAGGTGTTTGTATAAAGAGCCACACAGGGTAAAAAATATCCATAAATTAGCAGTTTTCCGAATTTTGTGATTCATTTTTTTTTTCCCATTTATTTATGCTTTTGACATAATGTGTCCTTATGAATTCTGAAAGTGATTATTATTTTATTTCACTTATAGTTTTTCAGTAATTGCTGTTATTTTCCTTTAGTTTTAGTTTTTCCATTTATTGTGAATTATTTTATTTCCATTCACGAAAATGTTTTTTGACCAATATGTTTGGTCTCAGTTTAAGTTATTGACGTGTGTCAGGCTCCCTGGTAATGTGGTCCTATTTTCTTTTAGATGTTGATCAAGGTGTGACTATTAGAAGGAACTTCATCATGCTGGTAGCGTTTGGGTAGCTCATTTCTGGTGTGACTGTTGCAGTTTCTGGATTTCCCCCTCTAGCCAACAACCAAACTTTGTCTATTTGTCAACACTGAGACTGTGAATGTGTGCATATTTAGATGTTGAAACGACTTTTACACTTGAGTGTGTTGAGGTGGTCTGCCTATTTATTTTGACAAGTGGTTTGTCTTTTATATTTCGTGACTGAGGTAAGCTTCCTGTATTTTTCTGTAGACTGTTATAAGTAATATAATTTATTTTCTTTATAGGTTTCTTTTGTTTCTTGTTTTGACTTGCGGCCAACCTAAAAAGATGCTAAGGGAAATCTGATACCACAACCCACTTATTTTTATTAATATGTTTAGTATTTTCCTTCTCTAGACTCAGGGATTAATATAGTCATTGACTTGGATTTGATGAATCAGCAAGGATGACAGTTTCAGTTCACAGTTAATCTCCATTACTGCTCTAGAAATGGATGGCCTGAGGAAGATCCATAAATTAACATCAAATTTAATTTTTTGTGTGAACTATCCCCTCATGAAATGATCTACATTGCTGTCTACTGTATATAGACCTTTGCAGAACAAAGAGAGCAGGAAAATTGAGAATGTGAAAAACACTAAGCAAAAGCAGAAAGAGCTCATGTCAAAGGCAATATGTCTTTGTTTAAAGTCCATTAAACAGGAGATTTTAGAAAGCTAAAGTGTGAAAGCAGAGAGGATGTGATCATACGCAGATAATATGAATCCTCACCACTTCAGCGTCTGTCATGTGGGCTATTGGACAACTGAATTTTCCAGCTAGTTCAGCCACAGAGCGCTTTTTTACAACAGCATGCTCCTGAAATAAAGAAATATTCATGCACATAATAAAAAAATATTTGCTTTAATTTTCATTTCAACTTAAAACATTAAGTTAAACACTACATGAAGCTGAAGTTGCTGAGACTTTTACTTCAGTGTATTAACAGAATATGGAGTAGGGGCCGGGGCTTTCTTTTTCAAGACTTTTATCACATAAACTTTGATGTCCTGTAATTTTAAAAGAACGGATCACCCAAAAATGAAAACTCTGTCATCATTTACTCACCTTTCATTTGTTTTTTGTTTTTTTTTCCGTTAAACCCTAGAGAAGATATTTTGAAGAATGTTTGACGTCCATAGCATTTTTTTCCCTACTAAGGATATCAAAACATAACATACTTCAAAATATCTTCTCTTAAATTTGACAGAGGAAAGAAACTCAAACAGGTTTTGAACCACTTTAGGAAATGATGAGTACATTTTTAGTTTTGGGTGAACTATCTCTTTAACCCACGTTTTTACAATTCATAGTAAACGAAGCACTTTACTAAAAGGCTCCATTAATTACCATGTGTTTAATAAAACAAACAAACAACGAACAATACATTCATTCATTCATTTTCTTTTCTGCTTAGTCCCTTTATTAATTCGGGGTTGCCACAGCGGAATGAACCGCCAACTTATCCAGCACGTTTTTACGCAGTGGATGCCCTTCCAGCCATAACCCATCTCTGGGAAAAACAATACATTTATTACAGTATTATTCATCTTTCTCAGTTCATTTAAAGGTGCTTTATGTAAGTTTTTGACTCTTCTAAAGCATAAAAATACCACAATATGTTTGCAGATATTTAAGAAACATGCTAGATGAACATTCTTGTTTATCTGAAAACAATGAAGTCATTCTGCTTTGCATATGTCTGCTTTGAAAATGTGCGTGTACATGCCAGAATGGCTGTCTTTGTTTTGGTCATTTAACCCGCCTATTGCCAGTTTAGCCAATTATATTCCAGCACCCTGGGTTCCCTTGGTGTGATTCATTCAGTCATGAAGGCTCTCAAAGTACTGTATGTGTCCGCGACCAAAAATGCGACCTCCAGTGGACAGTCGCAGACTTCGATATGAGATGCGGATTCAGAGTTCCACATAAGGTGGTTATTAATAAGCAAATAACATCAGCAAAAAAGAGAGGAGACCAATGTCATTTGCATTCCATTTATACAAAAATATTACTGCAAAAACTTCATGTTTCATTTTATGTGGATCATTTTTGAAAACCTATTCAGTGACATAATTTTGATGGTTGTTTACAATGTAATTGCTACAACATTCACCAGCATCAAGTTCCATTAAATGGTGATTTTAATCTTTACCATAAACATCAGTGTTTATATCTAAACTATAAACTCAGTACTTTGTTATTTAATTGTTTGTAACTAACTGGAAATGTGTAAAAACTGAATCTCTCGATCAAATGCAGATTTAAATGCAGCGCTTTGAAGAATTAATAAACATATGCTAATCATTATCATTTATCCATGTTGTGCGAGTTTGAATTAAGATCGCAATCTTTTAATGTTTCATTGTGCAGCTTACACTGAATGCATTAATGCAGGCTAAACAAACAGTAACAGAAAACCTTAAGCCACTAATACTAACCTAAGAAAGCATTTAGGTAGGTCACACCACAACTTTTTCCATCATCATTATACGGGAGGCGATCTCTCTGCAATTGTTATAAATGTTGGATTAACCTACAAGTTCAAAAAAGTTATTAATCCGCGGGTCACGTGCATTCCGAACTGTGGGTTGTGATCCATACGGAATAGAATAACCCTGTGTCCTAACAACATGCTACATGACGAGATTTGCAGACATAAGCAATTGGGCTGTGTGCACCAGACCCAACACGACAAAAATGTAAATACAGCCATTTAGAAGCACAGAATAGTGCACTTACTGCACTCCAACGAAATGCTAATAATACATATTAAACCTCTTTAACATTATTAAACATGCTGAGTTTTGAACCAGGGATGCAATACCTAGTTCAACCGCTGGGTGTCAAATTTACATACTGCACCTTTGACATTAGCATTATAACTAGTAACTATCATGTTAGTAACTAACATTAACTAACATTCTCTCATTGTAAAGTGTGACCTGCCAAACCTATATGGTCCAGCTTTGACATCTCAGTCTACTAGTAAAGATTTGTAATGTGGATTCCACAGAGAAGGCTGAGAAAATGTCTTGTTTTTCACCACAGGAAACTGCTAGAGTCGTGAACACTCATTAGAGCAAAGTGATGAAAAGAGCGCATTTCTAAAGAAACAGTTTGAGAAAGTGGTCTTTGGGCCGTGTAAGTATCCTCAGGGGCACAGAGGCTCAGTCGTGAATGACTTCAGGCCGCTGTTATCATGGTGCTCTGTCCATCTATAACCATTAGTGCTCTCACTATCAGTGAAGGGAAGCCAGTACTGCCTTGTCGACAGTGATAGTGTGGTATTTTTGGGATGAGGCAACGTCTATAGACTCTCACAAGTGTTTGTCGTCAATGGTGTTCAGTCTCAGAGCTGTGGGAAGCCACCAACACTGAGCTGCAAGCGTTTTATACCCTGCAGGATGTCGGTTATACAATGATGTGGCAACTTAAATATTAAAAAGAAAAGTCAAAAACAGGAAGCTTGAGCAAGTCAAGAGCTTCAAATCATGAGTTGTGTCAGTTCACACTATTTTTGAGCAAAGTTTAGTTTAAATGCATTTTAAATAAACAAAATTTGGTTGCATATTTTGCATGTGGGTCAAAGTTGAGGCGTGCTTTTTTGGTGACTGCTTTAAATTCAATTTACGAAAAAAAATGTTATGTATAGAAAAAAAACATTAAATGCAAGTTACATGTCATTTTTTAAATAAAATGTGTGAAAATAAAATGTCAAAATGAGAGAAATAGAAATTGAATAATTCAGATTAACAGATAAAATTTAAATGACATACTTATTCTGAGCTGGGCTGAGTCATTGAATCATTAACTCAACTGATTCATAAAAAAACAGATTCATCCAAGAATGAAGCAAGTGGTTGATGTCTTTATGAGTAAGTCGTTGAATCATTAGCTCAGCTGATTCATTCAAATACACAGATTCATCCAAGAATGAAGCAAGTGGCTGATGTCTTTATGAGTGAGTCGTTGAATCATTAGCTCAACTGATTCATTCAAAAACAAAGATTCATCCAAGAATGAAGCAAGAGGCTGATGTTTTTATGAGTGATTCCTTGAATCATTAGCTCAACTGACACTTACAGCAGAAGCCCCAATTTCACGGCGAATAAGAGAATGAAAGTCTCTCTCTCTCTCACTGTGTGGCCTGTGAGTGCATCTGTGAAGAGCGCCAGCATGTAAGAGCCAATAACAGCCCTTTCTGTTGAGCGCGTGACCAATCAAAGGGGTGTAAGAAAGAACTTGGTATACAAGGCTCAGAAAGCGAGCGGGATATTTATATTTGTTTATTTGCTATAAATGCTCGTGTTGTTTAAAGGTACAGTTTATATATCTGACTGTATTAAAGGACAAAATTGTTTTACAAATAGTATATAAATATATTTATACATTTTAATACCAGAATTGCTGTGCTGTGAAGAAGAAAATATAAAACTGTGTATGGAAAGCATCGTCAATTCACCGTGATGCACCGAGATATCAAATTGAACCGAATCGATGGCATGATAATCGTAACCGAACCGTGAGACCAGTGTAGGTTCACACCTCTAATCATTAGCTCAGCTGATTCATTCAAAAACACAGATTCATCCAAGAATGAAGCATCTGCCTAATGTCTTCATGGGTGAGTCGTTGAATCATCAGTTCAACAGATTCATTCAAAAACATAAATTCATCCAGGAATGAAGCAAGTGGCTGATGCCTTATAAGTGAGTCGTTGAATCATTAGCTCAACTGATTCATTCAAAAACAAAGATGCATTCAAGAAGTCTTTTTAGATGAGTCATTGAATAATTAACTCAACTGATTCATTCAAAAACACTGATTCATCCAGGAACAAAACAAGTTGTCTGTATGAATGAGTCACTGAATCATTTACCTGCATTTAGATTATAGTATATTCTGAAACATTATTAGATGTGTTGATAAAGTGAACTCACCAGTACGAATAAAAATTTTCTGTAAAAAGTGACTTTGTTTGGATTTGGGAACCTGAATTTTTACTACATAAAACAAAACAAGCGTAAACAAATATTTCTGTTGTGTTGTTTTGTCTTTTCTTGTTTAAGTAAGTTTGGTAGCAGTTTTAAAACTAGATACACAGTGACCTTGCTTAAAATGGCTAAATAAGAAACCTGGTAGATGCTTGCAAGGTTAAAAAAAAAACATATTTTTTTTCCCTCCCAGCTTCTTTCTGTCTGCTCTTGTCAATCCCGCATGTGTCTGCAGCCCATGTGTTGCAGCTCCACTAGATCCAGTCCTCTTTAAGATAAAAGCATTCCATCTCATCATGACATCACTTGCCCTATTTAGTGCCCAAGATGGAGAGAAAAAAGCTGGTTCTGTGAAAAAGCTTGTTTCTATTTAAAACTCCAGCCATGTTTAGGATTTACTGATATATCAGTGAATGCCTCAGTCTTTGATATTCTGAGTTTCTCCACATGCTATTACAGAAACCCCCCCAGAAATGACTGATAACAGAAACAGATATGAGCAGTTTGGCTCATATTATATTTATTTTGTCACTTGGTTCACCTCATAGCCCAGCCTGAGAAAGTACAAACCCCAATACACATTCACAGAAATTTGTATAGTGTCACTGACAAATTAACAAATTGACTCTAACCGCCAAAAACAACACAGTGAGATGCTGAGGGTCTGAGCAGAGACTGTCCCGCTCCATGCCTGAGACCCAACATAACAGCATGCCTGCCATTTTTAACAACAGCAACTGAGAAAACACTCTTTTATCAAGATCCCCTTTATAATAAATTTTTTAAAGATTAAAGGAAGTGACATTAATTGAAGTAATATTAGAGCAGACAGATATGCAAATATAAATGATACGGTATACATTTTTTTTTCTTTCCTGGTCTTTGAGAATATTTCATAAAGACCTCAAAATGTTCTGCCACTAAATGATAATTGTGATATTTTTGTCATGATTGCATGTTTGGTGGGCCATTAGGGCTAGAAAAGCCTTCTCTGCTGGTCCAAACACAGACCAAACATCAGAATTACTGCTTATTTTAAATAGATTTATTAATTATCTCCTATAGTTTGTTCTTCTCTCATTTCTTAGATTTTCTTGTTTAATGTATGTTTATATAAGATCTTTTAACCAATCATATTTTAGCAATTGCTGTTAAGACTTATTTTGATGGTCCCTATTTCACATTTTCTTGACTAAGTTACTACATGCCAATTCTCATTTGAGTATTAGTAGACTGTCTGCTTAATATCTGCTGATACTGCTCCTTCAACAGACATTAAATGGGACCATCAAAATAAAGTGATACCTAATTGCCTTGTCAGCATCAAAGAAATCTGGCCAGAGGCCTTCAGAATCAGCAAATTATCGGCATCTGTATAGCATTAAACAAATGCCAATGAACCTGCTACTTTAACAAATCAGATTTCGAGTTGGCTACACCGGGGCCATCTAGTAGGAACATGACAATATCAGCATTTTATAATTTTTGATTGGATCACCAAGGCCCAGCAATCAGCATCATAAATAAGTTTTATTTTCACAGTATTATTATTGTAGATTATAAGTGCATTCTGGAAAATCATTAGCCATCTTTAAATGAAAAAAAAAAAATTATTTATGAACTAGTGTTGAACTTAGTAAACAAACTTAGTGTTAGCCTTCTAAATGACCACCGGTGGAAAACGACCACACACACTTTGGCAGCAGCAAAAGATACGTCTGTGTTGTATTTTGATTATTTTTCCCAGATATGAAGCCACGTTTAACTTTACGTAAGAATATCTCACCTTTCCAAGTAAAACTGTAACTATTACCTAGTCATGTCCTCTAGTCACAGAGCTGCTGGCAAAAGCAAACCTGCGGATGACTCATGTGAGGATGAGAATTAAAACACATACAGGAATACACTTTTCTTCATCTTGTATGAATTATTTTAATGCTGCTTGCTCAAGTTCCTGGTATGGGCAGTGTTAATTAGTATTTTGCTCCTCATATTTATTTATGGAATAAATATGTTTGGTTTGATATATTTAGTAACTACTTTGGACAATTTTCTGTCACTTTTTTTAGATGCTTCTAGATGGGTTTCTTGCAATAGTAATAGCATTTATTTTCACTACACAAGTTACCTGTTTGTGTTGCAATGCAATGTTAGACTGTAACATTATATTTGAGTAATGTTTATGGTTTCTATTACCATAGTATCATTATGATGGTATTTAGAGCTGTATTAATTCATGTAGGAGGACACTGAAGGCCTAGTTCCCCCAATTAAATTAAATTCCCAGAATTTAGTTTGTATCTTGCAATTTTGAATTGTTGAATTAAAGTTTATAGCTGATAATTTTCTGATATTTCTGATATAAGTCAGTTGCAAAATATTAAATGAGAATTGTGAGATTTTAACTCAAATTTGCAGGATGTTAACTTGGAATTGAGAAAATTTCTGGCCAAAATTGTGTTTGTATTGAGTTAAAAACTTGCAATTTTAAGTTTATATCTTAAAATTCTGAGAAAATATCTTGATATTCTAAGAATTGTGAGATATTAAGTCTGACATTTATTGAGTTATCCCAGCAGCCAGAGGACATCAACATATTGATGTATTACATTTTGTTTGGAAATAAAAATCAGGTTAACATCCGATGTCAGTGTCCAACCTAAACGTATTTAACGTCAATATGATTTGGTTTAAGATGTTGGCTCGATGTTGGATTTTGGTCATTTTCTAACACAACCTAAAATGAACCAAATATCAACATCATTTAACATCGTTATTGGATGTCAAAAGAACGTTGTCCTTAGACCCTGGCTAGACAATGAATTTTGGTCACCTGACATCACAACCTAAATCTAACCTAATATTAACATCTTATGACGTTGTGTGCCTGCTGGGATAGATGTAAATGCTGAATTGTGCGGGGAAAAACACAGAAATTCTGTTTATATCTTGCAATTCTGTAATTATTTCTCAGATTTGTAAATCTATATCTTGCAGTTTTGAGAAAAAACTTATTTAAATGTTTTTATCCAGTGGTAAAAACAGACTTAGCTAAAACTGTGAACATAACTCGCAAATGGTTTAGTTTTGAAAGGTTTAAAGCATGCGCTGTGTGTTTCACATGTTAAGCACAGGGCGGTGAGCTCATTACTACTCATTTAAGGCAGGGAGCGGGCAGCTTTTCCCTTGAGACCTAGTGGGTGGTGATTTACAGCATGTATGTGTGTGCAGCTGTGTCTGTACTTTTAACACACACACACACCTGCAGCGATGACCCCTGATGATGACATCACCGCTGCAGTCGTCACTAATAGCGTCTCCCACACTTTTACCACCTTAATAAATACCGTTTCAGATTCATTCCAAAGCTTACTTTACTACAGTTGGCAGCTGTCAGCCGACACACGTCGAGTAAACAAGGCAACAAACAGCAGAACGTAATCAGTTCAGCATGAGTCTTTCTTCATTTCCAAAACAGAGGCTTGTTTCATGATGACACGCTCGCGTTTTGCCGCGGTGCAGATTGAAGCTCATTAAACACAAGGCCATCATGAGTGTGGGAGCAGTTATGTGTAAAAAAAACACTGAAGTAAGAGGGACTCTGGGGTATTTCATCTGCATTTCCTCTTCAACTGCTTCAAACACACTGTGACATGCAGAGCGGCTTTTCAGAAGCAGAAACATGGAGTACAAACTATATTTAACAGAGAGAAAAGGATTACAAAAAAATCATTTTGTACAGTTAATAATTATCTGTTAAATCTAGAACAATTAATATTATATTATATTATATTATATTATATTATATTATATTATATTATATTATATTATTGCAGCAACAAAACTGTTCACAAAATCAGAAAGATTCAGTAAAAATTATTTTTTTTGAGTTGTACAATTTTAATCAGAAATGGTGTATTTAATCAAAACTGATCAAAAGTCACAGTAAAAATGTTACAGTGTTTGAAAAGATTTCTGTTTTATGAAATGCTCTTAAACTTATATTCATCAAAAATGAAAAATGCGTTTTATTTTTATAATACAATATTATTATAATTTCTAAAGGATTTTGACACATCAGTAATTTGATTTTATTTGGAATTTATATTTTGTATGTTTTTATGCACTTATGATCAAATAAATGTAGCATAAGATTATTTTTGTTTTGTAACTAGTAACTTAATCTTTGTAAAATTGTCCATTTTAAATGGTTTTAGCATGGAATTATTGCTCTGAGAAATTTGTTGAAATGAACCAAACAATAAATTGATACACAATGTTCAGCATATATACAGTTGAAGTCAGAATTATTAGCCACCCTGTTTATTTTTTCCCCCAATTTCTGTTTAATGAAGAGAAGATTTTTTTAACACATTTCTAAACATAATAGTTTTAATAACTCATTTCTAATAACTGATTTATTTTATCTTTGCCATGATGACAGTAAATAAGATTTGACTGGATATTTTTCAAGACACTTCTATACAGCTTAAAGGGACATTTAAAGGCTTAACTAGGTTAATTAGGTTAACTAGGCAGGTTAGGGAAACTAGGCAAGTTATTGTATAACGATGGTTTGTTCTGTAGACTATAGAAAAAAATATAGCTTAAAGGGGCTAAAATTTTGTCCTTAAAATGGTGTTTAAAAAATTAAAAACTGCTTTTATTCTAATCGAAATAAAACAAGTAAGACTTTCTCCGGAAGAAAAATATTATCAGACATACTGTGAAAAATTCCTTGCTCTGTTAAACATCATTTGGGAAATATTTAAAAAAGAAAATAAATTCAGAGGGGGGCTAATAATTCTGACTTCAACTGTAAGCACACCCCTCACAAATCTCTCATTTAAATGAAGATTTTCTATAGGATGTTTTACAATATTATATTTGTGCATATACATTTGATTAATCAGTACTGAAGCCAAATCTGGAGCTTATCTAACAAAATAACTTGTGTAAAAAAAAAACAAGTAGACCAAATTTATGTTAATACAAAAATATTACATAATAATATATATCAGGGCACAACAATAAGGACTGTCTAATGGCCCAGGGCCAGCGTGCGAGATGCTCGGGACAGTAGACAGGATTGTTACTGGCCCAATCGAATCGATGTTGTGAGCACATTTTTTTTTTGCGTACCTTGTTAAAAACCATTACAGCGAAGAGACGACAACATTAAATTATGAGGCTAAAAGAAAATGTCTGTTACTAACTTCTTGGATTTACTTTGGTACAACACAATGGAAAAAAATCTTATGTTTTGCCATCAGTTTGACAAGTCAGCCATCTTTTGTTAAATAATTTAGAACTGCAATAACATACCTGCACATTTTCATACTGCTCTTTTTGTTTGCACAACACTTTGAATTTTGCTCATTATACATTTATTTACATTTTTGAAATATTTTAATTCTAGATTTACAGATGTTATTTTTGACATTATTTAAAATATATGGCTAAGAAATTGCTATTAACCAGTAAACATTTTGGCAGGGCAAGGAAAAATCTGAACCACTGGCCTGATATATTTTTTGCAATATTTCACATGAATTTAAATGTATTATCTTTCAATTTCTAAAGATATTCTGTGACTTTAATATTATTTTAAAAAAATATATCCGTTTTTCAGATTTGATTAAATGCACCAAAATATGTTACTTTCAAAATGGGGTGTACTCATTTATGCTGAGCATTGTATCTATAATTTCCATTATTAAAGGTCCTGCTTTAAAATGTGCATTTTTGTTTAATGTGTGACATCATATAAACTGAAACACAAAGACATGGCAGGACAGGACACTCCTCCCCTTTTTAAGAAAACATCCAATAGCGTTTTGTTTATATCACAGGTCTGCCAGTAAGTGCAATAGTATCTGGATGCAGCTCTTATGATGATCTCTTAGAGGTGCAATGTCAGACACAATGCAGTCAATGGAGCTAGTGACGTCACTGTGAGGGGTAAGGTTAGGGATGGGGTTAGGTGAGCCCATTAAAAAACATCGCATCCAGCAGCTCAGATTGCAGATCTCAGTGAGAGTGGTTGAGCTCAAGCGCATCAAATGAAAAGCAAACGAGAAGTGTCTTGAAGAGGGCGGGACATGTCAGTCACTAGAGCTTTTGATTGGTCAGAAGATTTGTGAAAATCTGATGAGTTGATATCAAAAACATTGATTTGTTTAGGAAGAAGTGACAAACTGCAGGGATTGGATGTTTATAACTTCATTCATTCATTTTCCTTTTCGTTTTGGAGCACTAGCTCATAGATATCCTTAAGACTAACATACTTAACTTTAAAGACTAAAACCTTTAACTCTGTTGGAATGAATAAAATTAAATTACTTAAATTTTATAAATTGTGATATTTATGATTTTTACAGTGCACATTTATGGAGCCTAAATATTTTTCCCAACAAAATAACATGAAAATGACTCTGGAGCATGTGTTATATGTGACATAAAATTAATTTATGTGCTAAATCCCTGACACTTCATTTACTGTCAATCAAGACAGTTTTATTTACACACACAGACTTCATCTGAATTTTTTTCCAACACAAAAATCTCCAGATGCTTTTATGAAAGCCTGAATGACTATCTATACTAATATTAGCATACAAAAATATTAAGCATCTATGCTCCGTCTGCCTTTAACTCGGAAACTGTGAAAACATCATCTAAAACCAGAACATTAACTTCACTGAAGTAAAAAACAACAACAATCAAACCCAAACGCTCTCCTCATTTTAGAAGTCCACCAATACAAGCTGTTGATTGTGATCCAGGCAGTGGAAAACAGAATCTTATTAGTGTCCCACAAAGAATCTGTTGTATGTCAGAGGCTTGAAGGACATGAGGAAGCGGCCATGATTCAATTTACACCGAGACATGTGCTCTAATAGGAACGGATGCACAGGAAGGAAAACACAGAGCCTTTCCAATTTAAGGCCCAAAATATTGGATCACAGACACTTCCACCTACACACATCAAATATTACAGGCTCTTACTTTCCAAAACATGTCAGAATGCAATTTATTAAGCGATACATTCACAGAACTGCCATACAAAGCTCAAAAGTGGGCCTAAGCCAGATTTCATGGTCAATTTTTGAAGCCAATGAAATTTCTCACAAATGAAGTTATTCAAGTCATAGTGGTCTAAAAAGCTACCCATTATACCAGACTCAGTGGCAGCCAGGCTGGTGCAGGACTCTAGTTGCAGTTTGCTCTTTGCCAGCAGGCTCTTTTTTTTAATATCTGTGACATTGTGAGAACATTGAGTGGCTGATGGCACCTCGAGCGCAGTCCCAAGTCCTTCAAGACCAACTATCCTGAGCTGTGATGTTAAAGACAGACACGTGCATATAAAATACAATTCATTCTTATTCAATAGATTCATACAATTCATTAATTTAAAGCCCAAATCATTCAACTGCAGAACACAAAAGAATATATTTTAAAGTATGTTGGGAACCAAAGTGTTTTTCTCTTGTGAGAAATGAATCAAACTGATTTTCTCATGTGTCGCGTGATTGGCTGTTTCCTGCACATCTCACACTTTCAGGTGCATGTGGTCCAGAGGTGATCAAAAACTCTGGGTTAAACTCGGAGTTAAAAGTTCAAGAAACCCTCCAGTAATTAATTTTTTAATTTTAACAAATTTTTGTGTGTTAAGCATCAGTTAAGACAATGTTAGCACCTGTCAGCTTTAATTGTGGGGAAATTGTCCTGTCAAGAGATGACGTGTCGGTTTGTCATTATTATTCATAGTGGAGTTTTCTTATCCTATGAGAAGACCCTGCTGCTTAATTATTCATGAGAGCACGTGCTTTCCGAAGGCAAGGCAGACCTGCCAAGCCCATCTCAGAGCACTTTTTGAAAAAATATTCTGAGGTAGACTTAAACTGAAAGAGGGGGGTTTCATGACCCTTTAACAAAGAGTTTATATCAAGCATTGAGAAACAACTTAACCTTATGTCCACTTATAATGTAATCAAAACTGTTTACATAAGTGATATGCTATTTTCTGTCCTGTTTTGACCCCATAAGGTGTGAAATGTTGTAGACTTTAAACACCCAACAGTTTTGCGTATTTAAAGAGCCACTATTTTGCATTTAAAAATGTCATATTTTGGTTTTAGGGGTCTCCAACAACATGCTGATATGCGTGCGAGGTCAAAAAAACACTTTTATTGTCTTATAATATGCATTTATTTATACCTAATTATCCCAGCGACTCCCATATGAATTGTTCAGCGATTCATTTGTTCCCAAACCACTCCTTAGCGCGAAGCTAATCTGCGCTGATTGGTCCGATAACCCAGTCTGTTGCGATTGGTTGACTGCGTTCAGCACGAGACAGACAGAAAAGCCCACCACGGCTATGAAATAGCAGCCAGAGAGTATATGATAGCCCAATGCAGGAATGCAATAAATCAATGCAGTTAAAGGCCAGCATATTGCTCTATTCTTAACCCTAACCCCAAGTAATAACAACGACACAAATTCAGTATTAATCCACACAGTGGCAAAAGTTGAACTACTTTGAAAATTGAAGTGTGTGTAGGAACAGCTGATGGTGGCCATATAAAGGCAAACAGCAGAGGATCGCCAGTTCAGAAACGCATTTAAATCGGTAAAGGAAGAAGCACGCGTCATGTTTTTAACGTAGTTTTGGACGTGATATGTGAACAGCCCCATACAGATTTAACCTGAGAGATACAGTACAAGCACTGAGCTATAATAGATACGTGATTACAAACCGCGCGGGGCGATTACAACTTATAACACACAATTAAACACATATTTTGCAAACTACACAAAACGAAGCAACAATTTTAATGACACTTACATGTTATGATCCGGAGGAAGAAGAAACTGGTCCATTTGAACTGTAAAAGTTACTGACAAAGTACTGTCAAAGTCTGACAAAGTCCCATACATAATAGTCTCTGCTGCTCCTTCAATAGCAAACGGCCGACGAATCCCGCATTGCAGTGTAGGTTATTGTATCGGGAGCAAACACAGCACACGGTTGGCTATACTGTGGTAATGTTGCGAAAATGAACTTGAACCCTTTATTCCCCACAGCCGAATATCCGTCCGTCAGTGATCGTCATCTTCGTGTCATGATTAGTCCAGTGATCCCCCACACCTCCGCTAGTGTGTGGAAGGAAAGCGTGTTCACATTTTACCGGAATTGGAAGTACATATTTGGTGATGTACCGTATCGAGGTCGATGCGATCAAACAAAAGTTCCGAACCCAACTCGATTTGTTTATTCGACTCTGGGTCAAATATTTTGCTAAAGAATCAATAGTTTTAAACATGCTGCACTTTTAGATTTAAACCTCAGCTGGATGTTTTCATTTACTCAGAACTGTATTACACACTGCATGGAAGGTCATTTTCAAAAACCCATAATAGGGGCTCTTTAAATTTTTTTGAAAACTCGGAAGGACAACTGTTCTCGGAAGCCTACATCCTATAGAGTTGGATGCTGCTGTGATCCATTCTGTGATTTTTTTTTTTTTTTTTTTTTTTTTTTTTTTTTTTTTTTTTTTTTTTTTTTTCTTCCAAATATTTCCCATATGATGTTTAACAGAGCAAGGAAATTTTCACAGTATTTCCTAATATTTTTTTCTTCTGGAGAAAGTCTTATTTGTTTTAATTCGACTAGAATAAAAGCAGTTTTAATTTCTTTAAAACCATTTTAAGGTCAAAATTATTAGCCCCTTTAAGCTATATTCTTTTTTGGATTTTCTATAGAACAAACCACTGTTATATAATGACTTGCCTAATTACCCTAACTTGCCTAATTAACCTAGTTAAGCCTTTAAACGTCACTTTAAGCTGAATAGTATCTTGAAAAATATCTTGTAAAATATTATGTACCGTCATCATGGTAGAATTAAACATTAAACAGAAATTGGGAAATATATATTTATTACAAGAGGGCTAATAATTCTGTTCAACTGTACAAACAAACTATAATAACAGACGAAGCAAAAGTAATGAAAACAGTTACACATACTTGTGTGGTGCGACATTACTTTTAGCCATTTTTTAGTCATCACAACATCATTTTACTTTCAATCTTTTAGAAAATTCAGAATTGTGCCATGTTTGTATATGTAGATGAGACTGCGGCAAAACAAAGTGAAAAAAGACCAAGCTCTTGTCTTCTGAGCCATCTCTAGTACATAGACCTACATTAGCCTCTTGTTATTTACCATCTGCATGTGTGAATCAATAGGCGGAGCTAAACAGGTAGTGATGTACATAGAAGTAGGCATTGATCTTCTGTGGAAGCGGAGTTTAAACCCATAACAAAGTGTTACCTTCAACACCTCCGATTCGGCAGTTTCATTATAAGCTGTTTTTAGACTAACAAGAAAGTTTTGACTTCTGAAAACTTACAGGATGTTTTATAGTACATCGACCTCTTAGATGTCAAAAGATCAAAGGAATTTCGATTTCTTAGTCCATGACCTCTTTAAGACTACAAGCCAGCATTTCTTGACTAAAGGCAACAGAGATCAAGGACAATGGTGTCTTCTAGAGTAATCTCTCCAGTTCCCCAGCACTATGACCTCATGTTCTGGCTCACAGTATCTGGAAGTGAGTGTTGTGCTGGAAAAATCGAGCCTTCACGAAACACTCTGGTATGAGTCAGCGAGCTATGATGGACTCCACCTCGCATCCGTCCCATCAGAGCGCAGGCCTTGAATAAGTCATAGAGTCTTTAAGGAATATGTAATGACAACATCTACAAAATGAACATCCAGTCACAGGACCTGACCGTAATGTCACCAAAAAATTACATTTCATTGAGTATTTACATCATTTGCTAATACTCCAGATGAAGTCATCATGTCCCAGAATTTTGACGGGACAAGTTAACACCCATAGAGCACAAAGTTCAGCAAGTTCTTTATGAGGTAATGAACAATCGATCTCCAGTACAAAGAACAAACATAATATACAAGTCTTTTGGAGAGGAAGCGTGTATTACAGTCAGTTAATGTCATGTTGCAATTACGTTTCCTTTCTTCAGATCTCTGTGTCATCTATGAGCTAACCGTGTAGTTGTGTTGAGTTCTGACAAGAGCGACCGGACGCCCTGACAGCTGCCACTGACCCGCATGCTCACATAGCTGACATTCAGGAGATAATCAACTTAAATAGCCAGAAGTCCACGCGCTACAGTGCTAGGAGAGTCAACATGGGCAGCAGAAAGCTTTAAAGCAGAAATGCAACCAATCTAGGGTTTGAACTCCTGAGGTACATTCTTTGCTGGCAGGACTTAAATCATTTTTTAACATAACTCAGCTAGGAAATGGGCTCAGAGGATGATTTCTCTGAATATATGTAAACGCTGAGTTTTTCTCACCAATCTCAAGATTTCAATCTCTGAGTTTCAGTTCTTCTGACCACAAAGTCCTTTCTCACACTATAAAAAAGTAGCACAGGGACAGGCAGTTGTAGGTTTTAAAGTTTTGGTTACTTGGTTGTGGGTTTTGCTATTTATATTTTATGTACTCATTTAGTTTTAGTTATTGATTTATTTTAATGTTCAACAACCAAATGGAAACTAGCTAACCCTTAGCCTACATGATCAGCAATTATCTGAAAGGACAATTATAGCTATATTGCTAAAGGTTTACATGTATTCATTAATTTTCTTTTCGGCTTAGTCCCTTTATTAATCGGGGTTGCCACAGCGGAATGAACCGCCAACTTAATCTAGCACTTGTTTTACACAGTGGATGCCCTTCCAGCTGCTACCCATCTCTGGGAAACATCCATACACACTCATTCACACTCATACACTATAGACAATTTAGCCTACCTAATCCACCTGTACTGCATAGACTGTGGGGGAAACCGGAGCACCCAGAGGAAACCCACGCGAACGCAGGGAGAACATGCAAACTCCACACAGAAACACCAACTGACCCAGCCGAGGCTCGAACCAGCGACCTTCTCACTGTGAGGCGACAGCACTACCTACTGCGCCACTGCGTCACATGTAGTACTTTAGAAATATTTAGCAATTTTATTTGGTTGAGTTTACTTTGAACATTTTTTTAAATGATACCTGTTAAAGTATACCATGATAAAAGCTTCAGAATTAAGAAAATCCGATGCATTCATAAACCTAAATATGATTGTTTGTTTTGTTTCTCCCATTTATTCTTAGATATTTTCATTTGCATGAAAATGTGTGTTACTTAGTAAAAATGTAGTAAGCAATTTAAAGAATTTTAAAATTAAATTAATTTAATTTCTTTATTCTCAAATATTAATGTAACCCACTGTTCCTACTGCACCCTAACTACCTGCACTTTGCTAGCTTACACTCACCCCCTAAACCTCACTCCCATCCCGGACGAGCCCCCATGTGTAACCCACGGGTCCTACTGCACTCAACCCGCTCTGAGCTGGGATCGAACCAGTGATTCTTTATTTGGGAGTCGGTTGCTCTACCAAGAAGGCTAAAGACCATGGCCTTTAGCGTCTGTCACTAAAGCACTTTTTGAGGTCAGAGGAGTGAGGTTTACCTACCATAGCACTTTGCTAGCTAGCCTCCATTACATCAAGTATATCTTCAAACAGCCCGTAGCCAGGGTGGGTTCAGGTGGTTTAAAAGACCTACCCCTCACTGACAAGGGTCCAAAATGTATCCCATACATGAGCACATTTGTCCTATTGTGACTGCTATGCCATCATAAATAGTGAAAATAATCAATCAAAAAAGGTTGTTGTGACTTCAGCTAATCTGTTTTGGCCAATGCAAACTATTATTTTTCATGGGTCCAACATCCAGCTGTGCAAGAAAACATACAATATGATGTAAGTTAAGTCATCTTTCGCCACTGTATTGTTTTTAAATAGAAAAACATTGTACAAGTGACTTTTAGAACAAAAAGTGATTGATAAAAAGGTGTGAAGCACCAAAAAGCGGCCCATATTATAATGAAATTGAATACTAATTTGGCTACTGTTGTTGTTTCCATGATTTTTTAAATGTACTTTTTTTTACCAGAGAGGCTACAAAAATCGTGAAGCTTTACATTATTATTATTAATATATTGTTGTGGTTTATTTTTTTATTACTCAAATAGCCAAATTCTGACTAAGGACAGTTGAATGTGCTGACCAGTTTGGTATTTGCCTAATAAATGAAAATAGGCTACAGTATTTAATTTAAAACTTTAACAGATTCCTTTTTTTGTTTTTCTAATGATAATAATGTAATAAATTTGTATTTTAAAACTAAGTATTTATTCATATTTCCTTATTCTAAGTCTTTTGGAAATATTTTTGGTACATCAAAAAGTGTGGTTATGATGACCACCCAATAAGCTAATCCAGCTAAAAAATAGTGCGTAAAATGCAGTATTTAAACCTCATAATTAAAAAGAAAATGAAGCAAATACCTGCAAAAAGGTCCACTTTTTGAGAAAAAAGAACCACCCCTTTCACCAGGCTGGCTTTGGCCTGTCAGAGTATGTTAATCAAGTACTTTCACAAAATCAAACTCAAAAAGGCATCAATTGTACTGAAAATGTGGCATTAATTTTTTTAATATTATAAATTATTGTAATATTTACAAGGGCAATGAATTGTGTAAAGAAACCTTTAGAGCACTAAAGAGGCCAGTAATGTTAAAGGGAAAGTTTAACCAAAATTTTAAATGTATTTACTCCCCCTCAAGTGGTTCCAAACCTTTATAAGTTTCTTCTGTTGATCACATGAAGATATAACCATTGAAGGAAAAACAAATACTATGGAAGTCAACAGTTACTGAAACAGAAGAAACTCATAATAGATTTGAAATAAGAGTGAATAAATGATTACCTCTTTCAATTAAACATACATTAATCTCAAAAATCATTTAAAAACAAGGATGCAAATTTCGACTGATATAAAAAACGAACAATAAAACGGGTAAAAAATAGGTAAAAATACTTAAAAATGTATTACTAAATTTGAATAAAAATGTCAAAATGTTTCAACTAGCTGAACAAAACCATAAATTGTAGGTAGAGACCAAATAATACCATGTAAACAGTGCTAGATCACATGCGTTTATTTAGAGCAGAGATGCCCAAACTATGGCCAGCGGGCCAAAGTTGGCCCACCATCCCATCTGAGAAGAGTGGGAGAATGATGGGAATGTTAAGGCCAATGCCATCAACAGAGCTCGTAATTTCTCATTTTAACATTTTAGTCTGTTTGTTTAAATGTTGAGATTCGAAAAAGCAAATTAAATTACATTTTTCAGATAAATGTTCTTAAATGTTAATAAGTTAGGAAATAACTATGACAACTGTAATGTAACAATTTGGTTTATTTAACTTTGGCCACTACCACCTTTGTTTTTGGTCCTTCATAAGAAAAAAAATTGGGCACCCCTGGTTTAGAGCAAGTGTTCTTGATTCAAACAAGCATATACACACACACAATAAAATTAATGTCTCTATTGACTGTATAGAACCAGACGTCAGCCTAAGTGGGCGAAAGTTGCACTCACAAACAGTTGCACAAATTATCCAGCAAGTTGTCAAAAGCTCTTCATAAACATCTGTAGTCACTCAAAAATACTCACAGATGGAAAAACAGCGGTTAGAGCCTTCAGCCACATTCAATCAATCACAAACCGTGAAGTGAGCAGTCAAAAAACCCTGCAAGCACAAGCATAAATATGCCTACAAACACGAGCACGTGGGTCCACCATCCAAACCCGCCATTTTAATCTGTCATACGGATGAGGTTACACCACTTCCTGTGTCAGTTAGTTTGCTGCCATTCCAGTCATACTTTCTAACTTCAGATGTGTAAAAGAGGCCGTGTCAAAGCAACACTATTCATTGGTTAAATATCACTGTCACTATCAACCAACGCAACAATAAAACTGATACTACTAATGAGGCAGACCCTGCAGACAAGATTATGTAAACATGATTGATGGAGCTCTGCGTGTGGTGTGACTGATATAAACGTGTTATGCTTTTACCCACTAAATCCAAACTCAAATGACCCAGAAAAATACCTGTAATGTATGGAATGTAAATGGTTATTGTTAACAATGAGAGCACCGTTTGGTTTGACAGATCTTTTTTAAATGTGATTAATCATATAGTAGAAACAAAGGGAATTAAAACAAGAAATGCACCACCAACAAAAGATTTTTTTTGTATCAAAACTAGAGCTGAACAATATATCGTTTGAGCATCAATATCGGAATGTGTGTATCCGCAAGTCACATCGCAGGATTAAATTATTTATTAAAGATTAAAACATAAAGACGTTATTAAATATTTTTTATATAATGATGATAATGTTGTTACATTTGATTGTTCAATTTTTGTACCTATATACTTTTAGACTCCCCAGAAAACCATGAGTCACTGTTTATTTAACTTTTATTTTTTATCTTTGTCATATTATGCACTGCAGAGCAATCTAAATTCATGCAATCTTTCCAAATAGAACTATTTAAATAATCTAGTGAAGTTAAAGTCAAAAAAAAAATATTGCAATGTCAGATTTTTCCAATATCGTCTAGCCCTAATAAAACATACCGTGTTAAATAAACTCTGTGTGATGTAATATGCTATAGTATAGTAGATAGTTGGGTGAAAAATAATCTGATAATACATTAATAATATGGTTTAAATCGACAAATATTAAATAAAAGTAAAAATCAGCAGGTTTTATACAAAAGAACAAACTAATTTGATTTAAATTTCAAAATTAATGTTGATATTTCAAAATTTGTACTAAAATTGTTGTATATGTTACACAAATGCATGCAATTATTTAAATGCAAATCAAAAGAGTTTTACAAGAAATAATGTACTGCCAAATCTTGCTATATATCCAAAACGAACTAATAATGCAAATTTATATCTGCAATATCTACAAAAGTTGGTGATTGCCATCTTGAATTGTTTTGGACAGAAAAACAACTGAACACGATTCATTTACTATAGTATGTATGATAAGGAGCGTTAAAATGAAAAATTGCAACAAACAGTGGATCTCAAGATGACACAAACAGACAAAATATAACAACAGAGCTTAGTTAAATGCATAGCTCAGATTGTGGATCAGTAATTGTTTGTGTATAATATGAGAAACATAAGTGAACAAACTATTTCACATTTTCACTCAAACTGTCATATTTGTAATTCAAACGCAAAATGTAAAGTACAAGCTTTTCACCAATAGTAACAAAGATCCAAATCTAATAATAACTGCATGTACAAAAGTGAAGACGATTTGCCATCTTGAATCCTCTCGCAGCATCTCACGTACTGAAATGCAACGGAACAACTTTTTGTTTACTCTGTAGTAAACAAAGTGTGATGAGGAGAATTGAAATTAACTTGCAAAGGTTGAAAATAAACGAGTAAACAAGTTCATACCTCCATCTTCCAAGCGCCGGGGTTGTCTTCTCAACTTATTGTGGCTGTTTTCCTGTGACACTTGCTTAAGAAGCGCGCGCTGTCTCTTCTCACAGGCGCGCGAAGTGTGTGTGCGCGCGCGCGCTCGATCACTCTCACAGAAGTCAAGAGGGTGGTCGTTAGTTATATTTAGGACTCTTACAACATTTCCATGGCCGAAAGATTGTGGCATGCGCTGCTAAAAGAGCTGTAGCAGAGAACTGCCTTGTAGTTTCTTACATACATTTAGAAGATTACAGAAACTACTCATGAAATCTCTGTGCTGCAGTCTGTGTTAAAGAAACCCTTTTATTCTAGCGTTTTTTTTTTTTTGCAAAAACTTTTGTTCTCCTTAAGAACAGCACTTTTAGATAAATATGATTAAAAGGCCGTTCATGAGATTCAGGCATGGGTCTTTTAGAAAAAGCTGTTATTCTATATTGAGGAGGAGGTCGCCCCCTCATGGGGGAATCCATGTTACATCACAAGAATCAGCATTAAATCAACACAATTACACTACTACCACACTTAAAAAAAACTTAAGTGATAAGACATATAAAGAAGGTAAACTAAAAAAACAGACAAATAATAAAAACACCATTTCTCTAGGGACTCTTAATTTGCAAAGAGATCCCAACATGACAGAAATTGACAAAATATAGTCCAGAATTGGGATCTGCATACAATCCACCAGACAATTCAAAGAGTTTATGAATGTGTTATGAGTGTAAAAAAAAAGGAACAAATCTGCTACACTTGAGCAACTTGAGCAGGGATCTCTAAACTTGGTCTTGGTGGGCCAGTGTCCAACAGAGTTTAGCTCCAACTTTCCTCAACACTCCTGACTGGAGGTTTCAAGTATACCCAGTAAGAGCTTGATTATCTTGTTTAGGTGTGTTTGATTGGGGTTAGAGCTAAACTCTGCAGGACAATGGCCCTCCAGGATCGAGCTTGGTGACCCCTGCACTAGAGCAAACTAATTTCTTACATCCAGACCAAGATGTGAGTAGTAAATGCCACTTAACTGAAGGAAAAAGGACAGTTCACCCACAACTGAAAATTGTTTTGCGACCATTTTTGTATTCTTTCCGCAACTTTCCTCAAAGTTCAAAGCATATTTTTGAAATGTTTTTTCCCTCAGTTATATTAATATCAAGTGAGCTTTCCATTGTATAACTCTGTAAACATGGGATTTCTTCTGAAAGTTCTCATTAACTCATGACACATTACAAAACAAACAAAATTGCTAAAATTGCTAGCTAACCTACAGATAATATATTTATGGCTGAAAACCTTGGAGAATCTAGACAGCCGGCATGCCTCTATAAGCCCTAAAAATGCTGTCTAGGTTTGTAGCACACAAACTGGTGTTGATGCAGAGGACATTTTTACTGGTTTCTAATAGGTTATGCAAGGTGCTGCATTATGGGAGGAGTTTCGAAAAGGGAACAACGGTTTAGTGACAGTACTGCCATTTATGGGTAAAATGAAAGAGGAAGAAGTATTTGGTAAAACATGTCCAGCACTGATGCACAAAACATGTCGTCGCATGGAAACTGTTTCTATGTAACATCTCATTATCTTCTGTTTTTAAGCATGCATGCTTTTCTAATCTCACAGACCAAACTTTATTTATTGTTATTAACCAAATACCCATGAAAAAAACAGAGCCAGTTTCACTTCAACCACGAACAGTGGAAGGACGCGCAGATAAAAAAAACAATTATCTGATATTCACCACACAAAAATGTGCGTCCATAAATAGCGCATCTACCACATCACTTAAAAAAAGTGTAAACATAAAAGAGAAACGTGGTGAAATAAATGTGATAAACCTACAGCTAAGCAGGAGTGTGCAGGAAGCCATGCTGCGTGCACTTTTAACATGTTGATAGTTTTGACTTTATTTGTGAGCCACAGATGCACAAATATGTGAACTCACCATAATCTGATAACACATGTAGGCCTACATTGCAGAGATGTATATTTGATACTTGTGGTTAATGGTATTATGGAGCAGCTGAGCTACCTTCAGGGTAGCTAAAACCCAGAATTGGTGCAAACTAAACTGAAACTGCATGGTACAGGCCCCAGATCTTTAAAAGTATCTTTAAAATATATGATGCTGATGTGTGTGCGTATACATGTATACACACATACAGTTGAAGTCAGAATTATTAGCCCCCCTGAATTATTCGCCCCCCTGTTTATTTCCCCCCCCCCAATTTCTGTTTAACGGAGAGAAGATTTTTCAACACATTTCTAAACATAATAGTTTTAATAACTCATTTCTAAGAACTGATTAATTTTATCTTTTTCATGATGACAGTAATAATATTTGACTAGATATTTTTCAAGACACTTCTATACAGCTTAAAGTGACATTTAAAGGCTTAACTAGGTTAATTAGGTTAACTAGGCAGGTTAGGGTAATTAGGCAAGTTATTGTATAACGATGGTTTGTTCTGTAAACTATCAATAAACAATATAGCTTAAAGGGGCTAATCATTTTGACCTTAAAATGGGTTTTAAACAATTAAAAACTGCTTTTATTCTAGTCGAAATAAAACAACTAAACTTTTTCCAGAAGAAAAAATATTATCAGACATACTGTGAAAATGTCCTTGCTCTGTTAAATATCATTTGGGACATATTTTAAAAAGAAAAAAAATGCAAAGGGGGGCTAATAATTCTGACTTCAACTGTACATACTATCAGCATACGCATTGAAAATAAGATACACTTCATATGAGTTTAAGTAAGTTAGGTTTAAGTACCAATAATTAAAGTTCACTCAAAAATCGAATGTTACCTATTTCTTCAGGCCATTCAAGATGTAGCTAGGTAATTGTTTCTAGAGTAAAACACAGAGAAATTTTAAGCTACAACCTTGATCATTTTGTTTAGTTCAAATCAATGTCTACCAGCATATTGAAAGAAGAAACAACAAAAATCATTTTGCTTCACGAGAGCCATGCTTATTATACATGCCTGCATTTTTGACACTCAAAGTGCTGCATTGTCAATGATATGAATCACCAAGCACGTCTGTAATTTTCTAGTGAAGACATAGGGAGAACAAATGAACAGCATAGTTTCATTCAAAAGGGAAATCATGCATTAAAACAATTTCACTGCCAATTTTGTAGGGCGGTGAATAAATTAGAGCAAACTTTCACCCCCCTTTAAAACTGGTAGAGGAACAGTCCAGCCCAGCATTGACAAATGCAAATGACATTCAACTAATAAGTACAGCTCTAGAAATGTATTTGAATTCTGTTATAATTTATTTCACTATGTTATTCAGTGTCCTGAAACATTTGGAATCATTCAGATCCACAAACCAGCAATATAGTGAAATATTACAATAACTGACAGTTTGCCTTTTGAATACATCAAAAAAGAAGTAATATATAATGTCATCAAAGCTGAATTTTTGAGTAACAAAAACCCTCATAACTTTTTAAATATGAGTGATCAATTTGTTACAGTATTTGCTGATCTTTGGTAATGCTAGTTTATAGTGGATTAACTAATGTTAACAAACACAACATTAATTTTATAAATACAGTAGTAAATGTATTAAAATAACCAGGATTAATAATTGCTGCAGATTTTACAGCATTGTTCTCTCTTAGTTCACGTTAACAAAAGAAAACCTTAATGTAACCTTAAAGTGTTACCACAACTCTTTAGGACTTCCTCTGCATGCCATTCAGTGGCTCTTTCAAAGTGGGCCAGATCAAAGTTTGCAGATACTGCAGATCAAGCTGCAATAACTCTGATATTTTGCTTCGATTTGTGTTGGGACAAGATGAATGAATTATGTTAAACTATTAGTTTTTGCAAATTTACATGGATTGAACATAAAACAATTAAGTAGTTGGCCTGACATTCTTCAGGGTATTCTGGTACACAGCAGAATTCATGGTTTTATTTATCACAGCACCTCGTCCCGTTTCTGAAGCAGTAAAACATCCTCAGACCATCACACTACCAGCACCAGATTTTACTGTTGGTTCTTTTTCGAAAATGCAGTGTTAATTCTATGCCACACTTAACCGGCAATCTCTCCATCTCTGTGCTTCTAGTTAGAGGAACGTGACAGTACTAAAATGCCAACTAACCTGTTCACCAATTACAAAGCGCTAGGACAGCTACCTAATCACAACACTTTTAGTTTTTCAGAAGTAAATGCATTTTTCAAACCACCAAGCATGAAAGCCTGTCTTGTATAGTGCACAAATAATAGAACCAACACTTTTAAAGGGGACCTAATTTGCTCTTAAAAAAGACTTTTATAATGCTGTATATTTTTCTTTTATATGTATAAAAAGTAGATTTGAAAATAAAAAGCCATATATATCTGTATATCGGCATTGATGGGATGCGTGCGTTGTGTGCACTGTGTAAGGTGTGCCTTAGTGTCCCACCAGTGACGATATACAGAGACATCGCACTGCTACAAGTGTGATATTGCGTTTATACAACAGTTGGACAGCATAATCATGTGTATAAAAAAGAAAATCAAACACAGAGTCTCAAAATCCTTTTGTAAGAGGAACTACTTTTTTTCTCCGCTATTCCTTTAGATCCGCAGCTGACGTCAGAACAGCAAAAACCGTTGCTACTTCACCAATGTCATTTTAGAGCTAGTATTTGAATGATTCTCCAGTGTAATGTCTAAAGTGATGACAAAACAGGTGATTTTGCTGACATTTTAAGATTATAAGGCTGAACGGCATGAAATGCCATCAGTCTACAGAGATATCCCACAGTATTTCTCTGTTGCAATCGGGATATCACAATAATTATCCCCAAAAAAGCCAAAGCAGTACAGATTATTGTTGTGTTTGCGATAAGAAAAAACACAAAACACATGCGGGCATTTCTTCTTTCTTTGTTTTTACTGAACTAGTCTGCAGTAATGAAAACAGGAGACTCGTTAGAAACAAACAAATGACCAACCAAAAAATAACTCGGGGTTATACAAAGAGTGGCCAAAACAAAATACATACATTCCTGATAGAAGTCCCATGTCACACTCAATACACTACAATTATCAGGTATAAATACAGCACTACAAAATACAAAAGAGAGAGATCGACTCACAAAGTCACTTACCAGGGGTGCGTTTCCCAAACAACGACGTAACTCGCGGCTGAACTATCATAGTTCGATGCATCGTTTGGGGAAAGAACGATGTAGTCAATAGTGTTTCCCAAAACTCGTAGTTTCTCTGTCGCAGATCCATCGCTTGAACCACAATAGTTAAAATGTAAAACGCACATAATGATGCTCTAAACGGGGGTGGAGTAACTTCTTCAGAGAACAGCCCCATCATTTCTTTGTGCAAATTATATTGTTTTACACAAACACGCATTTAAAATAAAATCCAATATTAGTTTTGGTAAAAACATGCACTCGTTTTCCATATTAATTTAAATATATGTAAATGGCACATCCTGTGTTTGCTTTACTAATATTAGTGAGAAGTTGAACATTACATATTCTATTCTAAAACATAAAATCACTTACAAAAGCTAACACTATATATCATATATACTGTAAATCATATAAATAAATAAATAATGAGGCGACTTATTATAAATATATTTACTTTAATAATAATAATAATAATAATATTAATTATTATTATTATTATTATTATTAAGTTGGATATTGTTTATTTATTTAAAAAAAAAAAAAGTCTACTTTTACAATTTGACACATGCTAACCACAGCAGAAAGTTCTAACCAACAGGCTCATGTCATATACAGTAGAGATACTTAATAAATAACCCACTATAAAATAAAAGAATTAACGTATGCTATGTTTTTTATTTTCACAAGCTTTGGAGACATAACATAAATTCCGCTTTTAAATAATAGCTCTTTCGCCATGAGGCTGTGTTCAAAATGATATCAATGTTTTCAAAGTGCACTGCGAAGGGAGCACAATTGTAAACATGAAAATCGCTAAAACTGAACTGTAAAAATACTTTGAAAGCAAATTACACCTAAGAGAGATGACCTTAATGCTTTTTTATTTTTAATAATTCCAACTTTGAATGTCAGAATGTTCTAAATGAATAGGGCATAGGGGGGATAAGTGGGAATAGAACACAGCCAGGATCTATGTTTCTAACTACAGCTCCAGAGGTGTCGTTTCAAGTGCTCAAGTTTGCGACGCAGTTTGCGAATGTTTGTTGGAACGATGGATTTGGGAAACGGCAAATCAACGAGCTATGTTTGTAACGACGGAACTTGCGACCTTAGTTGGCTAACGATGTTTTTGGGAAACGCACCCCAGTTTAATAATGATTTGATCAGCTGTTAGAAATGATGCCGTTTTTCTGATAAATATTTTAAATAGGCACTATCCTTATAAATAAACTGCATAGTTGCAATCTAAACAACTACATTCTTGACTAAAAAAGCCTCAAAAGTACATTATGTTGTCCAACAGCTGCAATATTTGTCAAACTGTAGAGTGTCCTCTGCTTGTTGTTGTATGTAGGCGGAGTAATACACAAGTGTGAAGGGTGAAGAGGCTGGACGAGTGCTGTTATTTGCAGAATATCGCATGGCTATCAGCCAATCAGATTTAAGACCCAGACTAAAGACTAAATAAATATATATAAATATAAATCTTTTTGTTTACCTACTTGTACTACAAAAGTTACTACATGACTTACTACATAAATTAATATTACAGTTAAATTAAATATATCAATAAAAAAAAACTATCAAAATGACAAGCACTTCTTTTCTACATCTGTGAAGTTGTTCTTACTGTATTTATTTATTTTTTGGTCAGTTCAGCGCAGTTCAAGCTTATACTGTATATCAAGCAGTGCAAAAACCATTCGAAGCACATTTCAATGTTTCCATTGCATTGCGCTGTGGCCCAGATTTCATTTCTCAAGAAAGTCGTCAACAAATTATCCTCCGATGAATGCAAAATAAGCCTCACATCAACATTTGTGTGAATGCCCCGCAGACACATCCGTCAAGACGCATTCCTTTCACAAACCTATTCATGATGCCCACAGAGGAATGAGGTACTTCTGGTCTGTCCTTTGTTATTGTCCATTCTCACTTGCTACTTCTGCAAAACATGCAACTCTTCCTGCTGTCGGTTTCTTCCTGCAGCACCAGAACTGCTTTTTCTTCCCCCTGTCCATCTGATAAAGGTCGACCTAGAGTTTTCCCCAACAAAGAAGAAAAGAACAGGGTCCAGACAACTGTTTGACGTGCACAAGCAATGCGTGATGACCGCAGCCTTACGGACTGCCAATATATAGTCACACGACTCTTTGAATTCATTCATTTTGATCTGCCTCTCTGTGATCAAGAAGATAGTCCTTACTATATGATATGGTAAAAAACACACCAGAAAGATCCCAAGACTGATGATCACCAAAGCGCAAGCTTTTTTTCTGCAAGGTCTGGTCTTACCAAGCGCAGGACTAGGCCTCAGAAGATTCTTCGCCACAAAGATCGAACAAAAAATGACGATCATTAAAGGCACCACGAAGCCCACCGGAAACGTGACGTTGTTGATGAGAAGTAATTTATCCACAGAGTCATGTGCGAGCTCCAAACATCGAGTGCTGCCCTCATCGTGAGATTTCTTCTTGGCGAACAACAGCGGACTGCAAGCCAATCCCATCAAGCCCCAAATGAGTCCGCAGATAATGCCAGAAACTGAGTGGGTTTGAACGCGCAGGTACAGATATGGCCACACCAGCGCCAGGTAACGAAAGACATTCAGGGCTACTAGGAAATACACAGAGCTGTACATGTTGAGATAATACACATATAAGATGATCTGACAGGCGATGTGACCGAACGGCCAGTGAGAGTTCAGTACGTAGTAAGTGAGCCGCAGGGGTAAAGAGCAGACCAGCATTAGGTCTGACACCAGCAGGTTCACCATTAACATGCTGACTGGAGTGAAGCTCTTCTGGCTCCTCCATTGGCTCAGGAAGACACAGACGGATAAAGAGTGCCCTGTGAGTCCCAGGACGAAAATCAGTATGTATGCTGTAGGATAAAACAGGCGCTTGAAGCTATCAACGTTGCTGGGGTCCAAACAGGAGACGTTTTTGTGGAGACCTTGAAAAGATGCATTCATGTCCTTTCCTGGAGGAAGATTGGAAAGTTTGGGTGAGGGTTTATTAAAATGACAAAACTGATCTTTCAAGAGTTCACACTTAGATATAGAGATATGCTTGATATATGCTTGATGCTAATAGCAGTTTTTGCACGCTGTCCTGGAGAGAACCCTGAGCTTAGAGATAATTGCCACCTAGTCAGTAAGCATATAAGGGGGTTCGAGATCAGGTCTTGAGAGCTCCCCCTGGAAATGGGAGGAAAAAGAGGAGATGGGGTGGAATGGGGGATTCCTTCAAAACGAAGATAAGGTCGTAGGGTGAAATCTAAGGTGGCCGAGAGAGCTTAACGCGCTGCAATTTAAGAAAGCACATGCAATTACAAAAAACACCAGCAAATAAAGAAACGATCTTCATCAATTTGACAGCACACGTTGCAAATTCTCACAACACAAACAACTTAAGAAATGCGCTGCAATTAGTCACGACACTTGCAAATATCCACGTAACACAACAGAAATGTTTCAAGGTGACCTAAAACCATGGCAGACCCTGCTGAGATATGGATGTTCTTCGCTCAGTGAAGTGATTGGTGGTCTTTGAAAGGCGAGTTGTTTTTCGTTTATTTTAATATCCTGATTACACGACATAATAACACATCCATATCTCAGCAGGGTCCCTCATGGCTTTGGGTCCCCTTGAAACATTTCTGTTGTGTTACGTAGATATTTGTTATTAAGTGCCGTGACTAATTGCTGCGCGTTTCTTCAGTTGTTTGTGTTGTGAGAATTTGCAACGTGTGCTGTCAAATTGATGAAGATTGTTTCTTTATCTGCTGGTGTTTTTTGTAACTGCATGCGCTTTCTTAAAATGCAGCACGTTAAGCTCTCTCGGCCACCGTAGAAATCGGTCTATTTATTGTAAGCTTGAATCAATCTGGGGTGCATTTCCCAAAACCATCGTTAGCCAACTAAGGTCGCAAGTTCCGTCGTTACAAACATAGTTCTTTGATTTGCTGTTTCCCAAATCCATCGCTCCAACGAACATTCGCAAACTGCGTCGCAAACTTGAGCTCTTGAAACGACACCTCTGGAGCTGTAGTTAGAAGCATAGTTCCTGGTTGTGTTCTATTCCCACTTATCCCCCCTATGCCCTATTCATTTAGAACATTCTAACATTCAAAGCTGGAATTATTAAAAATAAAAAAGCATTAAGTTAATCTCTCTTAGGTGTAATTTGCTTTCAGTAAAAAAAAAAAAAAGTATTTTTACAGTTCAGTTTTAGCGATATTCATGTTTACAATTGTGCTTACTTCGCAGTGCACTTTGAAAACATTGATATCATTTTGAACACAGCCTCATGGCGAAAGCTATAGATATATTTAAAAGCGGAAATTATGTTACAGTACGTCTCCAAAGCTTGTGAAAATAAAAAAAACATAGCATACGTTAATTCTTTTATTTTATAGTGGGTTATTTATTAAGTTTCTCTGCTGTATATGATATGGGTCTGTTGGTTAGAACATTCTGCTGTGGTTTGCATGTGAAATTGTATTTTTTTTAAATAAATAAACAATATCCTAAATAATAATAATGATGATGATGATAATAATAATAATAATAATAATAATAATAATCATCATCATCATCATCATTAATATTATTAATATTATTATTAAAGTAAATATATTTATAATAAATCGCCTCATTATTTATTTATTTATTTATATGATTTATATATGATATATAGTGTTAGCTTTTGTAAGTGATTTTATGTTTTAGAATAGAATATGTAATGTTCAACTTCTCAATAATATTAGTAAAGCAAACACAGGCCCAATATGTGCCATTTACATATATTTTAATTAATATGGAAAACGAGTGCATGTTTTTACCAAAACTAATATTGGATTTTATTTTAAATGCGTGTTTGTGTAAAACAATATAATTTGCACAAAGAAATGATGGGGCTGTTCTCTGAAGAAGTTTTGCGTCATAACTAACGTAGTTCAAGCGATGGATCTGCGACAGAGAAACTACGGGTTTTGGGAAACACTCGTCACTACATAGTTCTTTTGCCAAACGATGCATCGCACTATGATAGTTCAGCCGCGAGTTACGTCGTTGTTTGGGAAACGCACCCTAGATTGGATTATTGCGGTTTACGGATGAGAGACCTGCCAGGATCAATCATATCACATGCTCCTCTCGAAATTAGTTTGTAAAACTTCACTTGAATGGAGAGTTCCGCTAAAATGAAACTTAATTTCCTTAACATTCATTTGTTCCAAACCTGTTTGAGGTTTTTTTTATCCTGTTGAACAAATGAAAACTAAAGAAAAACAGTTATTGACTTCCACTATATTGAACTATGGATGTCAATGGCTGTTTTTTCAACATTCCTCAGAATATCTTGTTTTGGGATCAACAGAAGAATCTGATAGAACTAAAATGGACATGTTTGAGTGAACTATCCCCTTTCAATAAATAGATTATAGACAAAAACAAGAATTTTTAGTTCTACGAAATTCTTCCTTCTGTTGATCACAAAACAAGATATTCTGAGGAATGTTGAAGAAACAGCCATTGACATCCATAGTTGTAACAAAAAATACAGTGGAAGTCAATGAAAGAATATCATAGAACTAAAAATAGTCTTCTTTGGCTGAACTATCCCTTTAAGTGGAGAGATCAGACAAAATAATGACATTCTATCTGACCCAATGTTCTTTTGGAACTCGATGTGTTTTGAAGATTGTTCCAAAACAACACTAGACTGCCACTGATTTTCATCATATGAATAAAAAGATTAAAAGTATATTTTGCATTAAGCCATAGAAATAAATAAATAAATAAACAAATAGGTTAACTCTCATCAATTGGTCAAAGACAAGGGTTTTTACAAATTAAGTTTTGTATATTTTAATAAGCAACAGAATTTGCACGTTGTTTTATCTCTTCATAAATATTTCTATTATGCTAAATGAAAATGACTAAATTATTTGATCATTTATCTTATATTATTATTTAAAGCTTAGTATTTTAAACATTTAAATATAGACTGTAGTTATACTTATTTGTACATCAAATTAATTAAAAAGTAAATAAAGTACTTTGATGAAAACATAAAGATGAAACATCCTGCCTTCGATCCGCAAGTTTAGACTTCAACTTTTACTTTTCTCCTGTCGTTTTTAAAAAACAGGCTTTTCTAGTCTGGTGTTAATAACAAGCCTTGTTCAAAACAAAATCTTAAGCTTTAATATTACATATTAATATGACAAAGAAAACTCTCAAAGTCAATGGCTTTCAGTAACTACAACTTTAAAGCAGGTTAAAGAAACATTACTGATACATAACAAACTTCAAAAAGCAAAAAAAAAGTTACCTTTTCGTTAGTGTGAAGAAGTGAAATCGGTTCAAAAGTGCTCTCAATGTGTGCACCAGCCAAACTGGCAGAGTATTGTCAGCCACTAGAGGAGGTTTGAGGCAGAAAAAACATCAGCAGCAGCAGCAGGAGGAGGAGAAGGACGTCCCAAAAACAACCTCCCGATCATCACTTCCATCAGTTTAAAAAGAACGGCTCATTTCCTCGTATAAAAGGAGCAGGTGTCCTGTAACAGCACTAGCATTGTTAAATTTTTCAGTTGTTTCAACTGCTTCAGATAGAAAGCGCTTTGCATAAGAAGATATACAGCACGAAAGGCAAAAGTCCAAAGACTATCTTTCATTGTAAAGTGATAAAGGTCATTTGGATGCTCTCAGCGTGCAGTTTTAAACCACAAAACTTTAAACAGAAGTGCATTTCACGTCCCTTATTCATTTCCTCCTGTATTTTGTAATTTAAGCAACTTGTGCTGCACTCATTTTTTCTCTTTGATCACGAAGATGAAGATGTGCTGATAACCTTTTAACAGAAGCTACTGCTGACAAAGCAGAGAATTTGTGATCGTCTATGACGGCAGCGGTACATTAAAAACCATAAATGATGTTCTGGGGAATTTGAATGAGCAAACGGCACTAAACATGAGCTGCTGCTGTTATGTACAGACGTGTTTTAGGATTTGAGTCACTAATGTACTTAAGAACTCAAACGCACTGATGAAATAAACAACTGGGATTGAAGTCAACCTTAAATATGATGAAGGCTTAACGATAATGTAAATACACCTTCAATTTGTGAGCTAGATTTCCTGATAAACAACATTCCGGTAGAAAGTAAATCTGCCAAGGAGTGTGTGGAAAAGGAGTGTGATTTATCACTTTAGCACCATGTGCTTTGGCTACAATCTGGGCTTGTGGCAACAGGAGTCACCTTTGTCCTCGATTTCAATAAATAAAAAAGACACATTTAATATTTCTTCAAACATGTCAGTTGTTAAACGTTTAGAGAATTACATAATTTTTCAAAAAAGAACATTTGATGTACAACATAATTTTTTCAGGAATATTAGTAACAAAAAAGTCTAAAACAAGTCCAAAAAATGGAAGAACGTAATAGGTCAGACATATTCATAACAGTCATATTCTAAAAACCCAGTAATGCTTAAACACCAACAAATTTATACAATACAAATTCTAAATAAAATCCTTTTATCACAAAAAATAGAGACACGCTTTGAGAAAGGCCACAAAGACAGGGTTCAAATCTGCCCAATACATGATTCAATTTGATCACAAACCCTGTTTCCCTGTACGGCAATGAGGAAAAGTTGCTCTAAAAGAAACAAAACAATAAATATCCATGACACACTGAACTCGGCACATTTGCAAACTATTGTAGATGAATTTAGAGGTATGTTTCACGTCAACTCCTAAACATCCTTCATGGATCCTCGCATGCTTAAAACAAACTAAAATGAAACAACGCAGGGAAAGCATCTGCGCTGTTTCAGGAAATGCAGTGCACCATTTAAATACTAAAAAAAAAATGGAAGAGTTTTAAAACGTAGTAACATAAAACACCAGGGGACGTCAGGCTTTCCGCTTGATGGTGGAGTGGTTTTCCTCAGCAGTACAGTGTGGATTTATTTAGGGCTCTGGATGATCTTTATCAGACTCCTCCTTCAGTTTCTGTTCCTGCATTCGAGAACGTGTCGAGCCTGAAGAGACAACAACAAAACATTCAAGCAACATCAGCATTACATCTGGTGTTAAATTATAAATATTGACTTGTACATCTTCACTTCTGTATTTTGGTATGATTGTATCAGATTCTAAATAGCCAGATTGAGAAAAAAGATTTTTATCATGACGCATTCAAAAACTTTCAGATCAGTAGGATTCATGTCTAATGAATGGGAATGTGTAGTATATTACAGTACATTAAATATTAACAATGATACAAATGCTGATTGTTCAATGGTTGAAATGCATAACTACTTTTGTGCTTTATCATTTATAATGAAGTAGATGTATTACCACTTGTGAGCAAAAGTACTTTGAGGCTATATTAACAGCAGGATGCATTAAACAAATGTTTTAATAACAACAAAAACTTGTTAAACAGCTACACTTACAGAACTAGTCATTTGTATTGTTAAGCTGTTGTAATGTGACTGATCATTTCTGTTGATTTGCAATTAGGGCTGCTCAATATATAGTTTCAACATCGATATCACAATGTGTGCATTCACAAAAGTCACATCACAGCGTCTGGAATGTGGAGTTGGGATTATTATTGTTGATCAGCAATGAAGAATGTTCAGTGTTTACATTTTACATTACTTTTGATTGTTCAATAGGGGCAGGACAAATTAGCAATATGCATGAGGTGGTGTTTCTCGTAATGGCGGATCAAACATAGATCAATGTTGCAATTCTAAGAAATAGATGTGCTGTTTTTTATTCTTTTTCCCTCTTCATTTGCAAATATCATGATATATTGTGGATGGCTTTCTTGTGATATAGTGTTCAGCATATATAAGTACACCCCTCACAAATCTTTTACATTCATATTTTTAATATGCAGCTATACGATATTATATTTGTGCATATACATTAAATTAGTCAGTACTGAAGCCAAATCTGGAGCTTATCTAACAAAATAACTCACGATAATGGTCCAAAATACTAGTTCACCCAAATTTATATGTTATAGAAAAATATTAAATACAAATTTAAAAAAAGAGGAAAAATCAAAGAGAAGCAAAAAATTTGAAAAATTTAGTTGAAATTTTGTTGGTTGTAATTTTTTTGCAATATTTAGCTTGAATTATTTTTATTTAGTATTATGTTTCAATTTCTAAATATGTTTGGTGACTAAAACATTATTTTCATAAATATATCTGTTTAATAAATCTGTTTTGTTTAAATGCACCAAAATACCAAATTATCTATATTCACTGAGAAATGGATAAAAATATTAATTTTCAAAATGTGGTGTACTCCATGATGCTGAGCACTGTATGTGTATATATAAGGGATGCGAACCTACATATAATTTATATATATATATATATATATATATATATATATATATATATATATATATATATATTAGGGGTGTGTACCTACACTGGTCTCACGGTTCGGTTTCCATTATTATGCCATCGATTTGGTTCAATCTGATATCTTGGTGCATTGACGATGCATTTTACTTAGCAACACAATAACTATTAAAAATGTATCATTTATAAATATATTTCTATATAATACAAGCTGTGAGATATATGTACTGTACCTTTAATATTACCTCTTCAAAGAAAACATTTTTTTAAATGTATCAAATTAAACTGAAGTACATGCACAGAACAACATGAGCATTTATAGCAAATAAACTAATGTAAATATTATCCTGCTTGCTTTTTGATCATTGTTGTACGAGTTCTTAAACGCCTATGATTGGTCACATGCTCAACAGAAAAGGCCACGATTGGCTCCAACAGTCAGCGCGGCTCTGGTGCTATTCAGCCGGACACTGATGTTAAATGGCCGCGGCGATCAGCTGATCCATTTTAGACAGCGACACGGCTCTCTGCAGACACGCTCGTGTCTTGGTCCACAAGTAACGTCATTTTTGTAACAGCCGAGTGATGAGATAAAACATTACCTCACGAACACGCCAGCAGGTCAAAGAGGAGATTGAAAGAGAGAGTTTACAGCTTCCTATTTTTTCCTAGCTAGGTTCTGATGTACTTCGCTGTCAGTGAAAGACTGTCCAGCAAACTCACAAGCAGTGAATTGTGCACAGTTATCTGCTTTTTAAGTAGTTGGTGTTTTAATTACTTACTCAAGACTATCATTCTGCTAAACATGATTTGCTCTATTTAGCTTTTTAGTGTTAAACCACAATCTGATGCAAAAAGAAAAAAAAGCTGCCATGTAAAGAAAAGAGGAAGTGTGACAGGTTTGAGTCTTTTTGCGGTTAAGGGGAAATCTAGCACATAGTTCAGACAAAAAACAGGTGACAAAGCTTGCAGGAAACTTACTCATCTCAGCCAGCTTCTGGATTAGTGCCGACTCGCCACTGGATTTGCTAAAACACAACAAAGATTCTCAATGATTGACTAGAATTACACTCAGAGAAATTCAGAATAAACTGAACATGACTCCCACCTTCCGTCTGCTTCATCTTGTCCATCCATGTCAAAGCGCAGCCTCTTCAGGGGTTTGGGGGCGGAGCCTCCGTCCAGACTTCTCTTGAGTGACCAGTCAGAGCTGCTCACCATCTGATTGATCTTCTGAAATTTGTCTGCCGACTGTTGAGATGAAGAGAGGCATTTTTATAGTAAAGCTCACACCACAAAGGACAGCTATAGAGATGTTAGATAATTATAAGAGATAACTGCTAATAGTATAGCATTAGATTCAACACCAATGCTTGATGATATTTTTTATGTGCCAGTGTTTTTCATCCTGGTGCCTTAAATGCTTGTAAAATCAAAATTGACAATGGTTTATCTTATAGCTCACATTTTTATTCTAACATTTTATTCTTACTTATTACTTCTAGAACAATTAATCTGTTCAAGTTAATCCACTGAAAAAGATTTGGTGATCTTGTTGAGCGTTTGGAGTGGTGCTCCTTCTCTGATGATGTCAGTTTGACAGCTTCATCTACAATATTCTTAACCACGCCCCTCTGACCGCTAGTTTGCTATGAGGGAATGATATGCAAAAAGCCCTGGCCCCTATCAATATTCTGTTTCAGTTGGAAGTACATCAACATACTGAAATAAAAGTCTCAGCAACTTTTCATGCAGAGTTTAAAGCAGGATGAATACTGATTGGCTGTAATTGTTTTTAAATAATTCCTTTATGACAATAATATTAAAACAATTATAATAAAAAGGGGAAATAATATGCCAAATGCATTAGCAAAATACATTTTGTACTGATCTACGTTACTAATTAATTTAACAAAAAAATAGCTATAAAAATGATCTGCTTCACAAAAGTACACTATAGAAACTTTACTGTATATTTTGATTCTGTTAAACAGATTAAAATGAAGAGAGTCTGAATAAAACATCTGCTGATGGGCAAAATAAATCAATCCAATCAAACAGAAAAATCATTTTCATATCCCATTGACAAATATTTCTTCTTGTTTTAAGATTGAACTCACTTATTTTGTTAAATTAGTCAGAAAAGATGATTTATTTTCCTAATTTTGCATCGTAAGTAAATGTTTCTTAATTTAAGAATGTTTACGTATTTTAATGAAAAACAAAATAAAGGAAGTTACCCAATTTTTGAAGAGCGTACAACATTTAATATTAGAATTGTATGTAATATGGAATTATGTAAGTATGAAATATTATGCAAGTATGGAATATGTGATTTTTAAAACCGACAAAAACCCTGATTTTATAGTCATGATAAAACTTGACTGTTTTTCTTCCTTTGAAATATTTATCATTGTTAAAATAAGTCTCATCATTGATGTGAACGGGCCTCAACACATTTAAAATAGTTTAAAAAAAAGTGCACTAACCCCAAAGGATTCGCCAATGGATATGAGAATTCTGTCCAGGATGCCATGAAAGAAAAGATACAGCACAATTAATAAAAGCACACATGACAAAATAATGCAGTCAAAATACCAGCTAAATGAACTGTTTAACCCTTGTGCGCTGTTTCAATTAACTACCTTTTGTTATGTTAGAGATGAAAACAAAAAAGGCAGCCGGTGGATAAATAGTCTTTGTTTTTGTTTACTCCATGATGTAGTTCTGAGAGCTGAGATGCATATTTTGATTTTCTCAGACACAACAAGGTAAGTGCTCAAAGGTCACTTTTACACACTCACAGACACACACTTTAATTTGCTGTTATACTCCATTTAACTCCATATAAAATCCAAAACCTAAGCCTATCTAAAGGGTTAATGGTGCCAACTGATGATCAATTGTAAAAAATACAAATTTTACCTCTTCCCAATGGGGAAAACCACCAACAATGATTATATGGTGTCATGGTTTTGCAATCAAAAAATGTGTTTTTTTTTTCACCAAATCAATGACATCATTTATGAATTTGGCAATTAAAGAGTTAAAATCCTGTAATTTTCTAAGCAATTTAGTAGTTTTGATCAGGTCTGAGGATGATTAACAGATTTATGCAAACATATTTGAAAAAATATTTATCTGATGCATTTTTACAGCAGTTCAATTTAGTGGATGTATTCATCCTGAACAAAACAGAAGGGTAGAACATTTGCTGAGTTATTTTTTTAAATTTCTAAGCTTTCTCCAAAATATGTATCAAAATAAGATTTGTCACCAAAAAGCATTCCATTTGCTGAAACACAGAAAGAGTTATGACCAAATTAAGACTCAAAATTACCCCAGAGTGGATGACAACATCCCCAACAGCACATAAGTGTTAATCTCACTAATCAAAATAAAATACTACTGCAAAATTCTCCATTAAAAGCCAAAAGACAGTCACGATTATATTTGTAAAGTTTAAAAACCCCATCTGATTTGGCATTTGTCCAAAACAGATATAAAAACGGATATGTACACTGACCTGCTCCGCGGGGTCATGACCAGAGGAGACACACGGCTGCTTTTCAGAGGAGACACGTAAACATTATTGCTGCCGGGAACCCGAAGAGGAGAGTTTTTATAGGGGCTGCAGGGGATGTGGGGAATGGGAGACAGAGGCGGTGGCTGAAACAAAAACAAACATCCTCAAATTGACCAAAACAAACACTTCATTCATTTCAACATGCCTTCAGGCCACTAGGGGGCATTATAACACAAGCAGAGGTCGGACAGAATCTTACCCGAGGAGAGGAATACTGGAGAATGTTAGTCTTCAGCTTCTGCATGAACACCAGGTTGTAGAAGACGATGATGGAGTCGTATTGACCCTCTCTGATCAGCACACGCTTGAATGTCTGACACATGCAGAGAAATTAAAGAGAGAGAAGCTTTCAGTGTTTGTTCAAATCACTTTGGAGTCAACTGCTCAATTGTGACAAATTGCTTCCACAATAAATACATATATTGAAATAATACATGTGCGTGCTGTGTGTATTTACACATATATACAGATAAATAGGACTTAATGTATGTATTATATTAATGCATAAACGTATATTTTTATTTCTATTTGATTTGTGATACATTTAACACTTTTATGTACATCCAAAATAAATGTGTCAATTGAAATAATATGTACGCGCTGTGTATATTTACTATATGTATATATAAAGACACACATTAATGTACGTATTAACGTTTACACACACATACATATATACAGTACATATACAGTTGAAGTCAGAATTAGATTTTTTAAATATTTCCCAAATGATGTTTAACTGAGCAAGGAAATTTTCAGAGTATGTCTGACAATGTTTTTTCTTCTGGAGAAAGTCTGATTTGTTTTATTTCGACTAGAATAAAAGCAGTTTTTAATTTTTTTCAAAACCATTTTAGGAACAAAACTATTAGCCCTTTTAGCTAATTATTTTTCAAAGATAAAATAAATCAGTTATTAGAAATGAGTTATTAAAACTATTATGTTTAGAAATGTGTTGAAAAAAAATCTCTCCGTTACACAGAAATTGGGGAAAAAATAAACAGGAGGCTAATAATTCTGACTTCAACTCTCTCTCTCTCTCTATATATATATATATATTTATTGAAATAACATGTGTGCCTGTGCTGTGTATATTTACTATATGTATATATAAACACACACAATAATGTATATATTAACATATACATTCAGTGCATCCGGAAAGTATTCATAGCGCTTCACTTTTTCCACATTTTTTATGTTACAACCTTATTACAAAATGGGTTTAATTAATTTTTTTCCTCAAAATTCTACACACAAAACCCCATAATGACAATGTGAAAAAAGATTTTTTTTTTTAATTCCTGCTAACAGCATTCAAATTTCCACAGTATTTCATAATATTTTTCTTCTGCAGAAAGTCTTTCTTCTTTTATTTTAGTTAGAAATTAAATTTTTTTTTAGGTTAATATTAGCATTTATCCCTTAAGAATTTATTTTATTTCAGCTACAAAACAAACTTGCTTAATTAACCTAATTAACTTGTTTAATTAACCTAATTACCTAGCTTAATTGACCTAATTAACTTGCATTTACATGCAATGTACATACATGTATCCTGCAAAATAACTAGAAAATATTATTTACTGTCATCATGGCAAAGACAAAAGAAAACAGTTTTACATAAAAACTATTATGTTTAAAAATATAAATTCTCTACAATAAACAGCATTTGAAAAATATTTTAAAAAGAATAACAATGTCACAGGAGGGCTAAACATTTTGTCTTAATTGTGTATGTGTATGTGTATGTATGTATGTATGTATATATATATATATATATATATATATATATATATATATATATATATATATATATATATATATATATATATATATATATATAAATAAATAAATATATATATAAATAAATATATATATATATATATAAATAAATATATATATATATATATAAATAAATATATATATATATATATAAATAAATATATATATATATATAAATAAATAAATATATATATATAAATAAATATATATATATAAATAAATAAATATATATATAAATATATATATATATATAAATAAATATAAATAAATATATATATATATATATATATATATATATATATATATAAAATACTAGCTTGTGTGTATTTATATATACTTAATAAATCGACACAGTACACACAGGCATATCATGTAAACAGAATGATTTAAACTGCGCTATTTCTTGATTCTTAATGTACTTGAACGATTAAAAAAAACAAGTCTCACCTCTTGATTAGTATTTGGCAGCTCTTTGTACGCAGTCACAATAGTTTTGAAGCGCAAATCCACGTTTTTCACCTTGCATATGGCATACATGGCTGACATGATCAACTGTGATGGAAAACAGAGAGGTGATCAACAAACTGCAAAGCTTAAAGAACACAAATGCAATATGTCATGATGTTTAGATCAAAAGAGCTGGCAGTACCTGGTCTAAGTGTCTGTCCCGCATTAATTCGTACTCATTCTGGAGGGTGTGCTGAAGCAGAGTCCATATTATCGGCTCCATTTCTGGATGTGAGGTCAGAAGATTGGAGAACAGCATCTTCAGTCGCAGGTAGGCCATCCTGTACACTGAAAAAGACAGGAAAAAAGAAACTCATTATGTAAAATGAGGTTTTCAAAGTTTAAAAATTGCATTGTAAAATGTTATTTATTCTATAAAGATCTGACAACACATCCAAATGAAAAATAAAAATATTATCATTTAGAGGACTATTTCCCCAGTAAATGACAATTTCGTAAGGTAAAACATTAGAGTTGTGTTGTCTAAAAATGAATAGAAACATGTCCGGAAACACGGCACCTTTTGTTTTGTCTCATCATCACAGCTGTTTCCTCCAGCGAAAATGCAACTCTTAGCGAACATTTATTAATTAACTATGATTATAAAACACATTACAGTGCATGTGGCATTAACTATATCACACATTCATGCACAGAATTAAACACAGTGACAGAACCACTCAGTGAATGTACTCATTTTAACTGCATATCAGAGTGAAACATTATGTGTTGTATCTTGTTAAAAATTATTTGCTATTATGACTTATATTATGATAGTGAAATATGTAAATTAGCCTGTACATTTTTAATATGTTTATATTTATGCCATTTTAAATGATAAAAGTGGCAGTTTTATTTAAAACATGGAAAAAATACTTGAGTATAGGCTAGTATTTGAGTTTTTGAAGTAAAAAACTTTTTATTTTCCTGATAAAAAAAAAATATATAAATATATTGTTATATTAATTATAGGCTCATTTTACAAGTCCCTTTAGAGTTAAACAGTTGGCTTTTGCCCAGGTTTTACCACAGCTTAGTATACTCAGCCAATCTCCGGGTCTGCTGGGGGCACTATTAGCTAAGCATAAATCATTGAATAGGATTAGGCTATTAGCATCTCGCTTTAAAATGAACAAATTTGTTTAAATATTTTTCCTTTTTTTAATGGATAGTTCATTCAAAAAAGTAAAATTGCATCCTTGACTCAACCTTTACTTGTTCCGAACCGGTTTGTCTTTTTTTTTAATTTTGTTTTACAAAAAAGAAGATATTTTGAAGAAAGCTAGAAACCTGTAATCATTAACTTCCATAGTATTTGTTTTTTCTTTCAATAGTTACAGGTAACTTTTGTTAAATAAAAAAAATAAAATAAAATTATATATATATATATATATATATATATATATATATATATATTTTTTTTTTTTTTTTAGGACTACACCACTGATCATAACATAATATTTGAAATACGCTTTATAGTTTATTATAAGGTTTGTATGCTGAGGAACGTTTATCCGCTGCGTACGTTAACGAGGTACCGACGACATCAGTTAACTTAATGAGAGAGATCATTTCGCTCTTTAGACAGTTAACGCTGTACTTCATCTGTGCTAGTATTACATGCACATTCCATGTATGTAAGTTATTATATTTAATTTACGATGCTCAAATATTTTGCTAATATGGGGAAGTAATGTTAGGCTAGCTGTTTGTGAGTTAAATTTATTTGAAATGGAATAGCGAGCTCATATACTTTCTTCAGAAAAATGTTTTTTAGATCGGTTGTTGATTTTAATGTGCAGGTGTGATAATGGATATTTTTAATTAGGATAAATGTGTTTCTAACTGGATCAGATGTAAACAGACAGTTACAATATTTTTGCACAGGGTCAATTAAACATAAAAAGAAACAGCGAGATATCAGACTTCTTTATAAAGTAACACAAACAGGCAGATCAGGTTCAAACATACCAGCTAGCCTATGTTTCTATCCAAAAATGCGAATGAACTTTATGCACAAAACTGGATTATCGCATAAAAGATGTGCGAATAAAGCAGCGTTTCCATCCAACGAGTCAAAGAGAACAAAATGATCAACAGTAAAACGGAATTTGCTGCGATAAGAGAAGCTGTGTCAATCTTTTCTTCATGTAATAAATGATTTGCGCCTCAGAAGACAATCCTCACGCAGTAAACGTGCGGTGGCGTTTGAAGGAGTTTGTGAGATGCGGAGCACAGACGCTCTTGATTCTGGAGGTAATTAATAATATAATAACACTAATACTGAAATGGTTATCGCGTTTAACAATGACCAAAACAACATTTCAGATGTTTAACAATGTGCTCAGCCTGCTGATTTGTCTATTCACACACATTTTTATCATCACATGATCTCTCATAACAAAATCACATGACTTTTTTAATTCCATTGTAGTTTATGCACATCTTTTCTTATAGAATAAAAAAAGTTTATTCTACTCAGTTATGTGCATATGTTTTTATGCGCATGTTCAAAATTTATGTGCATCTTGGCGTTTCCATCAACTGTTTTTTATGCGCATATCCAAACTAGGTCAGACTTCAGGTCCACCAGCAGGTCAGAGCATCTACTAAGCAATTATGTTTTAACCAATGTTAGAAATCAAATCCTGTCATTACTTATTAACTCACAACAAAGTGAGTAGATGATGAGAAAATTATTATATTTTCATATTTTTAATTATATGGTGGTAATGAATTAGATTTGGGTTTTCTAAACACTTTCAGTGTGTTTGTGTGTGCATTTGTATTTGAGTACGTGTGTGTGCGTGCGTGTGTGTATGGACCCCCTGAAATAGCAGTGGCCACCCCCTGTAAAAAATTCTAGCTCCGCCACTGCACACAAGAAGTGCTATTTATACAAGTAACAGGTAGGGGCCGATCACACCAAACACGCTTTTCCGTTCTAAAAACGCATGGTGCACCACACTGCCTGTTTCTGTTGACAAGAAAAAAAAAAGAAGCGCACACGCTTTTCATGTCACTAGGTAACAACTGAATCAGCTGGGTACTGTGCGAAAGTGTTGATATTGGAATAATTTAAATATTTAATAATATTGTGAAATTCAAGATTTGTGAGTCACACAGCTCCGGATAAAACAAACACTGCTGTCACCTCAACAGAAACCCTGCCTCTGCTTTCATTTAATTGGAGAATGAAACAGACGCAAGTGACGTAACACAAAGTTGACTTTTTTCAGCTGCAAGAGCACGGCGTGCAATGGCAAAAACGCAAGGCATAGCAGGCGGGTAAAACATGAGGCGCGCAGTGAAAATAAGCAGGGAGCAAAACGCTCACGGCTGTTAGTAAATCATACAAAAAAGATGCCTCTTAACGCAAAAATCGCGTTCAGTGTGATCGCCCCTGTAGTGCTTAAAGAATTAAGAGCTAGAGTAAGTTTTTTCTTTTGCTCAAGTGTTCAGGTAATCAGAGAAGAGATATGTTTTTAGTTGTCGTTTGACTGATATTAGTGAATCAGCAGTCTATGTGGGAATGCAATGATCATTCCTCCAGTGAGGAACATTATATGAAAAAGTTTTGGAAAGTGACCAAGAGCCTCTTTGTGATGGTACCACAAGGGGGCGCTCTCATGCCAACCAGAATCAAGTTTACAGAATGAAACAAAATGCATGTGAATGTAAACTACGGTTTAACCTACATTTCTTGTAGAAAAGGCTCAGTGAGTTTGAACGGGGGGCTCTGGTGCCTGGTGTGGGGGGCTCGGCCTCCATTACTGGGGGTTGATGGGATGGCCGGACAGGAGAGAGATACCTGGACAAAGGTAAGAAAGTTAAATGAATTCACATTTTGGCAATAAAAAGATCTAAATGAAAGGGTTTCCAAATGTCAGCGGTTGACCAACAAAACCATTCATGAGTCACTGAATTCATCTGCATTTACAACAGTACAACAAAGGCAGTAATGCTGTTAAATAAATATTCAAACAATTTAGAATAACCATTCAAATGCGATCATTTTTCCTGTGATGAAAAAGATGCTTTTTTCAGCATCAATACCTAATTTCTTTTTTGTTTTCAGGGTCACACACACACACACACACACACACACACACACACACACACACACACACACACACACACACACACACACACACACACACACACACACACACAAAATGCTGATTTGCTGCTCAATAAGCATTAATCACCATTGAAAATAACTGTTTTGATTATTTTTCATTATTCTCAGAGATACACTGAGCAGCATTTATTTGAAATCAGAGCGCATTCATTTGTAATCTTTTATACAGGTCACTTTTAGTAACTTTAATACATTCCTGTGTGATGAGACTCTTTGCTCGAGAGACAATCAAATCTATTTTGTTTATAAACATGACGCATTATAGTCATGAACAAAATGTATTATCACACTTTTTAAAGGTACAGTTCTCGCTATTAATAAATCATTAACTATGCCTTTTGCCTTAAACTCCTATATTGCTGCTTGTGAACAGTTATTAAGGTAGCCTATGAATATGTACTTTATAAATACTAATAAACAACCAATATTTTAATGATAGGCACCTAAACTAACGTGCTACAACTAATAGATAATATTTAATAATATGTAAAATAATATAAAGTAGTCCTGCACAATATATCGTTCCAGCATAGATATCGCAATGTGTGCATCCGCAATAGTCACATTGCAAAGATATGCAATGCTGAGTTGACTTTGCAGTGTAATTTCTACATTTACATATACAAAACCATCATGCATGCACTGTTTATTTCACATTTATCTTTGCTGTTGCATTTATCTATGCATGTAGTTTGTTTATGACATGTTATGCATGATTTACTCCCCTACTGAATCATCCCAGTCAATCAAAATTAATACATTGGGTAACACTTTAGGGACCAATTCTCACTATTAACTAGTTGCTTATTAGCATGCATGTTCATGAGATAACGGCTGCTTGTTAGTAATTATAAAACACATGTTCTGTACGATCTTATTTTACATGCCTAATCCTACCCAATAGGGTTGGGCCGATACGGCATATGGCCGATAGACATCAGGATGCTGAGCCAGCATCGCGATCCTCCGCCCCGCCCCCATCGCAGCAGCAATTCGCTCGTGAAAAATACACACTTTGGCCCCGTTTACACTAATACATCTTAGTTTAAAAATGGCATTTTAGAACGTAAACGATTCACGTTCACACTGGCGTTTCATCTAGCATTTCTGAACAGCCCTCCGTCCACACTATACTGCTGACAATGCACATCACGTGACCACACAAAGGCATGCGCAGCAGCATACGCGCACGTCTGAGCTCCAGGCAGTCAGTGGATGATTTGAGCACAAAACCCCAGCGAGCAGTGCACGTCGGACAGTTTATCAAGTATGTACTGCTGAATCGCACCTCACTATAGTTGTTAAACGAGATATTTAATTAATCTAGTCTCTATCTAATTACTCTTCAGTTATTTGAATCTATCAGCATCAGCACTGCTTTAATCTTTCGCTTTCGCGCTTGTACTTTGTACTGCTTGTACAATTTTAGTGAAAACCTCAGATACTGTTGGTTGGTTCCTGTTGGTGGTGCACCTTTTTTACCAACCTAGTTTGTCAACGCCATTATAATGACACAGATCCCTCTGCCTACTCATGCCAGAGTCCCACGGAAAAAGTGATTGACAGGTGGTAATTTGTGTGTAGATTTGGTTATGGGTAAAACAAGTAGTCAAGTAGTAGTCAAGTAGTTGAAACAGTAGGCTACGGTAGGCTACAAATAATTAATTCGTTATGAATTAATTAACTATTCATAAATAATTAATTCACCGCCGACTATTGACGTTGATGCCATCGTCCATTGCAATGTTTCACATTAAGACATCGTACGATGCCAAATTGTTCACCCAACCCTACTACCCAATACCTAAACTACCTTAATAACTATTAATAAGGAGCAAATTAGGAGTTTATTGAAGCAAAAGTCAAAATGGTTTGCTAAGAGCGAGAACTGAACCTTAAAATAAAGTGTGACCAAAAATTCTTTCCAAGTATAACAACATTTATCGCTATATATATTGCACTAAAACACAGTATCACAATGTCAAATTTCTCCAATATTGTGCAGCCCCATTGTCTAAATCTATAGTATTGTCTCATGAGCAAAGTCATAAGAAGGAATCTGCTAACATTTTTTGCTATTTCTGCGCAGAATGCGTATTTATGGAGAATGATTTTGGGAGTATCGTAACTAAAAACTTAATATATGAAATAAACAATCATTGAAATTAATAAAAAAAATTAATAAATATAAATTTACACAAGTAAATTAATGGACTGGATGGGCTAAAGATCTGCGGATTTCTGCGCACGCAGATTCCGTGTGGGTCTAGTCATAAGCAAAGACAAGTTTATTTATACACAGAGTATTTTAAAGACATCCTCAAACCAAAAATAAATGACAAAATTTTCCTTCGTTTTTTTTCTGGTACAAACAATAAGCGCAAGCACAATTAAAGTGCTCTCTTATGTGAGTGTATATATATATATATATATATATATATATATATATATATATATATATATATATATATATATATTTCGTTGATAAGGAAACTGTGTTGGACGCACTCGACTGAAGATATATATATATAAGTCTTACTACAAGCAAGATTCACACATAAAAGATAAAGCTAAAACTGGAATCAAAATATTTGGCATGCAAAATCTAATAGTGACATGAACTTAAAATGTCAACGGTTTCCCACCATCACACACATAATTAGCAAATGAAGCTGACTATAACCTTGTGGTCGGCCTCATTTTAGAGAGATGACTTCGTCTTAAATAACCACAGCCACACGCTATTTGCAGAGCACGGCTAGACCTGCGAGCCACTGTTAACAACGTCAAAAGTTTCCAGAAGAGATTTTGGTTCCCTGTTCTGCTTGTTGTGTTGCTCTGTGCAAACACGCCATTTCATTCTCACGGAAAGGTTCCCCAAATCAGCATTAATCCTGTAGTTCTGCAATACACTCAACTATGACTAATCTGACTTTAAATTACACTGGAGCTATTCCATCAACCAGCTTTAGTGGAAAAGTTTAGTTACAGGCCTTATGATATTAAAGAAGTCTTTTAAATACATGACATCCATTCTTATATTTCCAAGTCAATGTATTCTCTGGTAAATTGGGGAAAACATAATCCTTTCCTAATAATCCAATGATAGTCAATTTAAACGCAGAAATCATTTAGTAACTAAAGGGAATTTTAATCCCTTATAGATTTGTCCAAATGAATGTAACAGTAGTAACACTTTAGTTCAAGTATCAATTCTCAATATTAACCAGAGGCTTATTACCTGCCTAATATCAAAGTCTATAGAATACACAAGACGTGTCACTCATATAGTTTTGAATGGGGAAAACAGTAAGGATTCAATATGGTAAATGAAGCCCAGCCTACTAGTACAGGAGCCAATCAGCGATCGATTTAGAATGACGTTTCTCCGGAGGAGAAGCTCGGACCGGACGTGTGCTTTTGTTGATGGTCAACAAACACACCTGAATCTCTTTGAATACTTGCTTCACAGACATAAGACATATATCCACATAAAGCTTGAAGTCTATACTTTTAAATGAACCAAGTGCACTTGAAAACAAAAGTTTTTAGGTTTAATAATCTGTATGAATCAAACGCGGGGTACAGTCCGTCCTGTCAAATGCACATCACATGACAGCAACTACTCAAACACCCCACAAACTTGTAAACAAAGAGTCGCGTCATTTCTGGAGGAGATTCGCCATCAAGACCAAGTTGTGGATTAGTTCAGAAGAGCAGCGCAATCAGACGATCATTATTCAGAGGATGATAATGTGCAACACGACCACAAAAATGAGGTTGGTGTTGTGATCTCGTTTCTTTCGAGTGCGCATGCGCATTAGCTTGGGCACCCTGGAAATTTTGTTTGATTTGACGGTTTAGAAACTAAACTTATGAGACAGATGTTGCTTAATTTTATTGGTGATTCCAAATATGTAATGTAATCGTAGGCCTGGCAAACAGTGTTGGAGAATTTGATGTTTCCCTATTCAAACAGAATGCCCGAGCTCACTGCCCAAGAGGCGTTTCAAAGATGGCCACCGAGTGAAATGACTTGCCTTAAAGGGACTTTGCTATTATTAAGATATTGGCTGTTTATTAGCACATATAAAGTACATATTCTGTATGATCTTATTCGTATGCCTAATCCTACTTTGTAGGGCTGCACAACATATCATTTCAGCATCGATTTCACAATGCGCATATTCGCAATAGTCATATTGCAGGATCAGCAATGTCAGTTCAGTTTAAGTTCAGTTCAAGTTTAGCCATCCATTACAAAATTTGAGGGGGTAATATGGTTGACCAGGAACCGCATTGTGGAGTCATTATAAAGTCTAACCATAATAGAGTGCACACCTTTCATTTGCTTGTTTGCTTCGATTTTAAGACTATGAGATTTTGTAGTTTTATCAGGGCAGCACGGTGGCGCAGTGGGTAGCACAATCACCTCAAAGCAAGAAGGTTGCTGGTTCGAGCCCCAGCTGGGTCAGTTAGCGTTTCTTGTGGAGTTGGCGTGGGTTTTCTCCGGGTGCTCCAATTTCCCCCACAGTCCAAAGACATGTGGCATAGGTGGCATAGGTTAATTGGCCGTAGTGTGAGGTGGTAAATGAGTGTGTGTGGATGTTTCCCAGTGATGGGTTGCAGCTGGAAGGGCATCCATTGGGTAAAAAACATATGTTGGATAAGTTGGCGGTTCATTCCGCTGTGGTGACCCAAAATTAATAAAGGGACTAAGCCGAAAAGAAAACGAATGAATAAATGTAGTTTTATTAAAGATTAATTGTAGTTATTTTTATGCATAAAATAAAGACTATGCAGTGTTGGTCATTTACATTTGACTAATTCATTTCTGTATATCAATACAGTTAGAGGCGGCACAGTGGCTCAGTGTCGCCTCATAGCAGGAAGGTCACTGATTCGAGTCCCAGCTGGGCCAGTTGGCATTTCTGTGTGGAGTTTGCATGCGCTAAAATATATTTAAAGACATGCGCTATAAGGGAATTGGATGAACTAAATTGGCTGTGGTGTATGAATGTGAGAGTGTATGGGTGTTTCCTAGTACTGGGTTGCAGCTGGAAGGGCATCCGCTGTGTAAATCATATGCTAAATAAGTTGGGGGTTCATTCTGCTGTGGCGACCCCTGATAAATAAGGGACTAAGCCCATGGAAAATGAATGAATGAATGAATGCAGTTAAGACTCTCCAGAAAATCTGATTTATCCAGATTATCTATCCTACAAAATCATCCCGATCAATATAAAATGATCAATTATTTCCAAATTATAGGAAATAATTTAAGTATATTGTAATATAAAGTAATATAAAGTCCTCTCATGAAATTATATTCATATTGCAATATATAATCGCAGAAAAACAAAACATTGCAATGTCAGTTTTCATTGTGCAGCCCTACTACCTACTACCTAAACCCAACTACTACACTAATAACTATTATTAAGCCAAAACCCAAACAATGAGTTCATTGAGCTAAAAGTCATAGTCAATGTTTATTAATAGTAAGAATTGTACCATATAATAAAGTGTGATCCAAAAACCATAGTAAAGATCTTGTACAGTTTGCTTTCCCATGCACTGATTATGCAATAACCTCCTATGTTAGGGCCCATTTTAACATTAGACATTGCAGTTGCGTGTAAAGCGTTCTGAGTAGTGATTTAAAAAAACATTATTTCCTCAATCTGAGCTAACCCTAGTTTCGAGTGCGAACTATAGTAGAACTGCTTTTGATTGTTTCCTTTTAAACAGGAACACTTACAGATCAGCAGCGGTGTGGTTGTGATGGAGGGGCTGGTTGAGTGTTGCAGGGGGCTCTGCTTGTTCACCGGGTCCTTCCTCGCGAGACTGTTTGAGCAGGTCAAACAGCGGAGAGTCCTAGAAAAAAGACGAGCATGGAATTACATCACTGACCAAAACTGAAAATGTCTCTGGCTCCAAAAAAGGGAAGTAAGAGAAGACAATGCATACTACAGTGATTGAGGCTCTGTCTGTCATGTCATTTGAACACGATTACATTTTAATTCAAATGAAAAACTTCCCTTATTTACACATACAACCTCAAAATTTGGACTGGGTGTAAATTAAGACAAAATAACCCTGTGCATGTGGCAGACATGTTTTATAAGTAGAAGTAACTCGTAATATAAATGAATGCTTCAGTTTTGTGATGTGATAATTCTTTCACCATAAGGTTGATCATGTTTTAAGAGGAGAAAAGATTTTCTTCTCTATAACAGGCTTTTTGATTCAACAAACATCAAATGAACTCTCGACACTCCCTTGGTTTACAAGCTTAGGGTTTGCACACGGTGTTGTACGAGTGAGGTCACGTCGAGCTGAATGTGTGAACTTTGGACTGACAATCCCTCTTAGTGCCCAGGAATCAATGAGCAATGTGCTATTACATAAAACACCTTATAATCAGAAGGAAACCAAGCACAGACACACACAAACACTAGTTAATATTTTATATATTTTCGCTTCTATTAAGGGCTGTAAAGGGGTACATTTGTATAGACTTGACATAAATATAAATGATGGATTATTATTAACATTCTGCAATACTGACAAACACATAATAATCCAATGATAGTCAATGTAAATGAAGAAATCATTTAGTTACTAAATTATAGATTTGTCCAAATGAATGTAACAGTAATCAGTAACACTTTAGTTCAAGTATCAATTCTCGACATTAACTAGTGGCTTATTGTCTACCTATTATTAGGATATTGGCTGTTTATTAGCATGTATAACGTATATTCTGTATGATCTTATTCTTATGCCTAATCCTACCTAAAGGGATACATTTGTATAGATTTGACATGAAAAGAAGTGATGGATTATTACCATTCTGCAATACTGACAAACACATAACATAGTATTTTTTGAGATTTCCCCTTCTCCAGTAACAATTATTAAATATCGACCATTTCAATGTGGTCATTTCATTGGCCCATGAACATTTCCTGCTTGTTATCAAACTATTTCATAACTGCAGCAAGAGGCAATTTAATCAGAACCTACCGTTAAAACAGCTATCATAACATTATTTATCAATATGTGGCTCTTTTTGGTTTCTCAGAAGCTAAAAAAATAAAAAATGTAAGACAGGAAATAGGCTGGGACCATTGTTATTGTTTACATCCCTCAAAATGGTCTATACTTTTTTGCTAAGTGTGTTTTTGTGCTAGTACCTAGGCTGGTTTTGGCAAATGATATATAAATAAATGTGTCACTAATGCTTCATTTATTCAAATAATATTTTTTAAAGATTGTGTAGATATTTGCTTTGACAGCTTTTGAACTCAAGATATTTTGGCTTGTTTTTATGCAAAGTTTGTGTTAGCTTTAACAGAGGTAACTACTGTCATATCACAATATAGGTTATTACAATGCATATTATTACAATATTTTTGCAGACTCGTAGTATTATTAACTGCATATACTTTATAAGTTATAAAACTTCTTGATAGAAAGAAAAAAAAAATCAGTAGTTAAAACACTCAAAGACTACTTCATTTGGAATCATAAATAGGCATGGGCCGGTGTAAGATCCTGACTGTATGATAACCTTAGATAAAAATATGGTTTCACGGTATTGTGATTACTGCTCTACAATTAGTTATTTTTAAATGTCTGGGTAAAAAAACTACCTATTTTCCCCCTCTTTGAACACAATATATTTTATTTTAGGAAACATTTCTAATATTTTGGAGCAGTAAACATGTCAGACATGATAGAAAGTAAAAAAAAAAAAATCAGTAGTTAAAACACTCAGAGACTACTTCATTTGGAATCACAAATAGGCATGGGCCGGTATAAGATTCTGACGGTATGATAATCTTGGATAAAAATATCACGGTTTCACAGTATAGTGATTACTGCTCTAAAATTAGTTATTTTTAAATGTCTGGGTAAAAAAAAACATCCTTTTCCCCCATTTGGACACAAAATATTTTATTTTAAGAAACATTTAGAATATTTGGGAGCAGTAAACATGTCAGACATGATAGACAGTAAATAAATCAGTAGTTAAAACACTCAAAGACTACTTTATTTGGAATCACAAATAGGCATGGGCCAAAAATATCACGGTTTCACAGTATAGTGATTACTGCTCTAAAATTAGTTATTTTTAAATGTCTGGGTAAAAAAAAAACTACCTATTTTCCCCCCTTTGGACACAATATATTTTATTTTAGGAAACATGTATAATATTTTAGAGAAGGACGCACGTCAGGCTAAATAATTTAAACAAATCATTGGGTAACACTTTATTTTGATGGTCCATTTGAGTATTAGTAGACTGTCTACTTAATATCTGTTGACACTGACATTTAACAGTCCTTCAACAGACATTTAACTGACTATAAGAAACTTTGCAATTACATGTCAACTTACACTAACCCTAACCCCAACCCCAACCCTAACCCCAACCTAAGAGTCTACTTATAATCTAATGATAATTAGTTGCAATATAACTTAAATTTAACAAACGGACCATCAAAATAAAGTGTGACCAATCATTGACTTCTGCGGTTTTATTAGTTTCAAAAACACAGATTTCTTTACAAGACATTAAAAAACATAAAAAAACCCTTACATATGCCTTAGGAAGGGTTTAAAAGAAAATTTTAGCAGTTTTAAAACCTTGACTTTTCCAACCTGCGGTAAAACTTATAACCGGTTATCGTCCCATCACAAATAACAAATATTTTTAAGAGTTTTGCACAAACTAATTGCATTAACTAATGTATTTTAAGGTTTAATCGGCACTAATCTTGGGTCTAGATATAAACTAAAACCGACAGAAACTACATTTTATCTAACATCAGTAATATATTGGTATATCGGATATATATCGGAAGTGCTTTAACTGATCTTTAATCTTTAATATTAAAAAAACTTGCTTGCCCATGATGCACAGAAACATCATTCTGAAAGATGCACCTTAACCAAAAAGCGTGTGAACTGTACAGGGCAACTCATTCTGAAAGTGCAGCATTTGCATCAGAGAAGAATAGGGAGTCATAAATAGACAATTCATAGATGGGAGGAGCTTTAACTCCAGCCCCACCCTCTTATCTGCCCTCCAGCCCTCCACAATCAGCAAATCTCACTGTGTACACCGGAGACTGAACGGCAGAGTTGGAGACTAATAGCCTCACACAGCTACTACATAGTGACACAGATCCCAGAGACAAAGACCACCACTGCGCTCACCACAAAATACACAGTAAAGAGAAGCCAAGAAAAGGAACAAGAAACCGAAAACCAGGCAAGTAGACGAAAACATCACATCGCATTTATTTTGTGGTGAAAATCATCAGGCTATGGATCAACATTTCATAAAGAATTCAAGATTGAGGACATTTTATCTTGTAAGCACCTTGGAACAGAGAAGATGAAGAGCAAACATCTAGAAACCAACTTCCTGTGCTGTTAGTAAGGCAGCTATTCAGTAAACCACTTATGCAAAGCATCCAGCACACCTTACTGAGAGGACAAAGGCAAGCTGATGTGGTTTGCTCATGCTGATGTTTACGTGTGAGCACTTGCTGTACTTTGAGAGTAGGATTACGCAATATCTGAACGGTAAGACACAGTGTAATGCATACACACTGGATTTGTATACTTCTTTACGGATCTTCTGAGGTTTGACAGATACACTCACTCCCTTTAAGCCAAAAGAATCATTGATGATGACTGAGAGGAGCAACTGCACAAACGATAGCTTCAAATATGTGTTATACAGCTCTGTTTTCAGCATTGTCTTCATCCTCGGGCTGCTCTTCAACATGGTGGCCATGTACATTTTTGTTTGCAGACTGAAAATGCGCAATGAGACTACAACCTACATGCTGAACCTTGTGGTCTCGGACTCCCTTTTCGTCGTTAGTTTGCCTTTCAGGGCATTTTACTTCATCAACCGCCAATGGCCTTTTGGTGATGCTCTCTGCAAAATCTCAGTGACGTTGTTCTACACCAACATGTACGGCAGCATCCTCTTCCTCACATGCATTAGCGTTGACCGATTCCTGGCAATCGTTTACCCTTTTGCATCAAGGACACTGAGGACCAAGCGTAACGCCAAAATAGCATGCGGTGTAATCTGGGTGGTTCTTCTGTCAGGAGGTCTTACCGCAGGATTCGTGATGGACATCACTTCACATAAAAATGAGACGTACTGTTTTGAAAACTACTCCAAATCTCAGTGGAAGTCCCAGGTTTCAAAAGTTGTGGTGTTTATGGAGACGGTGGGCTTCCTGATTCCACTAATGATCAACTTTATCTGCTCCATGAAGGTCTTGCAGACTTTACGACACCCTGAAAGCATCAGTCGAGGAGGGCAGCTCAACAAAGCCAAGATCTTACGCATGATCGTGGTGCACTTGCTCATCTTCTGTTTCTGCTTCATCCCATTCAATGTCAATCTGGTCTTCTACACTCTGGTCCGAAGTGAGGTTATACAGAACTGCACCGTGGAGACGGTGGTCCGGACAATTTATCCTATCGCATTCTGCATTGCGGTGACTAACTGTTGCTTTGACCCAGTGATCTATTATTTCACCTCGGAGACCATTCAGAATTCAATGAAACGGAAGTTGTATGGTGTACACAAAAATACGTTAAACAACACTATTGACAAAAGTGATTACAAAGGAACAATGGAGAAGATTGATAAAATCACATCTCTTAAAGCTAAATTCATGATTGAAGAGTCTACAATATGACCAAAGATCAGGTAGCAAATAGGTTTTATACAATTTTTGTACCAGGTTTTCCTCTGACATTTAGCGATTGGTTTTGGACAGGATATAGCAGACTGATAACTATCTGAAAACTGCACAAGCTGAAAGATTAAAGTCTGAGTATCTATAGAATGGGTGTTTGTTTACAGCACAAACTCAGCAACTGTTTGCTTTAATAGATTATTGATATTATAACAATCGCACATGACTATGGGCTGAAAAAGAAAATAAAAATGAGTATTTCTGAACTAAGTGTTAAAGTTGAGCCTTAAACCTGCTTGCTATGTGTTAGAAAAGTTAAAATGGTTGCACTTGTCACTGAAATTACATTTATTAACATTAGTTTTATACTTTTTTATACTGTAGTTTATACTGCATCAGATTATCTAGATCACAATGTAAGTCTATAATAACAATAGAGTAATAATATAAATATACTATTGATACATGTCAATTCGTGTTTGTTCATCCTAATGGCACCTACTGAAATGTCATCCAGTGCTCAGCATAATGCAGTACACCTCATTTTGAAAATGAATATTTTTATCAATTTCTCAGCGAATATAGGTAATATATTTTGGTGCATTTAAACAAAACAGATTTATTAAACGGATATATTTATGAAAATAATATTTTAGTCACCAAACATATTTAGAAATTAAAGGATAACACAATTAAACTCAAGCAAAATATTGCAAAAAAAAAAAAAAAAGAAACCTACAAAATTTCAACAAAATTTTTCAATTTTTTTGCTTCTCTTGACTTTTTCTCTTTTTTAAATTTGTATTTAATATTTTTCTATAACATAAATTTGGGGGTACTAGTATTTTGGACCGTTATCATGAGTTATTTTGTTAGATAAGCTCCAGATTTGGCTTCAGTACTGACTAATCTAATGTATATGCACAAATATAATATTGTAGAGCTTCATATTAAAAATATGAATTTAAAAGATAGATTTGAGAGTGGTGTACTTATACTGTATATGCTGAGCACTGTATTTAGGACAATGATTTAGCTGCATATGAAAACACTCTATTCAAGGATAACAGTACAGCAAACTGCTGCTTTATTCAAGTTTTTGTGTTATTTAATTGAATAAATGTTATTTCATTGTAATATGTAGAAACTGACCTTAACCAAGATGAATAAATGGTGTAAGACTCATGCTATTTTAAATCGAAATGACCAATGTCAACCTTACTATAAAGTGTTACCATCTAAATCTGAATCTATTTTTGTTTTACATATAAATGTATTAATATTATCATATTGACCATTAGAACTGCCAGTCATTTGTAACACAAAAGTTCCCATTAAGTGTTTCCACATGTCTTTCTATGTTTATTTCTGGGAAATTTAAACTGCTAACATAGTTTTCCGAGTCAAGACCTGATTAAGATAAACAAATTCAATTATATTTGCTCAGATGATAAACAGTAAGCGGAAAAGGGAGTGACCATAGAGAAAGATGACATCAAGTCTAGAGATTATATCAGGGTTTGTCTTTGTAAGAAATTAAGCTGATGACGAACAGTTCTGCAGGGTGTGCCCCGGGATTTTTTTGATTTGTTTGGGATGTAACGTAGCAACTGAAAATAAGAAATATCAACATTTCTGATTATATTTCTTTTTAAAAATATTTTTTAAATACAGTTTTAAAAACATACCATGAAAAAAAAAAACAGTGACCTTAAATCAAAAGTGCAAGGCTGCATTTCTGGATTGCTGAACAGGACTGAACGAGCTCTGCTCCTTCACTAGCACTGCATTCCTTGGGTAATCACATGCCTGAAGGACATGCTCCAAACACTCACAAACCATACCTCTAAAGGGCATTTCAAACAGCCAGTAGGTTTTGCATATATGCTTCACATAGAATTTTACTGCCTCTTGTGTATATACATTTTTCCACACATATAAGGCAGAGCTCAACTGGAATGAGCTAGTGAAAGACTGAATAACACTGTCGCTGCATTTTAAATTAAAGCTGTTACAGTATGTTTATTTTTTAAGTACCTTCAAATAAAAATGGGCCTGTCCTAATAACTGCACTTGGCAGTTTTGCACTGACATGTATTTTGTTTGTTTGCTTGTGTTTAGTTTTGCAACAATGAGTCACATACACACAAACACTACGAAAACTTTAAATATTCACAATAAAAAGGATCAGACATTTTACCAATTAACAATTCATCAACTGAATAGCCACTGAAACAATAAATGTTTTGTCTTACAATCAGGTCTGAATCGGCATCATGGAAGCAATTGAAATTCTTTCCATAATGGGTGATTAAAGTTCATTAAAATTAATTTAATTTTCTATAAAACCTGTAAAATATGTAATGTAAAAACCTTTAAGTGGTCATTAAAAAATTAGTTCACCAAAATGTTTATTATGTTATTAATTACTCACCCTCATGTCATCCCAAACACAACAGAAATGAAGAGATTTTAGATGAAATCTGAGACTCTCCACAGACAGCAAGATTCCTGAGACATTCAAAGTCCAAAAAAGGAACCAAAACTGTCAAAACATTAGATGTGACTTCAGTGGTTCAACTGTAATCACACAAAGCTCTGAGAACACTTTAGTGTGGCAAAACAAAACTAAATATAATTTAGTTTGGCTTTATCTTCTCTCCTGTGTCAGGTCAAAGTGTATTGCTGGAGCCAGCAGTGCAACATGCATTTTATTTCCCATAGTAAACATGCACCCTAATCTGACACAGTAGACACAGGTGTACAAAGTTGTTTTCATAGTTTTTTTGGCATACAAAAGTGTTCTTGGAGCTTCATATGCTTACTGCTGAAGCATATGGATTATTTCGACTGAATGTTTGGTTCTTTTCTAGACTTTGAGAAGTCTTAATGTCTATGTAGGATAAGGGAGCTATTGGATTTCATCTAAAATATCCGGATTGGAACAGCATGAGGCTGAGTAATTAAAAACAGAATTTGTATTTTTGGGTGAACTAACCCTTTAAGACTACAAGTGTACACAGAACTTTCTAATAACCAATAGGACACTCAACAAAGTGTCCTTGCATGTGATTTAGAGCTTTATTTACATATTTCGAACATTTAACACATTGCACTTTTAAAAAAAAATTCCAACATATCTGTTCAGAACTCCTTATCAATGATACCATTTAACTGTGGCAATTTAAGTGTTTAAAAAATACAAAATAAATCTCAATCGAAACATAAAATATTTTACAATTAATACAAAATAAATGTGATATCAAAATAAATGAACTAAAACAGCAATGTTTTTCGACTTGTGCTTCCAAGGTGCGAGTTCCTGAGCTTGATAAATGTTTGGATACGCTTAACCTCAAAACCATGCCAATACCACAAGCATGGGTATTAAGACAGGACACTTCACTGTAAAAAATGCTGGGTTCCACACAATTGCTTCATGTTGTCCCAACACAGCTCATCGTTTTTACTCATTTAAGTGGATTGAACATAAAACAATTGAATTGTCCCCAAAAAAAAACACAAAAAATTGTTGTTTCAATTAGTTTTAAATAAGTAGTTTAAAAAAGCAGCAAAAGTAATATTTTGAGTTTTGTTTCTCAATAAAATAATTATAATTATGTAAAAATTGAAGTGATGAATGGAAAATCCTCCCTTTCTCTGGATCTACATTTATACAGTAGTTATTTCTTTGAGAAAATCATTGCTTTTTGTTTAATCCTTAAATTACGGATGACATTCTTTCAAAATTAAATAAAATAAAAACGTTATTTAAAGCATTGCACAAAGTGAAAAGAAGCCATGTTTTCAGCCATTTTTACATTCATTTTTAGACAACACAATATTAATGTTTGAACTTAAATGTCAACACTGGGGATAAACAATATATTCAGTATATCCATATCGCAATGTGTGTATCCACAATAGTAACATTACAGGATTATATGATTTATTAAAGGTTAAAAAATTAAGATATTATTATTTTTGTTGAATTATTTAAACAATGATGACTGCTATTTTATGTTTGATTGTTCGATTTATGTGCTTGAATCTGGTTAGACTCCCTAGAAAACCATAAAACCCTGTTTATTTATTTATGCTTGTAATTTATTATAATTTATGCAGATGCACTGCAGAGAAAAAGACTTGACCTTCCTAGTCTATCTAAATTAAGGAAACCTTTCCAAAGAGCTATTCAAATCATCTGGTTAAAAAAAAAGTCAGATTTTTTGTCAATATCGTGCAGCCCTAGTACACTAGCTAGTTTACTGTGATATCAAATTATTTGCAGTGAATATAATTATATATACTGTATAAATGGATAGATTTAACATTCAACAGGTCACAATTAATATTATTACTATTAGAAAAACTATATTTTGCACAGACTTTATCGTTTTGCCAAATGTTTAATTATTTTAACAAGAAAATAAAACTAAAATATGCATGATTGCTAATCTAAATCCCATCACGCAGTAAATGAATCAACTTACAGCTGAATTATAATCAGTTTGTTATTCTGATGTTGGTTTGTTTGTTTTTTATTCTGTGCACAAGCTTAACTTCTTAAGCCTAAAGCAGATCTCAGTAACATTTCCTGTACTGTGGTAAAGACTTAAATATAATGTAAAATGTGCTGCTGTGGGAAAGTACATACTGACAGTGAAGCACATGTCTTTGAACTGAAAAACAAGTGAACGCAAGTTTCAAGAGGTTCAAGAATGTGGTGGAAAAAAATGGATGGAAAAATGAATTCCATTGTTGGTAAGAGGAGTGTTGAAGTGTTGAAAGCTGACAGAAATATCTAGATTTTTACAGAAATGGTTTCTTTAAAAAAAAATGCATACTAAGATTTTTGCTTTACAAAATGAAAATATGAAACAGGCTGGAAATTAAACAGAGGTCATGACTTCATAAAACTGATTTTGCTGGAAAGTTATGGCTGGATTTGTAGTTTGACACATTTTTACTAATGTTTATGATCTATGCAAATTCCACAAAGCCTCATCTACATTACACAACTTAATCTTGATGACAAATCCACAGAAACTGCAACAGCAAAGCAGAATTTTACAGAATACCACAGATTCTACAAGATTATTACAAAAAGCGTTATGCAAAACTGTAATTCAAAACTAGTGGAGATTTACTGTGAAATCGTCATCATGTTAGGTGTTTTAGAAAACTATGAATCTGAAATTCATTTTTTTTTTAAATAAAAGTAAAAGTAGTAAAATGAGATTACTGAATCAATCTAATTGTGCAGTAAATAAAGTGATACATTGTAAAAGTTTTAAAACAAACAAGACCTTTACTAAAGGTCAAGGCTTTGCACTATTTTTACTATATTAACAATAAATCCACACACCCACATCCAGCTCTGAATAGATATATGGCGCATGCATGCGTGCGCGCGCACACACACACACACACACACACACACACACACACACACGTTTATTTATTTAGTGTGACAATATATATAGTCTTAATATCTGTTAAAGACACCTTCACTCAAGCTCGACAATGAGCAGAGACTGTTCAACTCAAAAGAGAACACCGAGATTAAGATAAAATGGATGAGAAAAAGCAAAATGGTAAGATGATCCTTTTTTTAAATGATGCAATCTACAATTTTAAGGCAATCTATGATTTTCACATCAAAAATGAATTGTGCTCAGTTTTTAAGTCTCTATAAGTCTTCTACAGACAATTTATTTCTAATAAATACTTTTTTTCTCACTGAATCTATTGTTTTGTTGATTTTGGTTGATACCTGTCATTTAACTGTATATTAAGCCATATTTAATTTAACTCGATATAAAAAAGGCAAAAATATTATAGTTTTGAACATTAAAAAAACAAGTAACGATCAAATTTTTTTTAGTTCTTTCTCATAGTTCTTAAAACCTCTATATATATCGTTACGTCTAAAAATATTATATTTATTATTATTATATAATATATTATTATATTATTTTAGACGTGTCTAGGTAGGTAGAGGTTTAGGTACTTAGGTTTACTTATGTTTGTTGTATTATTATTATTATTATATTATATTATTATATTATATTATTATTTTAGACTTATATTTATGTAGAGGTTTAGGTATTGAGGTTTACTTATGTTTATGTTGTATTATTATTATATTATTATTATTATTATTATATTATTATCCTTATTATTATTTTATACTTAAATTTATATAGAAGTTTAGGTATTGAGGTTTACTTATGTTTATGTTGTATCATTGTATTATTATTATTATATTATTATTTGTATTAGTTATTTTTCTTCTTCTTATTATATTATTATTTTAGACTATTATATTTATGTAGATATTTAGGTATTTAGGTTTACTTATGTTTATGTTGTAATATTGCAAAATGCTTTTGCTATTACCAAGGTGGGATACAGTTAAGGTTATAAACTTTTTAAGTGGTTAAGGTAAGTTAAAATTTAGGCAAAGAGTCGTTAGTGTAATTACAGATGAACTGATCATAACTTAATCAGAATAAGACATCTTTTCTAAAATATGAAGTATAATATCAATAGGTGCATTATATCATGTATTATATCTATTTTGAGCACATTAAGCTACTAACAGCTTATCTATAGTGAGTGCCTTTAGTTTTAAAACACTTCTGAAAATAGGTATAATTGAGTATAGCAGCCGAAATCTATTTCATCCAATAAACTTTACATTTTAAGCCATCCATTATTTGCACTCATTGTAAATTTGTTGACGTTAAACTGGTTTTATGCATGCTATGAAACTGTAGTAGCGGCTAGTTACTGGAACTGGCCTGATTTTCTAAATTAAGTCCTCCTCTGTCATAATTCAATCGCTTTACCTTTCCGTTTCATAAAGCCAGGTCATATAGACACAGCCGTCCTGGCTGATTATAGCCAGCTGAGAGCAGCAGGTGGTTCACTTTATATGAAGAGGAAGTTGTAACATTGTAAATTTCCTTTTACAGTTTCAGGTGCCTGCATGAAGAGGAGCCACTCGGACCTTAAATGATGAGACCAAACAATAAAAGCCTAAGATGTGAGATTGCCAAACAATGATGCCTGCCACCTTTTTTAATCATTTAAAATGCTAGTACTGGTATAACCGTGCAGCAGTTGTCCTTATTAAGATCTGGAGTGATCATGCATCTCCAAAACACAACATACACACCTATTCCAGCCAACTGCACGGTAGACACCAGCTACCGCTTCACCTTCTACAAGACCTCCTACAGCGTGATCTTCATATTCGGTGTGGTCAGCAATTGTATAGCATTGCGGCGTTTTTGCCGCATGCCTCAAGCGTTCACCAGCACGGCTGTCTACATGGCCAACCTGGCCGCTGCGGATATCTTCTTTGTCATCTCCCTGCCCCTGCGCATCTACTATCACCACAACAAAGCCAGCATCTACAACCGCACCAGAGACTGGTCTCCAGGAATGGCTTTCTGTCAACTGACCTTCACACTGAAGTACATCAGCCTATATGGGGGAATCTTCTTCTTGGTTTGCATTGGAGTTGACCGCTACTTTGCCGTGGTTCACCCTCTAGTTCAGCACCTGAGGAAAGTCCACACCGCCCGTTTGCTCAGCGTTGGGATCTGGTGCCTGGTTCTCGCACTCAGTCTCGCTCTGCCCTTCTTGTATTCGGCAGCATCTCAACGACACAAATCATGTCTGTTGGATCCTTCATCTAAACGCCACCGTACTTTAATCCTAGCTGCTCTCGGTCTGGTGCTAATCGCCTACCTGCTGCCTGCACTACTCCTGTTGTTCAGTTACTGCAGTATACTCCGCGTGCTCCGCAGACTGCCGCGCCGCAGGAAGATCCGGCATCGGCGCACACTCACCATCATCTATTGGGTCCTGGTGGTCTTTTTCCTTTGCTTCACGCCGTACCACCTCAACCTGCTGGGTTATACGCTAACACAAGTGGGCCTGGTGCAGAGCTGTGGACTTGCCAAAGTCACTAAAGTGCTCCATCCCATAGTGCTCTCACTAGCCAGCACAAATTGCTGCCTGAATCCCCTAATTTACTACTTCTCCAGCAGCCTAATGCACAAAGATCCAACCGTCAGTAGAGGAAGTGCTAGTCAGTGAGTAAAAATTTGATTCTAATTGAAGACTGAGCAATGAAGTCACCATTAAAATAAAGACAACTTGAATGGAACGTTGCAGTATTTGAAAATGATTTGTCTGTGTTTATCTTTGGCAAAAACAAACAAGCTGCAATATAGCAAATTACAATGATACCACCAATTCATCACGGACAAAATCAAGTCTTGCCCCTAACCTTTTCTCTAGTTCAAGAGACCATTTAAGTCTCATTCACACTACCAGAAACACACTGCATCAAAGCAAAAAGATCCCATACATTTCAATGGAATTTCCAGCAAACTCCAACTATACTAATGACAGCGACTAGTGGTGAATAGATGTGGGCGTGTCCATTAAGAATCCGTCAAATTCATGCAAATGAAGCAACAGCCAATACAAGCATTATTAGAGCTCATGTGATCCTCTATTAGCTTTTGCATAAGCCAGTTGAGTTCTCCATGCTGTAGATTTACATGGATCAAAATTTGTTGCGGATAAATGGCCGTAATGGCAAAGAGGACACATTTTACTTTCTTGTTCATCATTGTATTTAAGCGTTTTATTTACTGATTCCATTTATTTAGCGTTTTCCCTCCATAATGTTTATTTTCAGATGTAAGAAATTCATTCCTTTATTCAAAAACGTTACCTTAACACCCTCAAGGTGAAAACGGCCACTAGCAAGACAGAGAACGAAAGGCAGCAACAAAGTCGCTGGCAGTGTGAAAGGTATGGTGGCCGAGAGAGCTTAACTGTGATGGACGGACGGACGCTGCTGCGAAATGTTTATTGTGCTGTGACTATTGCTCAGTGAAATTGTAGATGATCTTTAAAAGGTGAGTTTTTTTTGTTTTTTTTGATTAATCATCCTGATTCCCTTGTCTTTTGTATTTTATTAGCCTAAATAACCATAACCTAAATAGCCGGGTCTGTCACGTTTTAGGGTCTCCTTAAAACATTTTGGTTGTGTTCCATTTTATTTGCAAGTGTTGTGAGAAAATGCAGGCGTTTTCGTAATTTGTTTGCGTTGTGAGAAAACGCAGCACATTTTATTAAATTGTTTGCGTTGTCTACACGTGTGCTGTCAAACCGAAATGAAGATCGTTTCTTAATTTGCTGGTGTTTTTTGTAATTGCATGTGTCTTCTTAAATTGCAGCATGTTAAGCTCTCTCGACCACCCTAGTAAGGGGTTTTACTTGAAAGTAGGGTAGCTCTGGTCACATTCCATGACTTCATCAGGAGTCTCTAACTTTGTCCAATCTCATAAACCAATTGCACTTTGATGATGTAAGCAATTGAGGAGTCAAGGAATACATTTGGAAAGACTGCAGCAAAGATGCTAAATATTTTTTTTTTTTAAATCTCCCACAAATTCAGGTTAGCAAATTTTTTTAATTCTAATATTCACACACCAAAAAATTAATGAAACTATTTTAAACTACAAGTCAACTGTGACAGTGAATGAAAACTCCTTACAGCATTTTTTTTTCAGATATGTTTAAGTTCAGCATCATTTTTTGTGTGTTTGTCTGCAGATCCCACATTGACTTGTAGGCTCTATAACAAGCAAAGTATCTCAAATGGACAGTGTTTTGAGTAAGCACTCCTATTAAAATCCTCTTAGTAAATTGAAAAATTGGTGTGCTTATTTATGGGATTCTAAAAAAGAAACAATTTACAACATTAGCATAAATAATATAACCAAAGCAACATTTGTGGATTTATTTGATCTAAAACACAATTATAACAGTGACAACTTGCATATAATTAATCAGGACTAGTCCAATGAGCATAACAGTTTCTGATTGGAGCATCCTTTCTTCCATTTCATGATTTTAAACCAGTGTTTCCCAACCCTGATCCTGGAGGCACAACAACAGTACATATTTTAGATGTCTCCCTTATCTGACCCATTAATTTGAGGTTTTGGAATCTCTTCTAATGTTCTAATGAGTTGAATCAGGTGTGTTTATTTAGGAGAAGGTTGAAAATGTGTACTGTTGGTGTGCCTTCGGGAACAGGGTTGGGAAACACTGCTTTAAACAATACAGTATAAAGGATCACTCTGCCATCTTTGCAGGTTCTAAACTAAGCTTGATGCTTGCAAAACAGATGCCTTTGTGTTTGAATTATTGAAATCATGAATGCAAATAGCAGCAGACAGTTACTCACCGCTCTCCATGCAAGACTCTCCATGATCACATGTTCGCACTGCTCCAGGTGCTTCACCATGTCATGTTTCAGGGTGGGCTCTGCTTTAATGAAGCTCTCGATGACCTTGTAAAAGTCGAAAGCAGGCAGCTGGAAGACACTCAAAATCCAAGGAAAGCACAGATCGCTTTCAACGGAATCGCTGGCCCCTGAACTACGGCCAAAACCTCCATTCTTCAAGGAGCTCCCTGGAAAAGGAAGCAAGGTTAAAGTAAACAAGCTACTTCTGTCTCAAGTATACACTAGCGCTCAAAAGTCTGGGGTCAGAAAGAATATATGTTTGTTAAATATGTCTATTCTGCTAACTAAGGCTTCATTCATTTGATAAGACAACTGAATTGACTCTAAAATCGTGAAATATGATTATAATTTAAAATAAGTTTTCTCATTGAATATAGTTTAAAATGATATTTAATCCTGCAATTCAAAGCTAAATTTTATAATAAATATATAATGATTTGCTGTTCCATTCTGATCAATTATTATTGGTCCTCTATCATTAATAATAATTCTCAGAATGACCAATGCTGAAAACAAGTTTTGCATTTAATAGTTTTGTAAAAACAGTTATTCATTTTTTAATAAATAAAAGTATTTATTTTAATGGTACTTTTGAAAGGTACTATATAAGTTTCCACAAAAATATGACGCAGCCCAGCTGTTTTTATCAGTATTAATAAATAAATACTGTTAAAAATTATATACAACCAGTATATAATGTTCATAGTACATACATCTGTAAATATTACCCATAATTTGGATCCATAAATGGATTAAATTCATTTATTTCCTCAACATTCAACACACAATACCCCATAATGACAATGTGAAAAAATATTTTTTGAAATTGTTGCAAATTTACTAAAAATAAAAAACCTGAAAAATCACATGTACATAAGTATTGACAGCTCTAAATTGAGCTCAGGTACATTCTGTTTCAACTGATCATTCTTGAGATGTTACAGCAGCTTAATTGGAGTTCACCTGTGGTAAATTCAGTTAATTGGACATGACTTGAAAAGGCATTCACCTGTCTATATAAGGTCCCAGGGTTGACAGTGCATGTCAAAGCACAAACCAAGCATGAAGACAAAGGAATTGTCTGTAGACCTCCGAGACAGGATTGTTTGAGGCACAAGGCTGGGGAAGGTTACAGAAACATTTCTGCTGCTCTGAAAGTTCCAATGAGCACAGTGGCCTCCATCATCCGTAAGTGGAAGATGTTTGGAACCACCAGGAATCTTCCTATAGCTGGCTGGCCATCTAAGCTGAGTGATCGGTGGAGAAGGGCCTTAGTCAGGGAGGTTATCAATAACCCGCTGGTTACTCTGAGCTCCAGCGTTCTTTGGTGGAGAGAGGAGAACCTAACAGAAGGACAACCATCTGGGCAGCAATCCACCAATCAGGCCTGTATGGTAGAGTGGCCAGACAGAACCCAATCCCGCCTGGAATTTGCCAAAAGTCATCTGAAGGACTCTCAGACCATAAGAAACAAAATTCTCTGGTCTGATGAGACTAAAATTTAACTCTTTGGAGTGAATGCCAGGCGTTACGCTTGGAGAAAACCAGGCACCGCTCATCACCAGGCTAATACCATCCCTATAGTGAAGCATGGTGGTGGCAGCATCATGCTGTGGGGATGTTTTTCAGCAGCAGGAACTGTAAGACTAGTCAGGATAGAAAGAAAGATGAATGCAGCAGTGTGCAGAGACATCCTGAATGAAAACCTGCTTCAGAGTGCTCTTGACCTCAGACTGGGGCAATGGTAAATCTTTCAGCAGGACAATGACCCAAAGCACACTGCCAAAATATCAATGGAGTGGCTTCACAACAACTCAGTGAACGTCCTTGAGTGGCCCAGCCAGAGCCCAGACCTAAATCCTATTGAACATCCCTGGAGAGATCTGAAAATGGCTGTACACCGTCACTTCCCATCCAACCTGATAGAGCTTGAGAGGTACTGCAAAGAGGAATGGGCAAAAAATCCCAAAGACAGGTGTGCCAAGCTTGTGGCATCATATTCAAAAAGACTTGAGGCTGTAATTGCTGCCAAAGGTGCATCAACAAAGTATTGAGCAAAGACTGTGAATACTTATGTACATGTGATTTTTCAGGTTTTTTTATTTTTTAATAAATTTGCAACAATTTCAAAAAATCTTATTTCACATTGTCATTATGGGGTATTGTGTGTAGAGTTTTGAGGAAATAAATTAATTTAATCCATTTTGGAATAAGGCTGTAACATACAAAAATGTGGAAAAAGTGAAGCGCTATGAATGCTTTGCGGATGCACTGTATACCTATATCCTAAACTGCATTTCGTTGCCTTGTACTTGCACGTGTGTAATAACAATAAAGTTGAATCTAATCAAAAAAAACTTTTTTTTTAAAGCAGCAGATCATATTATAATGATTTCTGAAAAGGTGACGCAGGGACGCAGTAGGTGGTGCTGTCACCTCACAGCAAGAAGGTCGCTGGTTCGATCCTTGGCTGGGTCAGTTGGCGTTTTTGGTTGGAGTTTGCATGTTCTCCCTGCGTTCGTGTGGGTTTCCTCCGGGTGCTCCGGTCTCCCCCACAGTCCAAAGACATGCGGTATAGGTGAATTGGGTAGGCTAAATTGTCCGTAGTGTATGTGTGTGAATGAGTGTGTGGATGTTTCCCCAGAAATGGGTTGCAGCTGGAAGGGCATCCGCTGCATAAAAATGTGCTGGATATGTTGGCGGTTCATTCCGCTGTGGCGACCCCGGATTAATAAAGGGACTAAGCCGAAAAGAAAATGAATGAATGAATGAACTACATTCAATAAGAAAGTGGTTATTTAAAATTTCACATTCTGACTGTTTTTATTGTATTTATTTATATTTGTATTATTGACTTTTTGATTAATTAAATGCAGTGTTGTTGAGCAGAAGTGTGTTCTTTTAAAAACATTTAAAAAAATCTTACTGATCCAAACATTGGACTGAAAGTGTACAAAATGAAATTAAAAAAGTGACTAATGCTACAGGTTTCTAAGGTTGTGGTATAATTAGAATTTTTTTTATTAAAATTTAAAAAAAAGTTAAAAATTACTTACCAATATAGGTTGCTATAACAACTTCCAGAGCGCATGCAAGCAATGATGTATGAAACGCTGCATTGTTGAGAATTTTGCTAAAAAGGAAGTAACATGATTAATTGTCGGTGTAAAATTTAATCACAAACCCCCAGATTTATGGCTGTAATGATCTGATAAATGACAGTTAATTATCTGAGAAGATGCTCGTATTGCTCTTACCTAAAGTTCTGTACTGATAATCTCTTCTCCTCCTAAAAACAGCACACAATTTTGCGAACATTAGAGAAAAAAAAATTACATCAAACAATATGAATGAATATATAAATGCAAACAAATATTTACCGATTTAAGCATGGACTCCATCACTTTGTAGTAGAGCTGAGCACCAAGATAAAAACGCTGAAAACACACACACACACACACACACACACACACACACACACACACACACACACACACACACACACACACACACACACACACACACACACAAATGTTTGTCCCTAAAGTGCAGTTCAAATATTTTCAAATGTTTTTGAAATGACTTCTACACAAAAAGGCAGCATTTCTACACATGATAAATACAGAGGAAAACGAATTATGTCAATTATTACAATAGAAATTACATACATTCAACCTTGCTGAGTAGAAGCCATAGTGCTTTGCTTTTGAGCCAGAGTGAACTTTGTTGCAAAAAAGCACTTGAGTAATCAATTACTGAGTTCTAGAATGTCATTAATTGACTCACAAACACTGAAATGACAACCATATGAAACCATAACTAAAAAAAACAATCAATAAAACTAAATTGGAAGTTTATTGCAGGAAAAAAATATGTTCTTAAATCTATAGGGTTATGTAATTTTTATATTTTAACTGTGAGAGGGTATATATCTGAACAAGGAAATAAAAGGTTTGATCCTGTCTGATTAAAACTTGACTGATTATCTGCAGCCTTATTGGAATGATGGCAATAAATGTAAGGAAGGTAAATGTTGGCAGTACCTTTCTGCCGAGCCCTTCACAATGCTGACCCACAGCCTGAGCAAACCTCTGGATGAAGACCTCACCGAGCTCCTCAACCCTCTTTTTGATCTCCCCAGATGGGTCAACAGTGCAGTTCTGACAAACACATTACCGAAACAGTATATTGACACCTCAGTTTTTTTTGTACTTCAAGTCTCATTATTCTGGCATGGAAATACCTTGTAATAGACCAGCAGATTGCTGGAAGGCTGGTCACTCCCTGAGGTGAGGTCACCCCTGAGCTGCTGTATGGAGGTCATCGCAGCCCTGGAAAAACACAAAACATCAAATGTGAGAACATTAGTCGACAGAAAAAAGGCTGGAATTTTAGTTTGGACCTGTTTTTATTACAGTAACTCAATTAAAGGAAAACTCCACTTTTTTGAAAATAGGCTCATTTTACAACTCCCCTAAATTTAAACAGTTGTGTTTTACCATTTTTGAATCCATTCGCCAGACCTCCGGGCCTGGTGGGAGCACTTTTAGCTTAGCTTAGCATAAATCACTGAATCAGATAAGACCATTAGCATCTCGCTCAAATTAAAAAACAAACAAAAAAGGTTTAATAATTTTCCTATTTAAAGCTGGACTCTTCTGTAGTTAAATAATGTACTATGACGAACGAAAAATTAAAAGTTGCTACTTTATAGGTTGATAAGTCTACGAACTATTCTCTAATTCTGGCATAATAATAAAGGAACTTTGCTGCTGTACCATGGCTGGAGCAGGCGCAATGATATTTGGCAAAACATAAAAATAGTCCCAGCTAGGTAACAGCACTGCGTAATATCATAATACCTGCTACAGCCATGGTAATGCAGCAAAGTTCCTTGGTTATCATGTCATAATGAAAGTATAGAGTTCCTAGTCAGATCAACCTAAAAAATATCAACTTTTCATTTTCCTTCCTTTTCGGTCTAACTAGTTCAAGTTCAAGTTCAATTTATTTATAGAGCACATTTAAAAACCAAAGTGCTGTACACAAGACAAGTCAAAAATAAAAAGACAGAATACAAAACATAGAAATAAGACAAGAGAAACGTCTGAAAAATCTCAGAAAAATGTAGCAGTAGCAAGGACTATTAAAATAATATTAAAAAAACCAAGCTAAAAAGGTACGTTTTAAGATGAGATTTAAAAAAAAGATAATGATGGAGCCATTCTAATATCAAGGGGCAAGGTGTTCCACAACCGAGGACCCGCCACAGAGAAAGCTCTGTCCCCTCCACGCTTCAGTCTGGACTGAGGAACTAAAAGAAGATTTTGATTACTTGACCTTAGAGATCTCACGGGAGTGTAAGAATGAAGCAGCTCTGAGAGATAGGATGGGGCCAGATTATGGAGGGATTTGTACACTAGTAAAAGCACTTTAAAATCAATTCTGAATTGGACAGGCAGCCAATGGAGGCCTCTTAGAAGAGGGGTAATGTGGTCATATTTTCTGCTATTACAAATAAATCTAGCAGCAGCATTTTGGACCAACTGAATGCCACAGTAAAGTGCATTGCAGTAGTCTAACCGTGATGTAATAAAAGCGTGGACAGCCATCTCTAGAGTGGTAAGATTTAAGAAATGTTTGACTTTGGACAGCAGACAAAGTTGATAAAAACTGGAGCCAATAACTGAACTGATCTGTTTGTCTAGTTTCAATGACTCATCAAGCATGACACACAGAATCGCGTTTAAAGAGGAAAATTATCAAAACTTTTTTGAAAGTTGCTAATGGTCTAATCCAATTAAATGTTTTATGCTAAGCTAAGCAAAAAGCACTCTTGCCAGATCTGGAGATCGGCTAAATGGATTGAAAAAAGGTGGAGTCCAAAAAAAGTGTTGTGCTCCTTTGAAAAGGAGACTTTTAGCAAGGAGTGAAGAACTTCAGACAAAAAAAAAAAAAGTATTTTCCAGTCAAAAATTCAAGCATTACTAGTAGAGTTCCTGGTATTAAAGAAAACCCCCAGAGCTTTAGCGGCCATGTGAAAACACCAAAACCAGAGGGAATCCCATCATGTGACATAAGCTTAAAGCATAACAAAACTGTGAAGTGAACATAATATTATTTACACAAAGGATTGTGGCTCTGCGTAGGAGCAACTTCCCAAGCCGCTTTTCTTCAAGGAAGGTTTCAAAGGTGCCTTCACAAATCATTCTTATATGAAGAAAATTAAATAAGAGGCCATTTGAGTATTCTCAGTTTCTCTGGATTTAGCAGGGCTTGAGTAAAATACTATTATTTGTTTGATTCTATAAAAATCTGATAACATTTCATCAAAAAGTGTCATTCTGCTTAAACAGAGCATTAATTTAAAAAAAATTTCAGAATAACAAATGATTTTATTCATTATGATTGAAAATAAGGGTTATTCCAGTAAATACTGAATGCTTAAATCTTCGGATGTTAAACTGTTTTTTGTTGCTAAACATGCACATATAATTAGGGTTCATACACATTTCTACCACTAAAACTAATAGTAAAACTTTCCCATGACTTTTCTAAAACTTTCAGGTAAATATTCATGACCTAATGTTTCATGTAATGTTTACGTACACGTGGTATACAAGAAAATTGTGTTCAAATTGATTACAGCACATATAAAAAGTGACAATCTATGTAGATTGTTTATTTCCATATCTGTAAAATAATTTTTTGAAAGTATAATGCTGTCTGTGACCCCTCCTTGCATTTTAAACCGTATTCTGCCTTGGCTTGTGGACTCTGGTATTCTATCGACGAAACAGAAAGCATATATAGAGAGGCAAGGAATGAACGAACATGTGTTCTGTTTGAAGACTGCTATTGATGACTTTAAACACGAGTCCTCCCGCTTTTATGCGGTGTTTTCTTGATTTTCGCGATGCTTTTGGTTCTTTACCTCATAGTGAAATGATTCGTTCCCCTGAAGAGATTGGACTGCCAGAGCAGTACAGACTGATAATTAAGGATGTCTATGACAAATCTTATATACAAGTAATGTGTGGACAACAATTGACAAAACCCATAAAGCTTGCAGTTGGAATTAAGACTGGCTGTCCATGGAGTGCTGTAAATTTTATCCTGGCATTAAACCAATGGCTGAAACGGCTCTGCCTCCTCGCCCCGCCCGATGTAATATCTCCGAATCCCGTCCAAGCCTATGCAGATGATGTCGTCTTAGTGTCAAAAGAAGAAAACGTCATCATCAATATGCTGTCAGACACTGACCGCTTCCTGCAGTGGTCTGGGCTTGAGGTGAAGAACAGCAAATGTGCAGTGTTTTATGAACGCCGATCCGGCGGCAACAGGTGGTACAGAGCCAAATATGACCATCCTCCTATGTTTACAATCTCAGGAAACGCAATCAGAGTTTATGCCAGACATGAAAGTTATAGCTACCTTGGACATAAATTTAACGTAGCTGGAGATTGGCAGGAACAACTGAGTGATATCTGCAATGAATATCTCAGCAGACTGGACAAAATAGATCGCTGTCCTTTACCAGTCTGCTTAAAACTACAAGCAGTTCGTGAGATCGCTCTGTCCAGAATACAACATCTGTTTGCTAACGTGCACATTTCGAAGAAAGCTTTAAAGAAACTGAATGACACGGCTGTGCAGCTGGCGCTAAAATGGTTAAATCTCAACACACGCACAACAAGAAGTGTTCTGTTCACTAATAAAACAGAGGGTGGACTCGGGTTTCCCAATATCGAGTGGATATATACAGCTACTAAAATAAACCATCTATTGCACATGTTAAATAATGATGACCAGTCGGTACAAAGGCTGGCCCGTGGCTCATTGCTTCTGGATCTTGGTAAACGTAAAGTGCCCTATGCAACTGAAGGAGAACCAAGTTTCTTAGGATTTAGAAAGAAACTCAACGGTAAGCTAGATACAGCGTCTGTGGGATTTGGAGTGCGCTCAGACTGGCCGGACCTGAATGACTTGTGCAGCAGCAATAACATACAGCTGAGCTGGAGGAACACGAGCGGACAGCAGGTGAACGTCAGTGATGAAGCGATCATGGACACTGATATATGTGTTGAAGCAACTTTAGATAACGGCGGAGTAAAGAAGGAGCTGAAGAGCAGGACGTGCAGGTATGAGATTCTTCAGCACTTTCACACACAGCAGCCCAGTTACTGGACTCACCTGCGGCTCCAGGGCAAATTGGCCTGTCTGCAGAGCGCGGATCACACAGTCTCACACACTGCACTACACAACCCCGCTATTGATCACACTATTCTCAAGTTCGTCATCAGAGCTCGTTTACAAACACTCCCTACAAAGTATAATCTGTCCGTGTGGTACCCAAAACACCATGAGCCCTTCTGTCTACTGCATAGCGACAGAATGCTGGAATCAACAGCACACATAATGAACGGCTGTCCCGCGTTCAAAGGCCTTTACATCGCACGTCATGATCGCATTGTGAACATTACAGCTAAAGAGGTGGACAGAGTCAGTGTGCACAGTGCACTATACATTAACAAGACTGTACGAATGAACTGGTTTCCATCACTGAACAGTAATGCACATGTTCTGAGTGCTGTCATTAGAGATTTCCCAAACACTCCTGATATTATTGTTGTGGATGAAGTCTTGAAAAATACTCTGATTATGAAAGTAGGCTGATGTTTTGACGCATACATGGATCTGTGCTGTTCAGAAAAAATGCTAAAATATCAACCATTAGTAAATGCTCTGAAATTGTGTGACTACAACATAAAGCTAGTTGTTTTAATTTATGGTAGCCTTGGACACGTTCATAAACTGTGTGTGAGAGGATTACAAATTGCTGGACTCAGTAAGAAAGACTCTAAACAAATAGCTAAATACTGTTCTGTGTCTGCTATAATAGGCAGTCTGCATGTGTGGAGAAGACGATGTCATCTCTATCCTTAATCCGGCTATTCACTAATGCGAGCAGAATTGATTGAGTGTTTTTTCAATACTGTCACATAAAAAGAAATTCACTGATTGTATTTACTGCTTGTACTGTGGAACATAATGGGCTCTTTATTATTATTTGGATGCTGTGTTGCTTTAATTAGTATTAGTCATTCCAAATAAATTAATTAAATGTATATGTGTGTGTGTGTGTGTGTGCGGTCCTTTACTGACAGCCGCGTGTGGATCTTGTCGGAAAATATGGCGAAAGGTCCAAAAGACTGCGGTGTTTACTTCAATAATGCCACTAATATATGCATACTCCACATATCTTAATTCCATTTCTGTTTAGTTCAGTTATGACTTTAGTCGGATTAAGGTAATCAAAAATCGCTGTTTCGAGCATATGTACGCCTACAGTTCACAATTCATGTTTAACTGAATAAACAGTTAGCAAACACAAGCACATCTTATTGAACATAATTCATAAACATGTTTCAAACAGTTTGTGATGCATTTTGGAAACCGCATAGAGCCCCTGATCTAATGCGCCACCTGGCTTGAGAAACCCGTTCTCAAAGACTTATAATTCAGGTAGCACACATATTCTGAATGCCTTCGGCAGAATTCAAATGAGCCATTTTAATCTAGGTTAATCTAGATTAATTCCAAGATTAATCCAGATTAAAAAAATTAATCTGTCCACCTATACATTAAACACACATAAGCATAAAATAGAAGTTATCAAATGTTAATAATGTATGTTGTTCAATACAGTTACAGTAATGATAGCTCTTAAAATTTACAGTTTGATAACAAATAATATACAATGGTTTTAATGTTGTAATGTTCGTGTGGGACCAACTTGTACCAAAATAAGAAAAAAGAGGGAAGATGTGTGTACGTGTAGAATGAGAATTAGATGATACTTTCATGTTCTAAATGTGAGAAATGGTACCTGATTGGAGTTTGAGGAACTGGAATCGCTATGTCCTCTGCAAACAGATTCTTTCTTGGAGTAACTTCTACCTTTGACCTAAGAGGAACATTGACATTTATTTGAAAAGCATATATTGTGGTGTGCATAAAGTCCAACAACATGACGTTAATGTAAATCACACTCACACTTCGATTTTATTGGGAGAAAGAGTCTCATCGTCAGACAAGAAAAGCCTAGCATCAAAGTCCTTGCTTTTGTGATACAGCTCTTCATATTGCTTGGAAAGCGCTTCCATCTGTAATAAAAGAAAACAGATGGCAAAGAGCATGACTTTAATTCAGAGTCAGACTGAGCAAGGAAATTGTATCATATGTCTTTCTCATAGCTGTTACTTTATTGCTAATAATAAGAGCTGAACCTGCAATAACAGGCCAAATTATCACCCTGCAAACAGAGAGTCAATAAAATAGTGTACATAGTCCAACACGTAACAGGCTATAAAATACAACACAGGCAAATACCAATTCATAGTTCAAGGTGTAAGCCCCTGCTAAGATTGGTTACTCAAAGGGGCTACGTGTACAAACGGTATTCTTATTTATTTCAGCTATATTATTAAGCTATATTTAAACATTTAGATTATTAGCATACAACACAGTATATAATGTAATATATTAATGTCTTTAACTGGAAGAATTATGAGACACACTAGCTTTGTGTACCAAACAAGCTGTTCTAATTGGCATTGTAAACTTTAATGTAATATCTTGTTTTCAGCACCTATTCCTTCAAAATCATTCTGCTTAAATCTGAAAAAATAAAAATAAAAAATAGTCCGCACCGAAATAACAAAAATTCTGCCTGGCCCTAAATTGCATGCTACTGTTGTTACTACGGTTTCAGAATTACACATGTTGGCCCTTTAAATGCTCTAGCTTTTAAAGCATGAGCAGCTTTTGCTAAGCATCTTTAATGGCATATTAACTCACCGGAGGAAGCCCCTGGAGACCTGAAAGACCCACAGAGTCCAAGAAGGCACAGAAAGTGCTCTGGTACACGTTTTTCACCTGCAAAAAAACAATAATATGACCTCTGTTTAGAAGAAAGAACAGCTTCACCATGCAGCTGCTACATTTTACACGTCATATAAAGTGTTTATGTGGAGTTTTTATGAAGTGATGAATTGAAAATCGTTGTTTACTTTTCATTTATTATAAAAGACTATTTAAGGATCTCAGTACAGCCGCGAAATTTCAATTCACTGTCATTTTAAACCTTTCTACTTATTTATAGTCATTTAAAATCTTTATATATAAAATGATCACTTATTCTTTTATACATTTATAATAATTACAAGTTTACAAATTTAATTCATTTCATTTAAACATGTATATTATAACAACCAATTTTTTGCCATTTAATATTTAAAACATTAAAACAATGCATTTAACATGATATATATGCATATACAAGATGTATTTAAAATATTTAGTTAGATCCAGATTCAGCATTTAAGTAGCTTAACTGTATTTCTAAATTTTACATAAACAATATTATATATTTTGACCCTCCAAAACAGTTCAAATTCAGGATGTCAATTTTTAAGTAATGGAACATTATAAGTAAAATATCTAAGTAAGTATTATATACAGTGGCTAGGCTAAATAAAGGCGCCTTGTCAGAGCTGAACATCACTGTGGTCACCGCACCATCTATCACCTCACGCGTCTGTTTAAAGTTTCTGTGACGAACAGACTATATATATGACAGACCACACAATCTTAATAAAAACTTGACGCTTGCTGTCAACTAGGCTACATTATTTAAGGGCATTCGTTATGACATTTATCAGATATGTTGTTGTCAAATTTATGTTTCCTTTTTAATACTAAGATATTTTCTTTGAAATCTGTAACAGCACTATTGTCCCTCATTGCAGTTAAAATAACCAGCTTTTGTAATTGTTAATGTATATTTTCCTGCCAGTTTGATGCACACAAACTAAATTGTGGCCAGTTTTATTTATTTAACACTCTCACTGAACTCACTGCAAGTGAGATGGAGAAAACGAAAGGACATCAGCACTGAGAAAAAAATCAGATGCTCAAATGTAGTAAATATATGACAGAGGGTTGTGATAACAATCACAGATTAATTAAATCCTTATTTTCCACCCACGCATCCATATCCACCCGCACAGTTGTGTAAGATGGGCATGAACAAAAATATACAGTTCATGTATTTTTCTTTTTGAAACTAATTTCATTTGTTTTAATTTGCATCTGAATCTTAATACATGTTTTGTTAGTCAGCTATCTACAAAATAAACAAGAAGAATGAATAATATTTGAGGTGAAGTGCTTCAAAACAAGGTCAGAATATGCTTCAGCACCAAAACACACTGGTTTGTTAAATAAAATGATAAAAATTAAAGTGAAATATTCACAGTTTCAGAGAAGCCTATATTAAACTGTTTTCACTGTTAATGACAAAATCATCCATTGCACCAGTCAGTTTAAATTTAATTTGTTTAATCAAGTCATTTGAATGAGCAGGACAGGTTTCCAAAATATTCGCAGCACTGAATGTATTCCCAGATTACCTCGGAAAAACAAACTCGGTCAGAAGGATGAGAAAACTCAGAAACTTGTGAGATGATGCATGCCTGGCGCGATTTTTAAAATGAGAGATACACATTTGTGTCAGTCTGTCAAGATAAAATTGCTTAAAACACATTAATATTTTAGCAAAAGCAGTTAAAGTTAAAACCAATGCAAAACCAATGATTGATCCAGCCCTGACCCATAATTAAACATCATGCAGCCTACTTTTTGATTATCTGACCCTCGGATTAACGGCAGCACCCGCGGATATAATCGTGATCCGCGAGTAACAGGGTTTTATCCATCCCCCACTATGCAATGTCAAGAGAATGACTCCATAAGGCAATGTAAACTGCACACACTTGATTTTTTAATGTGTAAAGTCGCTGATGCATGTCTCACAGCGCAAAAGCATAACTTATCCTTTAAATCAGGGGGCTCAAACTCAATTTACCTGGGGGCTGCTGGAGGCAGAGTCTGGGTGAGGCTGGGCCGCATCAGGTTTTCCACAAGAAATTAATTATATTATTAATTATTAATTAGTTTATTTTTTCATCTTACTTTGTGTTAAAAAATAAAAACAAATAGATTTGAGAAGATTGGAATTTTTTTAACACAAAATAAAATGGAAAAATTAATTAAAAATAAGAAAATAAATCAATCAGTAACAATAGTAGTAATAATAATAATAATAATTAGATTTACTGGTATCCGCCGTGCTGTTGTTACAGGAAAAAGCAACACTGTGTTGTTGTCATTTGTTTTGACTACTTTTATATCATATAGAAATATATGTCATGTTTATTGTGTGAGGCAATGCAAATACAATGCAGGTAGAGCGATGCAAATGACCCACAAATAACGATGCGACTTTATAATTGGTCCAGGTTATCGGGGACTCTTATTGCCGATGGAAAGGTGTCGATGTGTGACTGCAGATGACTACATTAGGCTGCATTGAGTTCCTTACTTTTCTTTTATCCCGCCACGCACACACAATCCACACTCTCTCTCTCTCTCTCTCTCACACACACACACACACACACACATACATACATTATATATATATATATATATATATATATATATATATATATATATATATATATATATATATATATATATATATATATATATATATATATATATATATATACACACACACATGCAGGTATTCACTGCGCACAAGTTAATGCCGAATCAATTAAAATAAATCCCAGAAAAAAAAAATACAAATATCTGATATTTCCCAGAAAAGATCCGGCAGGATCCGGCTCAAATTAAGCACTGATTTATATACATTTATCTACGTATAATGTCCCACTGGTAAGCAACTTAAAAAACTTTTTTGAAGTGTTGTGAATGAAGCGCGCTGGGACGAATGTCCGCATGTGCCCAATAGAAACGAGGCAGCCAGCAGGTACGGAAGAAAACACTCCAAGGCAACGCTGCTGTAACTTTCACTGAGAAATGTTTCTCTGCCTGCGTCAAGTCCAGCCGATGTCCCACCCCCGAGAGCCATATACCCCACCGTAATTGGTGGGTTCGTTCAGCTCCACACACAAAACTGTAATGTGGTATACATATCAAACTCGCAGGCCGCACTAACATTAAACTTTTAAATTCAGGCAGGGGCCACAAACTACCGTCTGCGAGGCTGCGAGTTTGAGACCCCTGCTTTAAATGTCCATGCTTAATCGGTCCTCGATAAGGTCTATTAATTAAAAGGGTTACCGACAATCGATCAATCATCTAGTAATCATTAGCATCCACAATATTTTTTTTCAGTCAAATATTTTTGGTTTTAAAATACTGGTGAACCAATAATTTTATGGACGCAAGCTGTGTTTGTGATGGCTGATGGGATTATGTCTGAACGAGTGCAAACCTCATCCACACTGCAGTCTCCCTCCTTGCACAGCGACTCCAGCAGCTGCATGTCCATCTCTGCAGGACGGGGTTTGCTTTTGCCCTGATTACGGCGTGATGTCCTGGTCGGAGGACTCAACGTGGAGAAACTAACCACCGACTCTGAAATGTTGCAAAAAATAAAGATTTTTTTTTGTTTGTTTCTAAATCTGACAGAACAGGAAAGTTGTAAAATGTAAAAAGGTAAAATGTGGTAAAATGTGTTTTCTGGGAATTCATTGGGAAATTTACAAAACTACTTCCTATTTAATGAAGATGAGGCAGTTTTAATGGTGATGTCACAGGTGTAGGTCACAATTAATGCTGGCAAAAACTTTTTTCATGCACGTTTATTTTTGAGATTTTAGATCTTTTTGTTTTTTAAGTTTAATGTAAAAGAAACTTTTCATTTTTTGTACAAATTTGTTTTTTGTCAAACTCTATACATTTTTGTCTGTAGATTTCAATTACTCATTTAAAATGAGACCCATAAAGCTCCACTTCAGCAGCACACAAAACTAGTTTTATTCATATCTATAGTTCATACATAATAGGCTTGATTATATATAACAGAATTATATATTACAAAGACAGTAAAAAGAAATATGTTTTCATTTTCTGAATTGTGTAATGATAAAAAGATACCCCAAATCCCCTCTGTAGAAACCTTTGCAAATAGGGCTGGGCGATTTGGCCTAACCCTAATTACTGGATTATGATTAATGAACGATTACTTTATTTATTTATTTTTTTGCCCACATGATTCACTGACAGGTTTTGTACAGTAAATCTGTGCACATATTACAAGTGAGAGATTTTTAAATGAAGGGTGGATTACTTGATTTTAAAATAATTGAAGGAAACACACACCATCTACTATCTATGATTATTTATTGAACATCAATGTTGAACAACTGAAATCAAAACACACATTGCCTAAAACGAACAGTCAGTTTTTGTTTAGTATTTTATAAAAAAAAATAATAATACCTTGCACTTTTGGAAACTCCTAAATGAAATAACTCTTGCATATTCTGTATATATTTAAACAGGGCATTTCTTGCGTCATCTGTAAACAAATGTTTTAATTCAACTGATAATTTGATGTAATGTAAAGTATGCCGTCAATCGTCAATGTAGTGCAAAGTAACACTATAGTAACAAACAGAGCGGGGTCACGTGACTCCACACACGGTAAGATAATTGAAAAAATTGACCTGGAAAAATTAGATCGATTATTGGTTCTGAATGTTGATTTGGATTATTTTTCGATTAATCACCCAGCCCTATTTGCAAATCTTTTTCAACTTGACTTCATCCAACTTTCACATTTTTTGTGCTAAAAATATATGCAAATTTGTCTCATTCACATGTTCGAGCATACCGTTTTAAATACAAAATATAAAACGAATGTATAATGTCATTAATAAACTTAGGGAAACTTGGGGAAATAAGATGAAAACTTCCCTATTCCCTACCTATTTACCCTATAAAAATAAAACTATCCTGTTGTTTTACTAAATGCTGCAGAGAACAATGATTATTTGTACAAGTTCAAAGTTTGTGATGGGAAACTGTTTTTCTTTAGTGCGTCACAGAGAATATTTTCTTTTATTAACTCAAATGGCATTTAAAAAATTTGCCTTGCTGCTTCCGAACTGAGAAATATGTGTAAAACTCACTGTAGGGTGACTGAAGAAGAGACGGAGTCAAACGCTTGGCGAAAAACTCCAGAACGCAAAGCAGCAACTGGAAGGAGATCACAAGGTCATCTTCCATCTGCAAAAATGTTCCTGTACGGGAAAGAGGACACAGAAAACAAGAAGTGACAACATGGACACACTATCCATTAAACTTATAACCCAGAGAGAAGATTAGGGCAAACTACAGTACACTCACAAAAGCAGAAACTGTAAACAAGTCCTATTATTTACATGAACCAACACAGCGGAATGTGACAAATATTTCCTGTGCTGTTTTTCCTTAATGACTCACCCTTGGCCAGGAGGAACATGGTCCAGCTGCTTTCCCAAAGCTCTTTTCTCCTTAAGCGAGACACACAGGACACCGTATGATCATTCCCGTTTAACAGATCTTATTTCAGGAACAACAAGTGGGCAAACAGCTCATATATAAAAACCAATTTCTACTTACTTTGCATCGTCAGGTTCTGCAAAGATTTTTTCACAAGTCCTGAAGGAAAATTAAAGTTGAAGTTTGTTAGTTTTATTCTTGAAACCTTCAAAGAAGCCCAGAAAAAAAACAAACACCTAAATAAATAATTACAACAACCAATAGTAACTATTGCCAATAATAGCTATTACTGCTAATTCAAAAAAAATCCACAAAAAAATTTCTGATTTTTTACTAGTGGTGTAACGGATCACAAATCTCACACTACGGTTTTTGAGTCACAGATCAGACCATTTTTTAGATCAGCAAAAAAAGGGGGGAGACAAATGTCATTTGCTTTTCATTTATACAACAATTACTGAAAAAACCTTTGGTTTTAACAAGCAGAACTTAGAACCTGTAATTTTAGTAAAAATAAAAATCAAGAAAGAACCAGCTGAAAAAAAAGAAAATATTCAATACGAAAAATGATCTTTGCTGCTGTTGCTGATAATGCTAAATATAGAAATCTAACATCTTGTACAACAGATCATATATATTTTTAATTAATGATTCAACAATTCACACATAAAACTTCATGTTTCATTACAGGTGGATCATTTTTGAAAACCTATTCAGTGACATCATTGTGATGGTTGTTTGTCGCCACCTATTGGTTACACAATGTAATCGCTACAACATTCACCAGTGTCAAGTTCCAGTAAACAGTGATTTTGATCTTTACCATAAACATCAGTGTTTATATCTGAACTATAAACTGTTCTCCAGTACTTCTGTGTTATTTAATTGTTTATAACGAACTGAAAAAGTGTAAAAACCGAATCTCTCTCGATCAAACGCAGATTTGAATGCAGCGATTTGAAGGATTAACAAACATATGCAAATCATTATCTATCATTCAAGTTGTGCGGGTTTAAATTGAGATCACAATCTTTTAATGTTTAATTGTGCAGCTTTACACTGAATGCATTAATGCAGGCTAAACAAACAGTTACAGAAAACACCTTCAATTAATAGCCAAAGAAAGCATTTAGGTAGGTCCCACCACAACTTTTTCAGTCATCATTATATTTCATACTTGTGATTTGAATGACACGGGAGGTGATGGAACTCTTATAAATGTTGGATTAACCTACAAGTTCAAAAAAAGTTATTAAGTTGTTATTTATATAATAATAATAATAATAAATGTAATTATTATTATTATTATTATTATTATGATTATTATAATACACCTTAATATCGTTTTCAAATACATAAGTTCAGCAGTATTATTTGTATTCACTTCAGGTAATATTATTAATGATATTTTTGATAACAACAACAGTAATGTATATATAATATGTAGGCCCACACGGAATCTGCGAGCACAGAAATCAGCAGATTTGGAGCCCATCATTAAGTCTATTTATTTACTTGAGTAAATGTATGTAATTTATATTTATTCAGTTTTTAAATTAATTTCATTAAGATTATTGTGATATAATAATAGTAATATTAATATGTTCACATGATTTATTTACAATACAGTTTGTAAAGTAATATTTTCTGTCTTTTAGTAGATCTATTATTTGAGAGACCTGCTTCGTTTACCAAATAAGCAGATCTAATTACATTTGCATTGTAAACATTAAATAAAAGTTAAAAAGTTTTATTTCATATATTCAAATTTTAGTTATGATACTCCTAAAATCATTCCGTATAAATCTGCAGATTTTTCTACAAAATTCCATGCAGAAATAGCAAAAAATGTTTGCATATCTGTCTGATCTTCATTTGGAAGGCTGTTGGCACGCAGCACTTGAATTACAAAACAAATGATCACATATTTACATCAGACCACATATGCAGACCCATTGCTTATCTCATATGAAGCACTGTTTTACAATAACTGCTGACTGAACTGAGGCCAGCTGGATCTGAACCAAAATTCAATAACCCATCGTGAAAATCTGTCCTATATCAAGACGACTGCTGCCACCTTCAGGTTTACAAACTCACACATTTCAACACTTCAAAGGTTTGTACAATTCAAACAGACCAAGAAATGAATCAGCAAATAATAATGTAGATCAAGCAACATAAAAGCTTTGAGCAATTACTAAGTATAAAATTTTTTAAAGGAGTAATACAGACGGTTTGTCATCTCAGGAGTGAGGTTATTCACACATTCTTCAAAGGAGATGCAAGCCCTCTCGAAATAAAGTGATGATCACACCCCGAGACATGCCCAAACTACACCCCATGGCTGACTCTTCACTTCTTCAATCTAATGAGCCTACTAACATTGCAATCTGTACAAATTCCTTTTATAGTTTCTGAACATTGAGCTAGTCCTCACTAGGCATGGGCATAATTTCTGGCGGTATGATAACCTTGGATAAAAATATCATGATATCACAGTATTGTGAAAAAAGTTTAATAAGAAAAAAAAAAGTTCTTTTTAAATGTCTGAGTAAAAAACAACAACAACTTGAACACAATATATTTTATTTTAGGAAAGGTTTGGTGTATTTTGCTAAATAATTTAAATAAATCATTGACCTCTGCTGTCAGGGATGGGCAAAAATACATACAAAAGTGTATTAAAATAAACTACAAAATACAGCAGCCACAAACGTATCAAAATAAAACACTGTATTTTTGTATTTTGAAAATACTACAAAATACTTTTACAAGGGAGAATGAGATTTTTTTTTTCACAAACCTTTTATCAATAGGCATATTAGATCAATCCCTTCACCATTAAACTGACTTAGAGAAGTTTAGAGAAGTAAACAGATTTAGAGAAGACAACACTGATTGATAACAACAGCTTTTCTCTGAGCAAGTTTAAGGCCCAATCCCAATTCTATTTTTGTACCCCTTCCCCCTTAAAACCGAGGGTGAAGGGGAAGGGCTTTAAAATGTACCCCTAAGAATTGGGACAGCACTACAGCACCTGCACACGTCATCATATGTCATCGTGAGCTCTTGCTTCATATAAGATCAGACGATCACGACTGCTGTAGTTATTCTTGTTGTGTTATTTTTTGTTATTTATCTTCAGGAAATCACTGAAGGCATATATTATGTCATCATAACGATATAATGTGGCAATAAGCTCGTAACTGTACTGTGCATTTACACCGTGGCCATATTCACCTATGTAAACGCACCAAAACAACATTAACATTATCCCAGACACTGTAAAAAGCTCATTTCACATCTGACAGGGTATTAGAGTGTCATGGAGTGTCAGAATGTTGTGGGACTGCTATACAGAAGTTATTATTAGGGACTATAGATAGCGAAATTTAGCGGTTTTTATTTTAGCGTTTTTTTTTTTAAAAAGCAAGCCGGGTAAAACACGAACGCGGTTATGATTATAATTAAACATATACTTGTTTGTTGTAAAAATTCGTAATACTGACAAAAAAATACTAATTTGTGGATCTCCTTACTTCCGGGTGCAGCTGTGGCTGGTGTATTCTGGGAAAATTTCTTACCCCTTGGTTTCGAGTGTGGTCCTGAAAAATCTTCGTTCGATTTTTCCCTTTACGGGAACGCGAAAAATGAGGGGTAAGGGGAAGGGCTAAGGGGTAGAATTGGGATTAAGCCTAAGTCAGCTTCTCTGCCACGTCATTCACATGTACTGTACATGAGGAGGTATTCATAAAACAAAATGTAACTTGTATACGTTTTTTCATAAAAATCTTTGATTTTAGTATAGATTTTGTACAAGTTTATCTCTTTATCACTGTAAAAACCATTTAATGCAGATGAGTTGGAATATCTCTTGATTGTGAACATTGCCACCATCTGTTAAAAGTCATATTTTTCAACATTTTTGCAACTGAAATCTTCAATATTCAATGTAAAATCACGACTTCTGAAAACGACTAAAATCTCCAGTTCTAGTTATTTCCATAAATCATGTTTTTTGCCATTGTAATCTTCAAAACACTATATAAACACGATATCTCAAGAAAATTGGAAGTTATTGACTAATATTTTTGTCTCATACTGATTAACTATGTCAAAGTTTGTAATTAACTATAAAGAGCACCTGCAGATCAGCTACTGGCATTTGAAACAGCCAATCTATTTTTTGTAGGTATCGCCACTGTGTAGGCATTTTGTAGATATCGCCACTTTTTTATGTAGTTTGTCTTATTTTTCTGTCTGATTTTGACCTGCTCTCGGATTTATTTGTCTGTTACTTTCTTTATATGATGCATAATTTCCATCCATACTCCAAGCATACATTTACATGCTACATGTAAATGTAGAATGCAACTTGCTACATTTACAGGTAGGCTACATTTTTATGATGTCATCATGTAGACTTTCCTAGAAAGTATTTAACAGTAATTAAAAAATACAAAAATACAAGACACTAAAGCATCAAATACAAATTACAAATTTTTTTTTGTATTTAAAATACGTATTTGAAATACATGTATCATAAATACTGCCCATCCCTGTCTGCTGTCTTCATTAGTTCCAAAACCAAAGATTTCAAAACCACAGATCGCGGTAAACCTTGAAATCGTCCCATGCCTAGTCCTCACTACAGTTAGTCTAACACAATTTTAACACATCTCAAATTAAATGAACAATTATTTTACTCAACAGATACTACGGTTAAGGTTTTGGGCTTGGTGAGAATTTCCTAAATACTTTAATTTATCAAATAAGCATTGAATTGATCAAAAGTGACAGTACATACACTATTTCACATAACTTCTGTTCTTTTAAACAGTCTATTCTTCTGAAAGACTAGGAAAAACATCGATACAATACTAACATTTAAATGCAATAATAATAATGAGAAATGTTTCATGAGCAGCAAATGGTTTCTTTTCCCTTTTTTTTGTGTTCCTTTTCTTCTTCCCAGCAGCTGTAACTGATCCATAATTGACTGAGGCTGCATTTACACTAGTGCAGTTTTGTGTTAAAATGGCATTTTAGAATGAAATCACTGCTCATCCAGAATGGCATTTTTACTGCGCTTGTGTTGAATGTTTATATTCCCACTACAAATTAATCAACTAGGGGAAAATAGTAAAAAACTGTACCCCATTCACCTGCATTTTCTTGCTTGTCAAAACACATGCATACTAGGGCAGTCTCTGACTAAGGATTTTCTTATTTGACTGGTAGTCAGTCGTTCATTAAAGACGTTCGCTGACTAATTGGCCGTTTATTAAATTAATTTAATTAGCCTTACTTTTTTTGAGTTTGACTTTAAGGGCTGAGAATGTCATTTGTAACATCGTTTTACATTGTACAGCAATACTATAATAATAAGTGGTAAAATTCAACATTACGAACTTGCACACGCATAAAACAGCATATAGCATGTGGATATACATGGCTATTTGTGTTGAAGCAGTTGCTGATGAGCTTTTACTTAGCCAATTCAATTCAAATGACAAAATATAATAAAACGCTACATAGGAATATATTCAGATGTGTTCTTTAATATCCCGTCAAGTTACAATCGACGGCCTGCCACTGTGCTGCATTTAAATCTAGGCCTAACATCGCTTACTCTTTTGCTAAGTCCTGTCTGTCTCTATCCCTGTCACTCCCAAGACACTTTTATCAGGAGTAAAATAAAATAAGAATAACAATAAGAAGAATGCATAATATCATTTGTATAAGTATGATGGCGGCATGATGGTGCAGTGGGTAGCGCCGTCGCCTCACAGCAAGAAAGTCGCTGGTTTGAGCCTCGGCTGTGTCAGTTAGCATTTCTGTGTGGAGTTTGCATGTTCTCCCCGTGTTTGCGTGGGTTTCCTTCGGGTGCTCCGGTTTCCCCCACAAGTCCAAAAACATGCGCTATGAGTGCTAAATTGTCTGTAGTGTATGTGTGTGAATGAGAGTGTATGGGTGTTTCCCAGTAATGGGTTGCGGCTGGAAGGGCATCCGCTGAGTAAAACATATGCTGGATAAGTTGGCGATTCATTCAGCTGTTGCGACCCCTGATTAATAAAGGGACTAAGTCGAAAAGAAAATGAATGAATGATCTTTTATTAGTTTAAATCTAAACAGCTAAAGTGCAGTAAGTGTGTGTGTGTGTGTGTGTGTGTGTGTGTGTGTGGAGCGTATAGATGTGTTAAAGGGTCACGAAACACCAAAACACATTTTTTGAGCTGTTGACAGTCATTTATGTGTCCCACGCTGCTATAAACACTATTAGGACACATATATTGCACTAAAAAGTTGTTTTTGCGATGTTTCGATCAAATTCGTTCTTCCGGTTTAAAACTAATTTTTGAAGCTGCGTCAATTAGATCCTTGCATGAAATCCAGCGTGGAGACTGGATGTCTGTACCTGTGAGTACATCGTGACGTCTGAGTGTGCGGCAATAATTCATGAGAAAGTCTTGGTTCAAACCAATCAGCGCACTCTTTTGTGATTGAGGTGCAACTTCATTAATATGCATGATAGCTTCCATGACTGTTTTTACCTGTTACAATGTTCAGACAGCAGAGAGACGCCACATTGTGTTGCTAAAACAAGTGGAAGAACAAGAATTTGAAGACATGGGTCGTCAATGTTTTTTTTATAAATAAGCTGCAACGAAGGTTTTGTTTTCATTTCCCGCTAAGAGAGAGCAGCTGGACTCACGTGTGGAATACAGTGCACGCGACATAAATGTGTTTGTAAGGAACATGTTTTACCCGAGAGCTTTTCACATCTGGAAATGGTGAAATCCGGATTTGCCGCTCGTCTCTACAGATTTGGTAAGCGATCAGTGGTCTTTGTTTGTTTATTCAGATGGCAAAGTTAGTTCGTATCATCAGCAGTACTCTTTTAGTGTTTAAAGACATGCCTTAGTCAAAATGATTTGAACTGTTACTAAGTTTACAGTACGTTAATATCACTATAATATTATAGACTAAAAGATCCGCTGTAAATGCTGCTCTCCGAGTGTAAACATGTAAACATCGCAATCAAGCTTTTACCGTCGTGTAGAATTTTAGCCGCATTTTGTGACAGTATAGTCTAGACCAGGGATGGGCAAACTTGATCCTGGAGGGCCGGTGTCCCTGCAGACTTTTGCTCCAACCCTAATCAAACACACCTGCCTGCAGCTTTCTAGTGATCTTGAAGACACTGATTAGTGTGTTCAGGTGTGTTTGACTAGTGTTGGAGCAAAAGTCTGCAGGGACACCGGCCCTCCAGGATCAAGTTTGCCCATACCTGGTCTAGACACACACGGCTTTGTGACGCTACCTACCGAGTGCACCCAAGTTACAGAGAAATGCGGGGGGCATGCAGGAAATGTTCCTGAATAAAAGTAAAAGTACCAAACTTCAGTTAAAGTGACAAATTATAATAATAATAATTATTTGGCAAATAATTTGATTACTGATGTCCATGTAAACACAGTCACTGTCTTTCTCCCCTGAGTCTGTGTGTTTGTTTTGCATCTGTGAAAATTGCACCAAATGAAAACTCCCATTTTTATGCAAAACCTTCCCTCTTTCCCTCCCCCGACACTCCCACCTAAACAGAGGTGGACACACCCACTTTCCTGACTTTTTCCAAACTAGAGGTATGAAAACACCCTGCTGAGACAGGGGGGTTTCGTGACCCTTTAAGTTGTAATTTTGTTACGTCAAAACATTTTGTTTTGTCAGTTTCTTCTGTTGCTGCTGGTGTTTTTCCACAAGCTGTAGTATGGTAATTGTGGCTGTTAAAATAACTATAACTAATCAAACTGAACCAAAAATCAATCTAATATGCATGTTTAGGCGTCTTTTGGCCTGGAAACCATCAACAGTGTTGCCAGATTGGGCGGGTTCAAATTTGATTGTGCAGGTAAAAAATGGCATAGGCGGGTTGACAAAATGTGGGCAGTTTTGAAATATACATTTTGTATGCAACTTATTTAACAAAACATAACTGTGTGCTCCTACTCCATTCAGTTAGTAGTGACCAGTGCCTTGCGCAAACCGTGTGGGTCTACCCACAAGAGGAGGTGAAGGAGTGTTGTAAAATCGGACTCCCTGGACAAATCTGACCCCCCTTCGCGTACACTCGCATCACGCAGCGCCACCAGTTAAACTCAGCGGTTTATCATGAAACATTTATCGTTCATTTTTTCCACAATTAACAGCAAGAACATTTATCAGCCTCATTCAGGACGATGACGAGTCTGCTTACAGACAGGAGGTTAAGGAGCTGGCTGTCTGGTGCAGTCACAACAACCTGGAGTTCAACACGCTCAAAACAGTGGAGATGATCGTGGACTTCAGGAGAAACCCCCCTGCTTTCCCCCCACTTAGCATCATGGACAGCATTGTGGCAGCAGTGGAGTCATTCAGGTTCCTGGGCACCACCATCACTCAGGACCTGAAGTAAGACACTCCCATTGACTCCATTATTAAAAAAGCTCAACAGAGGCTGTACTTTCTTCGTCAGCTGTTCAACCTCCCAAAGGAGCTGCTGAAACAGTTCTACACCTCCATCATTGAATCAGTAATCTGCACATAAATAACTGTCTGGTTTAGCTCAGCTAACAAATCTGACCTCCGAAGACTACGTCGAATAGTTCGGACTGCTGAGGGAATCATTGGTACAACCCTCCCTACTCTCCAAGAACTGTACTTATCCAGAGCAAGCAGAAGGGCTGTCAAAATCACACTGGACCGCTCACACCCAGCCTGTTTGAACTTTTACCTTCTGGTCGACGCTACAGAGCACTTCGCACCAGAACAGCCCAACACAGAAACAGTTTCTTCCCTCAGGCAATCCATCTCATGAACACTTGATGATAGTAATTGTGGAACCAACATCACTACCTGCTATACACTTTTTTTAGACACACATACACTTATTTAACAACACACTTTACATGCCAATTTGCACATAACAGCTGCACATATAATGTTGTATATAGTAATATACCTCTACATACACTTGTCAATTTGTATATTTGCATTCACTACTTATTACTATTTTTAAAATACATTATTATCTGTTTTTTTTAGTCCTGTCTCTGTAATTCTGTTGCACTGTAGAAGCTCTGTCACCACGAAAACAAATTCCTCGTATGTGTGAACAAACCTGGCAATAAAGCTCTTTCTGATTCTGATTCTAAAGAACAAACATGGAAGCATTGTCTGATTGACAAGCAGTACCTGATTATGTTGAAAATAATTTAAAATGCCAAATGGGACAAATTTATACCCCATGTCAAAAGTAAAACATACTGTAATAGGTAGTGTAATCTATACAACATTAAGTGCCGTGTGTGGGTGTTAGGGGAGAAGTTTCGATGTGATCTGGTTATGTTTTGGTTCTGTGACTGCTGGTGTTGGTTGCTGTATGGTTAAAAATGATGACAGTTAAAGTAACTAGGTTAATTTCGATTTAAATAAATTAAAAGTAAAATATTATTGTAATATTTTGGGTGCTTTTCTGTGGGTTTGGGTGGGTTTTAGACTGCTTTTGGGCTGGAAAAAGTCAGCTATATCTAGGCACACTGACCATCAACTCTCTCTGCTTGGAGAGCACTAAACACTTCCTACCACAATAATGTTTATTAACAAAAATATAATGAGATGCTGGAATTAAATTAATGAACTGTTATGTTGCTTAATCTACAAAATATCAAAATATTGTATTATTATCATCTTGATATCAATCTTGTATCATTAGCTTCACTTCACAACCTCAACTTCAAAACAAAACCGTGTAACACTTACTTTACAAATCTTTGGTAGAGGGCCAAAGTCACATCGTATTTGTTCTCCAGGCGGGTCACAGCAGAGTTCACTTTAGGGCTTATTGTGTCTACATTTACATCCATCTTCCTCACAAGACTGATGAACTGCTTCACACTGCAAAGGAACGGCAACTTAGTGTGTGTTAAAAACATTAATAACACTTTAATGCATAACACCACACTTGAGAAGTAACAATCAGGACTTCGCAGTCATCAACATATGCCAGACATACCTCAGACCAACTGCTTTCAGGAACTGCGTAAAGGTGAGGTTGATGCCATCAAGTTCCATGCCAGCAATAAACAGACAAGCTCCCCACTGCTGTCTGTTCGAATATGGCATCTAACATAGAAAACATGTACAATGGTGTAATAACACATTCAGTAATAACCCAACACACAAGCGCAGTAGTGCAGATATCAGAAGAAAACGTACATTTGTCTTGTCCATCGATCTGATCTCCCTTTCCCAGATTCTCCATGCATGATCACAGATTGAGTTGGTGGACTGGAGCTCCTCACTGAGAAACACAAACTCAGGATCCTTGTCCTTGTGTCTGGAAAAACAACAGTTTACAAACATGGTCGACACACTGGCGCTGCTGGTCATGCAACGTTGCTTATACACATAAATAACTGTTGTCAGCTATTTTGCTATTAGGAGTTGCTCTTTAATGTCTGAGCTTTGAGCAGTGGCATTTGCATTACACGGAACTGAACTAAAGTAAACTGAACTTCAACTCTGACAACTGAACTGAAGCAGATTTAATTTGCAAGAACTTCATCTATGTTAGGCTGCTTTGACACAATCTACATTGTAAAAAGCACTATAGAAATAAAGATGAATTGAATTTAGACACTAAATGACCCCTTATACTATGGTTGCATGGTTTACCGGTACTTCAGTAGCACCGTGATACTATGGCTCCAAAACACTGGTGCCACTGTAGTTTGTAAACAGTAGTATCATCATTAACGGTTCTACAATAATGCTCAAACATTTGTGCCAGCAAATAATCAACAGACCACTTTATTTTACTTTCACTTTAACTGTGTATGGCGTGATCAATTATTTATTTTATTATTATTATTATAGCAATAACAACAAAAGAGTCACAGTATATACAAAAACATCTGCAAAACAATATTTTCCCTTATTTTCAATAATAAGGGGATTCTGGATTGAATTTAAGTATTATGGCATATAAAATATAGTATTTCTGACACTTTGCTAGATTTGAGTAGATGCTAGAGTAGCAATTTGTAGATTTGAGTTATGAATTAATACAATATTGTAATACTACTTGTTATCGTGATACTTCAGCTGGTATAGTATCGTGGCCTGAATTGATGGTATCATGACAACCCTATCTCATACTAAACAACAACAACAAAAATATTGTATTTAAATATAAACAGATGTGTCAGTATAATGTTTTAAGTTTTTACTGCAAATGTCACATCCATAACGCTGGAATTGCTCATACATATTAAAACACAGAAGTGCTCAGACAAAGGGCTCTTTAAAAGACATTTTTAAGTGATTATAAGAAATTAAAGTAAATTGTTTTTTCTTTCTCAAATGGGTAAAACCTTTCAAATATATAATATTCAGATTTAAAATGACAAAACTAGGCATTAATTATTAATTCTATATCATATTTGGTCTGCTTAATCCCGAGACTGTCTTCTAACGTGTCACAAAATGACTCTTTTTCAAATATTACCTGACAAGGCTATTTGGTTTATAAACTATGGTTATAACGTGTCTGAATGACCTTTTAGTGAAAAGGTTAAACAGTACAATACGAGTTTAAAAACAGAAGTATAAACCAAATTATTTCTGAAGTATGTTACCTACAGTTTAACTGTGACATTTAAAAATAACAACAAACTATTTAAAGTACTAAAACAGGCGCCAACATTCTTGTAGACTACGTCATTTATAACACTGTTACTACAGTGAAAACACGGTACGCTGTCATAACAGGACTAGTTTTCTAAAGGCGACTGACTCGAGCTGTATTCATTCATGATTTGTGGTCAAATTCCGTCGGGTCGCTCTCTTCCTCCCCCACCACCCTCTACACATTTCATTGTTGTTGTTTTTCTACTCGGCTCACCGTTCCGGACTGAGCACTGCGCTGTCGCCGCTGTCCGGAGATCGGCTCTTCAGGCTCCCCTTCAGTTCTTTCTTCTGCGGGGTCCCGCTGTTGCGCTTCTTCGGCGGCATGTCGAGGGTCTCGTGGAGAAGAGCGCGTTCACTCTCAGCACAGCGAGCGATCACGAGTTGTGTTGTGATGTTTGTGTTGTTGTGGTTAGTGGTTGGTTGTCGGTGTCTGAGATCGCTTGTTTGCGTCCGCAACTCTCCGCTATTTCCTCAACTAGTCAAAACGCGGGAAAATCGACCGACGCAACATCCGTCACTATAGCGTGCGTCATGTCCGGCTGTGCATAGTCATTAGTCAACGTTCAACAGTGAAAACAAAGAACGATCTTTGACAAACAAAGCAAGATTTTTGCCCAGTGCTACTGCACACACTAGTTTTTAAGCTTTCTCGTTGCTAATTGGCAAACAGAGTATTTCTACTTTTAAAATGTGATCCGTAAATGTCACGTGTATTTTCAACTAACGATAGACTTTACATTTTGGAGTTCCTGTAACAGCCTACTAAATGAATGTACTTGCAAATGATAATCTTGTTAAAAAGCTAAAAATCTAATAAGTTATCAGTAACTCTAGATGCTCCTCACTGAAGAATTACGTATTATGATTGCCTAATACTTTTCACTCATCTTTAAATGATCATAAGAATATATACTTTACTGACACTATAAAAAATACAACTTAAAAAACACTATCTATCTATCTATCTATCTATCTATCTATCTATCTATCTATCTATCTATCTATCTATCTATCTATCTATCTATCTATCTATCTATCTATCTATCTATCTATCTAGCTCCATCCATCTATCTAGCTGTCTATCCCCATCCATCCATCCATCTCAATCCATCCATCTATCCAGCTATCTGTCTATCCCAATCCATCCATCCATCCATCCATCCATCTACTAAATATTTATACATATATAATGTACCTTCTATGAATGCATCCAGATTTATCCATCTATATTCTATCCATCTTTAAAAAAAAAACTATTGACCCACAGCACTGATTGTGGAGTAGTTTACGGAGTTTCAGAGTTGTATTAAAAACATTTTTACACGTTCACAATTAGATTAGTTACTTAACGAATTACCTAATTAAAAGATTCGTTTATTCAAATAAGATTTTAAAAGTACAAAGCATGAAAGGTATTTTCCTTATGTTAGTGTTTCTTTCTATCCATCCATCCATCTATCTGTCTGTCTATATCTATCTGTCTGTCTATATCTATCTGTCTGTCTATATCTATCTATCTGTCTATTTATCTGTCTGTCTGTCTGTCTGTCTGTCTGTCTGTCTGTCTGTCTGTCTGTCTGTCTGTCTGTCTGTCTATCTATCTATCTATCTATCTATCTATCTATCTATCTATCTATCTATCTATCTATCTGTCTGTCTAAAAATCAGTCAAGTTAACGAGGCTTTCTTTATGGAAATATTATATTCTCCGTTAAGTGAATACAGATGTACTGAAATGTAATTGATTCTCTGTTATAAATGTAAGACCTGTAAATGTCACATACATTAAAAAATAAAAAGGGCAACATACCATGTTTTAGTTTTCTTTATTCCTTCTCTTTTTTTTTTTTTTTTTTTTTTGTCAAATTAAATATTGATGGAATATTGGTCTTATTTTTCCCTTATGGAAAAAAGTTTGACTCCCTGTTTGTCCAAATGGCACTGACACCATGCCAATACACATCCCCAGCTTGAACAAACCATTACTTTCTACAAGATATAAATATATATTTCTATATATATATCCATCCTAGTGTTTCATTGCATTTGGGAACTGCTCTTTTGTTTCTCCATAGGTTTATTTACGACAGCAGTTCACCCCATGAATTGTAGGTCATTTAAGAACGACTTGAAAATATGCCACCATTTAAAAAGAAAAACCTAGGTGCAATAATAAACAGGAGCAAAGGCACTAATGTGCTTTGTCTGGAGTGAGAGATGTAATAAATAAAACTGCCTATATCAAAACCCTGCTCCACAGTCAGCAAAAAAACATCATTTATACCCTAGATATTCAACTCAGGGAGTGACAGACCATATGTACGACTCCTATGCAATAATACAGAAAAGAAAAATATGCTCTGAATATCATGGCAAACAAATTCCAATTGTAGTCGGATAATATTTGGCACACACACTTCCAGATTTCATCCCTTTTTTTCCTCATACAGAAAGGATATTGTGCCAATAAATGTGTCATTAACCAAACCATGAGATTTGGACACAACCGTTATTTTTGATCAAATGGCAAACATACTTACGGTGCTTGTAACAACATCCTGAAACAAAAACGGAAACCCTTTGTCTGCCATTATCCCCTGAAACTCCAGAAAATGACCTTAATAATGACTCACGACTTTGGGTTGAGAGGTTACTTCAGGCTTACGGAAGCAATGTTGTAAAAATACAGCATTTGATAGGGAGTATGAGAGTGAGAAAAAAATAATAAAAAGTGAAGAGAGGGAGAGAACTGCCTGTTGGATTTCCCAGGGAGAGCATATAACCAATGAGAGAGAGAGAGAGACACCTCTCCAAATCTTACAGTCCATTGTTTTTATGGGCCGGGATGCGTTTTAAAGCGCCCGCTCACAGAAGCATGGTAAACGGTTTCTCTAGGAACTTGCGAAACTCTGCCAGCCACTGAGCGCCAACAGCACCATCAACCACCCGGTGATCGCAGCTCAGGGTCACAGACATCATGTTAGCCACGTCAAACCTATCAGGGACACAGGAAACACAGTGTCACACTTATTTTTCAGATTTGTTCAGACTTTATTAGGGATGGCAAATCATTGTCAGTTTATTTGGTTTGCTCACCCTTTTTCATTGTCCGCAGGCAGCAGTCTCTTTTCTGATCCGCCCACTGCCAGAATGCAGGCTTGAGGAGGATTAATGATAGCTGAAAAATGCTTGATGCCATACATGCCCAGATTGGAAATAGTGAAGGTTCCACCCTAGAAAACATATATTTCATACATATATAATTATATATATTATATTATTATTCTTTATAAAGCCATTATATTGGAGTTTGGGGTCAGTAAGTTTTATATATTTTCTTTATTTAGCAAGGATGCGTATAAGACATTTATATGATTAAAAGACATTAGCATATATAAAATGGTGCTTGCTTTGAATGTTTTGTTTATTAAAGCATGAAAAAACATTCTATACTGTAATGACATTTTTACATTATTGTTTGTAATGACTTTAAAAGTGTTTTAACTAATGAAAATGTATCCATGGTAAAGTAACAGACTTCTTTTAAAAATAAATTTACTGACCCCTTTGAATGGTAGTGTAAATTTGTTTTATATGTTAAAAGGTCCCAAAACATTTAAATAAAGTTTTGTAGATGTCAGTATCAGTATTGTTAGTTTTCAGGATATCGATGAGCTAGTGTGCTCCAAAATAGTGACAAAATTTGTGTTTAGAAAATATAAACATGTAAAGCTTGTAGTTTGTCACTTCCGCCTAAATGAATCAATGGTTTTATCCAGTTTCTCATCAAATCGTGACTAATCAAATCCTCTCTAGTATCTAACATGCCCCGCCACCTTTAAGACGCTTCTCATTTGCTTTTCATTTGATGTACTTGAGCTCCTCCACTCTGTGATAAAACGCTATTGGCTGTTTTTTTAAAGGGGAGAAGCTACACTACAGTATGTTCCACCCTCTTTTCTTGTTTTGGTTAAGATTACATCAAACATCGAATTAAAATGCATATTTCAAAACACTGCATGAGACCTTTTATAAGACGGATTTGGTTCAAAGACAAGACATTCCATTTTGATCTCTACATGACATTAAATTTGCAAGTAATTGTACGAAGTGTTCATGTTAAGGTTTCAATTAACTTTTTGGAAATAAAAATATGGGTGAAATAATGTTCCAGTGTTATTCTGTCTGACAGATACATTTATGTAAAAATTAAACATCAAGATAATTCTAACATGTACTTAATAAATATAAATGAAGGAAAAAGTGAACATGCAAAATGTTATCTTATTTAAATGACTAAAAACTTCTTGCTGAGCTGACAAATGGGAAAAACCCAGTGGTCTGAAGATAGGTGCGACAAAATATAGATTTAAAATAATAAGTTATTATTTTGGGAGTGACCAGAGATCTTTAAATAGCCATTTATGTTCTAAATATACATGACAAGATTTTTTTGTTATGTAAACTGTGGTTGTACTAAATGATTTTGAGTGTTTGTTATTTTTGTGGTAAAAAATGTATGGTAGTTAGTATTTGAAATAGGAAACATTCTAACATTTTAATTCATTTTTAATTTAAAATACTAATAATAAGCACATTTTCTTTAATATAGAAAAAAACAGTATATGCTCTCATATAAAAAAAAAAGCACAAACTATTTCTGGTATCCTAAAAACACCTACAATTCTTACCTGGAATTCATGTGGTTGTAGTTTCCCATCTCGTGCTTTAGCAGCTAATGCAGAGACATCTTTGCTGATATTTGCAAGGCCCTTAATATGAGCATTAAATACAATGGGAGTGATGAGACCCACAGGCGTGCTGACCGCCACACTAACATCCACCACGTGATTTCTGTGAGGAGAGAAAAAAAACATTATTTACATGTATTAAACTGATAGTTTTTTACGTTTCAAATCTTTATGAGTATCTTTCTTCTTTAACACAAAAGAAGATATTTAGAAGAATGTTGGAAACCTGTAATCATTGACTCGTTTGTTTTTCCTACAACAGAAGTCAATGTTTACAGCTTTTCAGCAAAATATCTTCTTTTAAACTGCTTTCATTGATTCAGCGTGACTAATAATCACACCACTACAGAATCACCTCACAGAAGAAATGATTTCACACACTTGACTGAAGTTATGAAGCGAGTAAAAACATGTCATTAAATGTGGCATTTTTAAGTGCAGTTCACGGAGGAGCTACCCATACAGCTGTCATTATCACAGAACGATTATCACAATTTCATAATTGATTAAACCCGAATAAATTGATTTTGATTTTAAACATTATTTCACATGGCTTATCAGTGAACTCTGTGTAGTAAACACTGTTCCACCTGACAGCACCTGCAAGAGGTTTTCTAGAACCAACTTTATTGACAAAAAGTGCGAGAAAATCACCTTCGATTAATCTCCCAGCTCTACTTTTGACAACACTAAAACAAAGTTTAACTCTTTTGAGTTCATGCACTTTTGACTACTTCAAAAAGTAGTTTGAAACTAGGGTTGTCAAAATAATCGGTACTTAAAAAAAATCAGTACTTAAATTTAAAAAAAGTCAATTTCCTGGTAACATTTAAATGCTATTGAGTACGTTCTTAAACCCCACTGACCGGTGACTGTGTTCACTTGCTCAACAGATATGACTGTGATTGGCCTTAAAGGTCATAGGTTTACCACTCTAACACTGTTCACCAAAATATGAACACAGATGCACGGACACTGGAGCGTTTGAAAGCCATATATGTGTGTATATATTATATACTATACATCTTAAAAATGCACTACTTTTTTGGTAAAAAAAAAAAGACTTTTCATGAAACCTACCTGACAGACAAAAAGCATTTTATTCTATGTAGGGAAAGAGTTAAGAACGCCCTCATCAGCGCTCAAATGTTGGAGGGAACTGGACGTTTTTAAAAATCGCAGTACCAATTGGTACCAAATTCGATACTTTTGACAACTCTATTTGAAACACATTTGATTAAATTACTTTTGTATTCCAAATGCTCATGTGGTCAAATTAGGGCTGCACAATATATCGTTTCAGCATCAATGTGTGAAACTGCAATAGTCACATCGCAGGGATCTGCAATGTGATTGGGATTATAGTTGATCAGGCATTACAGTTAACATAGTGGAGTCATTTTAAATTTTACCCTTAAAGTTTTTAATAAAAACAGTATTATTATTATTATTATACAGTAATTATTTAGTATTTGTTCTGTTTAGTAAGATTCTGACGGTATGATAACCTTGGATAAAAATATCACGATTTCACGGTATCACGGTGTTGTGATTATTACTGTGTTTATCAAAATAAGTTCTTTTTAAATGTCTGGGGAAAAAACAACAACTTTCCCCCCCATTGAACACAATATATTTTATTTTAAGAAACATTTAAAATATTTTAGACCAGTAGCTTTTAATATAGAGATTTTTTTTTTTGCTGGAGATACTGTTGCCCTAAAAAACTAAATCAAATAGTTGTGAAAAACATGTAAAAAAAAAAAAAAAAAAACAAAGGAACAAGCAAAAAACCTTACATGTACCTTAGGAACGGTATAACAGAAAACTCTGGTGGTTTTAAAACCTTGTCTTTTCCAAACCACAGTAAACCTTGAAACCGGTTATCATCCCATGCCTATTCCTGAATACTGTTTGACTCCCCAGAAAATCATAAATCATTGTTTATTTGTATCTGTTGAATTTAACTTTGCTTGTCATTTATAAAATCATATTACAGAATGTACTTATAAAATCACCCCAATCGATCTAAAATGATATATATCGCACACTCTCAGAAAAAAAAGTACATGGTGGTACAAATAATGTTCCTTATGGACCAGTTTTTTACCTTTGTAAAAGTTGTACCTTTTATGGTACAGAAAAGTTCTCTTATGATACTATTCTGTACCTTTTATGGTACAATTGAAATGAAGGTTTGTATAATTGTTCTCATAAAAAGGTACATAAGTGTTGGACAACTCCTTTATTAAAATATCTATGAAAATAAATATGACAGGAAAGGCAAAGTGATTTATGAATAATTTCCATATTAAAACATGAATCATTATTTAAAAGCATATGTTTAAAGAAACTCATAAACATGAATTAAGTTCTAGAAAACAAAACAACTGGCAAAACAAAACTATAGGTATTGTAAACTAAACATGTAAGACATTTTTAATAAAAATTTGGTAAGCACTTTCTGATAAATACATTGTCATTATTGATATCTGCACATTTTGGAGTTTGCGTTCCTTTATGCACGTGAGCTGGAAAAAGTCCTGTATATGCAAAGTGTTCATGCAGACATTTTAGTATTGTAAAACTAATCAAACATTGTGCAGATATCATTACAATTCTTTTGCATAATTCTATTTCTATTTTAAAATAAAGTAAATTAAATTAACTTTTAAGTGATTATAAAGGTATTGTGTGAACATTGGAGAATTTCTTTTATATTGTACATGGGAGAATGTGTTTGTGAAAAGTGTTGTGAAATGTTTAGCAACAAATAGGTCTTTTGATTTATGTTAAAGTATTTTTATTCTTTATTGTAAAATAAAAAGGTGCATTTACGCAAAAAGAAACTAAAAAAAAAAACATTGTTTAAAAATGTATTTGATATTTTATATTTACTGAAAAGGGCAACGCAGTGGCGCAGTAGGTAGTGCTGTTGCCTCACAGCAAGAACGTCGCTGGGTCGCAGGTTCGAACCTCGGCTGGGCTGGGTCAGTTGGCGTTTCTGTGTGGAGTTTGCATGTTCTCCCTGCGTTTGCGTGGGTTTCCTTCGGGTGCTCCGGTTTCCCCCACAGTCCAAAGACATGCAGTACAGGTGAATTGGGTAAGCTAAATCGTCCGTAGTGTATGAGTGTGAATGTGTGTGTGTGGTAATTCCCAGAGATGGGTTGCGGCTGGAAGGGCATCCGCTGCGTAAAAAATCGTGCTGGATAAGTTGGTGGTTCATTCCACTGTGGCGACCCCGCAAGGGACAAAGCCGACAAGAAAATGAATGAATGAATAAATATTTACTGAAAATAAATTGACACATTTTGGGTATAGCAAAATGCCTTTAAATAGTTCTTGAAGGAAAACATTCATGGATCAAATTTGTACCTATATATCAATATTGTATATTCAGGTTTTAAAAACAAAAGGTACGTTTTCTGTTTCCCATGGTACAAATGATGTCCTTAAAAGGTACAAACTGCAATGGTATAAATTTGTTTCTTTTTTTTAAGGTACAATTCTGTTCCATCAAAAGGTACTGCCCCAGTGACAAGGGTTTGTACCTTCTTTGGTACAACATTGTACCATTTTTTCTTAGAGTGCAGTAAATTAAAATACTGCAATGTTAGCCCTAGGTCAAATTCCATCAAACAGCCACAAAAGACCGCCAAGATGTGAAACACTAAACCAAAACAACATATTTATATTCCACTGTGTTGTAATGAATGGGAGTGCACTCACTGCCTGATGACTGTGTCCATCCAAGAGGAATTGGCCTCCGGCACCTTTAAACAGGCTAGAGCCGAGGCCTTGATGATGAAGTCATTGACCGAGAGTTTGATGTTTTCAGCTTTCACCTCCTGATCATGGGGAGAATATACAGTTTCAATAGAGGAAAACTGTTATGATTAGCTCACTATGATCATGCGAAGCGAGTTGACTCACAGTATTGAGTTCTTTCCTGAGTTCAAGAACTTGGTCCATGTTGACATCGATAGACAGATAATAGTGAGGAATAGTCTGTTTTGACTGCATCAACCTCTGGGCGATTACCTACAGAAGCATGGCAGGGAATCAGAGCATTGTGGGTAATATATTCACAGAGAATACGAAGTGATCTGTGGGGACAGTGAACTCACTTTGCGTATGTTGCTGATGGGGATGTCGGTGAAGGTTCCGGTAGGTACAGCAGCATAAGCAGGGGCAGCAGGCGGGCTGGGGGTGGGTGCAGACGGGGCAGCAGCTGCAGCCTGGTGGCAGTAAGTGATGTTTTGAAGAAGAAATACTTGAACACTACATTTTTAACAACAATAAAAAACACAGAGTACACTAAGACTAAGTATTGAGACACATTTCACAATTTAATATCAATTTTATAGGTTTCGTTACAGATTAATTTGCAAAAGTAGGCAGGACTAGCATGTCATTATTTTTAAAAAAGAAAAAATATCTAAACTAATGTTTTAAACTATACAATAAAGTCCATCAGTGTTATTTGTTGCAATAATTTTATGAAATGATTATTAGTTTATTCCCGAGTTTCTGCAGGTTTCACCAAGTTCAATTTAAGACTTTTTAAGGCCATTATGAATTAAATTTTAGACTTACAGTGCATCCGGAAAGAATTCATAGCGCCTCACTTTTTCCAGATTTTTTTATGTAACAGCCTTATTTCAAAATTGATTAAATTCATTTATTTCCTCAAACTTCTACACACAATACCCCATAAATGACAATGTGAAAAAAGATTTTTTTTAATTGTTGCAAATGTATTAAAAATAAAAAAGCTGAAAAATCACATGTCCATTAGCATTCACAGCCTTTGCTCAATACTTTGTTGATGAACCTTTGGCAGCAATTACAGCCTCAAGTCTTTTTAAATATGACACAAGCTTGGCACACCTGTCTTTAGGAATATTTGCTCATTCCTCTTTGCAGTATTTCTCAAGCTCTATCAGGCTGGATGGGAAGTGACGGTGTATAGCCATTTTCAGATCTCTCCAGAGATGCTCAATAGGATTTAGGTCTGGGCTCTGGCTGGGCCACTCAAGGACATTCACCGAGTTTTTGTGAAGCCACTCCATTGATATTTTGGCGGTGTGCTTTGGGGCATTGTCCTGCTGAAAGATTAACCATTGCCCCAGTCAGCAGGTTTTCATTCAGGATGTCTGTGCACACTGCTGCATTCATCTTTCTCTTTATCCTGACTAGTCTTCCAGTTCCTGCTGCTGAAAAACATCCCCACAGCATGATGCTGCCACCACCATGCTTCACTATAGGGATGGTATTAGCCTGGTGATGAGTGGTGCCTGGTTTTCTCCAAACGTAACGCCTGGCATTCACTGCAAAGGTTAAATTTATTCTCATCATACCAGAGAATTTTGTTTCTTATGGTCTGAGAGTCCTTTAGATGCCTTTTGGCAAATTCCAGGTGGGGAGTGGCTTCCGTCTGGCCACTCTACCATACAGGCCTGATTGGTGGATTGCTGCACAGATGCTTGTCCTTCTGTAAGGTTCTCCTCTCTCCACAGAAGAACGCTGGAGCTCAGACAGAGTGACCATTGGGTTTTTGATCACCTCCCTGACTAAGGCCCTCCTCCCCCGATCACTCAGCTTAGATGGCGGGCCAGCTCTAGGAAGAGTCCTGGTGGTTCCAAACATCTTCCACTTACGGATGATGGAGGTCACTGTGCTCATTCAACTTCGAGAGCAGCAGAATGTTTTTCTGTAACCTTCCCCAGCCTTGTGCCTCGATACAATTCTGTCTTGGAGGTCTATAGTCAATTCCTTTGTCTTCATGCTTGGTTTGTGCTTTGACATGCACTGTCAACCCTGGGACCTTTTATAGACAGGTGTATGCCTTTTCAAATCATGTCCAATCAACTGAATTTACCACAGGTGAACTCCAATTAAGCTGCTGTAACATCTCAAGAATGATCAGTGGAAACAGAATGTACCTGAGCTCAATTTAGAGCTTCACGGCAAAGGCTGTCAATACTTATGTACATGTGATTTTTCATTATTATTTTTTTTTTATAAATTTGCATCAATTTCAAAAAATCTTTTTTTACATTGTCATTATGGGGTATTGTGTGTAGAATTTTGAGGAAATAAATTAATTTAATCCATTTTGGAATAAGGCTGTAACATGAAAAAATGGGGAAAAAAGTGAAGCGCTATGAATACTTTCCGGATGCACTGTATATAGAGCTAAATGCTAAGGATATAATATCCCAGTTAGAAAAGATTTTCACTTGCCCTTTAAAATTGTTTTGTTAATTTAATACATTTAATAATACAATCATAATAATTTAATGATAAAAAATTATAGGTCAGGTCAGTATCCTTAGCAGTAAATAAATGGAGAACATTTAAACAAATGTTACTGTAAGGCAAGTAATTAAAACATGAAGGTAAATAGAGTTAAAAATGCTATTTTTGAAAAAAGTTTCATTGAGATTGGGATTGTTGGTGATTGTATCAGTGTTAATGGCCAGATTGGGCAGCTATACATGAACAAAGGAAAATTAAGTCCTGTTAAAAAAAAGATTTAAGACCTGCAAAACAAATATTTCAGTAGATTTAAGACTTTGTAAGGTCTAAAATTTAGCATTTGAGATTTAAGACATTTTAAAACTTTAAGACCCCGCAGATACCCTGATTCTAGTGGGTTTCATAATAATATATTTGATTAACCAATATTTAATATTAAAGAACAGATTAAGTGAAAATATAGTTTTTGTAGTTTTTTTTTTATATTAAGTTTTATTTTTGCTCCTAAAACTTCAATGAACTGGAAGAATCTACAGACTTAATTTGCATTTTTATTTTGATTTGGGGAGAATTATGTTTGCAGAAATACTTCAGGTGTGGTAAACTTGAGTGAAGTTGATTGAATAATCAAATCAGAATATATTCTACATTTCTTATTTTCGGGTAGCATAAGTTGGTTTGATATTAATATCATATCAGCAGCTGAGGTTATTTATTTTCATGGCAAGATCTGTGCTGGACGTTTACAACAAAAGTTGCATACATTCAATAAAATAATAAACAAATAAAAATAGACCATTTTAAGGGATGTAAAATTGGTGGAGAGGAGTACCAATTATGATATGGTGAAGTTTAGGAGGCCATAACTGACAGAGATCAGTGGGCAAATTTGGCCAGGATGCCGGGATTAAACCCCTACTCTTTTTCGAAGGACATACTGAGATTTTTAAAGACATAATTTTAATGTCTCATCCAAAGATGGTGCTCACTGAGCAGTATAGAGTCCCCATCAATACACTGGGATGTTAGGACCCACATAGACCGATGGTCTCAATAACACCACTTCCGGCAGCAACCTAGCTTTCCCATGTGGTCTCCCATCCAGGTACTGACCGGGCGCAGCCCTGCTTAGCTGCAGTGGGCGACCATGTGAGAGTTGCAGAGGGCTACTTACAGGAGTGAGCTTTGGTGGAACAAAACTATCAATATCTTTCTTGGTGACTCTGCCATCTGGTCCAGTTCCTATAGACACATGAGCAGAAAATCCTCAATTCAGTCAGTGCAACACATACAAATGACCAATAAACAATACAAGGTAAATCTGAGCCAATATAAACTCTTGCAAATGAAACCCTCAAATATCCTACCAGTGACTTGAGTGATGTCAACTCCTTTCTCAGCCGCCAGCTTCTTGGCTAAGGGACTGGCAAACACCCTTCCCTTCCTAGCTGCAGCAGGAGCGGCAGGAGCAGCAGCAGGGGCTGGGATGGGAGCTGCTGCTGGTGGTGGAGTGGCCACCTGAAAAGTAAAAGTACATTTTTTAATTAGAATATGATCCAAGCACACCAGCATATTTACAACAGAACAGCTGAAATGGAAAACAAAAAAAATTGCAGTGGTCCAGTCAAAGCCCAGACCCCAACCTGATGGAAATGCTTTGGCGAGTGCTGTGCAAAAGAAAAAAAAAAACTCCTGAAATGCAAGCACGGGATGTGGAAATGACAGTGGAGGGCAAAAGACAACCATTAAAATATGAGCTGGAAAATGTTTATTTTGTAATTCGAAAAACTTTGAATTGAGGTTTCAGTTTTTCAATGTAATTTGAAACTTGTTTTTATTTTTAATTCACGTCCATTATCAACTGATATTTTATTTTATCTTTTTTTATGTATTCCACCTTCTAAAATGATTTATTTTTGTTTAGGTTAAAGATGCAAATGGATATCCTTTTTAACATATGCATTAGAGCACACGCCTGTTAATGTAGCTGTGACTTTAAAGTTATTACCAATATTGGTGTGCGGACACACTCACATACATATAATTAAAAATAAAATCTCCACATCTTGTTAGTACATATCCTGTGCATACCACAACTGACTGTAATTTGTTGTAGTCTAGTTCCGACATCCACACCCACAAAACTGGCATGATTTCAGTATTGCAAAACACAACAAATATTGCAAAGTCACCTTTCACTTGTAGTCATTTCATCAAACTCTTGATATTACAATGGCAGTAAAAAACAAGACCTTGATTTTAATCACAGTGACCTATAAAAAGTATTACATCACATCAAGACATGCTGTTCATGTCAATAAAAAAGATGTCGCAAATCACAGATTAATAAATGACAGCTATTAAAGCGATAGTTCACCTAATAATAAAAATTCTGTCATCATTTACTCTCCCTTCACTTGTTGCACACTGGTTCTTTCTTCTGTTGAACACAAAAGTAGAGATTTATTAAAAAGTTTACACAGTATTTTTTCCCTACTATGGATGTTAATGGCTGATGGTTTTCAACATTCTGCAAAATATCTTCTTTGTTCAACAACAATGACAAAGAAACTCACAAAAGTTTGAAACCATTTAAGGGTGAGTAAATTTTCATTTATGAGGGAATCATCTCTTTAACTTCTAAAAACTGTCCAAAATAATAGCGTTAAAGATCCCATGAAATTAAAATCAAGTTTTTTAGATGTTAGTATAAATATTTTACTGTATGCTCTAAAATAGTGACAAAATTCACGTTTAGAAGATATAAAACTGATATATACATGTAAAGTTTGTAGTTTGTCACTTCCACCTAAATCGGTCAACGGTTTTATTCACGTAACCTCATGCTACAGTTTCTCATCAAATTGTGACCGCTCAAGCTCTCTAGTATCTGACATGTCTGATCCCCTTCAAGACGCTTCACATTTGATGCACTTGAGCTCAACCACTCTAACTAGCAGAGCATGGGTAAAACAAAATGCTATTGGATGCTTTTTAAAAGGGATGGAGCTACTCTATGTCCCACCCTCTTTTCGTGTTTTGGTTGAGATTACGTCAAACATTAAATAAAATTACACATTTCAAAGCACTTCACGGGACCTTTAAGTGTTGTAATACTGGAGATGACAGAAATCATTACCGGTGTGGGAGCGGGAGGTTGGCTTGCAGCAACTCCTGTCTCTACATAGTCTGCAAATGCACTAATGTCCGATTCCTTTTCCACGATGATGCAGAGAGGAGTGCCGAGAGGAACGTCTCTGGTTCCCTCAGAAATCATAATCTTGGCCAGGTAGCCTTCCTCCTGAACCTCAAAACCTAAAAAAAAAAACCACAGGAAGTGATTATTACACCGTGTTAATGAAGAGTGCCATATCTAATCGTACACAAACTGATGGTAACAGTACATTTCTTGACTGGTTTATGCATTTCCATCTGTGTGTGCATTTTCAAATAAAAAATTTGGGATTAGTAAGGTTGCGGTTAATGTTGAAACGCACATTAAAACAAATACAAATAGTAATAAAAAATATTAAATACAGTGCATCTGGAAAGTATTGATAGCACTTCAGTTTTTCAACATTTTTTTTTGTTACAGCCTTATTCCAAAATGGATTAAAATTAATTTATTTCCTCAAAATTCTACACACAATACCCCATAAATGACAATGTAAAAAAGATTTTTTGAAATCGTTGGAAATTTATTAAAAATAAAAAACCTGAAAAATCACATGTACATACGTATTCTCACAGTCTTTGCTCAATACTTTGTTGATGCACCTTTGGCAGCAATTACAGCCTCAAGTCTTTTTGAATATGACGCCACAAGCTTGGCACACCTGTCTTTGGGAATTTTTGCCCATTCCTCTTTGCAGTACCTCTCAAGCTCTATCAGTTTGGATGGGTAGCGACGGTGTACAGCCATTTTCAGATCTCTCCAGGGATGTTCAATAGGATTTAGTTCGGGGCTCTGGCTGGGCCACTCAAGGACATTCACCGAGTTGTTGTGAAGCCACTCCATTGATATTTTGGCAGTGTGCTTTGGGTCACTGTCTTGCTGGAAATGAACCATTGCCCCAGTCTGAGGTCAAGAGCACTCTGAAGCAGGTTTTCATTCAGGATGTCACTGTACATTGCTGCATTCATCTTTCCCTCTATCCTGACTAGTCTCCAGTTCCTGCTGCTGAAAACATCCCCACAGAATGATGCTGCCACCCCTATGCTTCACTGTAGGGATGTTATTAGCCTGATAATGAGCGGTGCCTGGTTTTCTCCAAACGTAACGCCTGGCATTCACTCCAAAGAGTTCAATTTTTGTCTCATCAGACCAGAGAATTTTGTTTCTTATGGTCTGAGAGTCCTTCAGATGTCTTTTGGCAATTTAGAGCTTCAAGGCAAAGGCTGTGAATACTTATGTACATGTGATTTCTCAGGTTTTTATTTTTAATGAATTTGCAACAATTTCAAAAAATCTTTTTTTCCACATAGTCATTATGGGGTATTGTGTGTTGAATTTTGAGCAAATAAATGAATTTAATCAATTTTGGAATAAGGCTGTAACCTAAAGAAATGTGGAAAAAGTAAAGCGCTATGAATACTTTCCAGATACACAGTATATGACACCATAAATGCAAACTATAGAAACCATGCACACACAGAAATAGGTTTAATATGCTATTATGTGAAGAGAGGGTGTAAAAAAGCGTATATGTCTATTATAAATGTATTAAATTTTCTGTTTTCGTTTTTTTCTTTAGATTTATTCTTTATTTATTTAGATACATAAATGATCTTTGTAAAAGAAAAAATGACAAAAAAAGGATAGTGTGTTTGTGTATATAAAAAGAGACTAAATGTAAATGAAATAAATTATTAAATCAAAATAATAGAAAACAACAGTTTTTAATAAAAAATAGATTTTTTAAGAAAAACAGTAATAACTACAAAATAAGAAAAAAACAAGAGAAAATTGAAATCAGACAGAGGGAAATTAAGGATTAAAAGATATAAAGCAAATAAATAAACAAATGTATAAACACAAACAAACAAACAAACAAACAAACAAACAAATAAATAAATAAATAGATAAAACAAAGTAATACTTCAAATGCCAAAAATGACTGGACAATAAAAAAATTCTTTAATGTGTCTGACAGACAGGGATGCAGAAATTATTACTGAATTATAATAATTATACCCAAAATAATTGAATTATTTACCGATTGTGGCCTTATCGGTCTCGATTTCAGCCAGCAGGTCTCCCTCACTCAGCTTCTCACCCACTTTCTTCTCCCAGCGCTGCACGGTGCCCATAGTCATGGTGGGGGAGAGAGCTGGAAGAAGCACCTAACGAAAGCAAAACAGGGAGTTAATGATAGCATACAATATTACGCTTGCATATGGGATAGAAGTGTTGTACTTCTGAATTAGTAATAGAGTATGCAGTCACTTTGATATTCATCCACATGTCATACCTTCATATGAGGCGGGTAGGAGCTTCCAGGTACTTGTGGGGCTGAAGGAGCAGCAGTGGGTGTGGCTGGAGGGGGAGGGGCTGCAGCAGCAGGGGCGGAGCTAGCAATTTTATCCAATGTAAAGTCCTTGAACGAAGAGATGAGCTCAGGTCTGATGGACAGAGGATGCACATTAATCAATCACATCAATTTCACACACCTTTATCAGATATATAGCTATGTAAGAAAATATTAAGAGAACACTTGACATTTTTCAGTTTGTGGTTATGTGTATTTTCAATTGGTTTTCATTGCATGTTCAAATGCCAAGATCAAAACAATGTCCATCACATAATCTCTGTATAATGCAAATTTTTAGTTTCATAATTGAAATGACCAATTAGTTTAATTATGAATACATTGTAAGGACATTCTTTCCCTGTTTACACCGGGTATTAAGATGTGTTTTTATTCATCTGATTACAAGTGAACAACACTAAATTCAGGTAAGCAAATGCTAATATAAATGCTAAATAAACTGGTCAAACGCAGTTTGAGCTTGTCAAGCTTCAACAACTTTAACAGTAGATGAAAACGCATTCGATTGCATTGCTTTGGTAATGTACACACTCAAATGGACAAATGTGTTTTAACGGCCACAAATGATCATCTACTCTCTGATGACGACTGACCAAATCTGTGATCTTTATGGTTGTTCTCAACTGAGCCTGGTTTCTCTCGAGGTTTTTTCCTTCACTTTCATTATTTTGTGAAGTTTCGTCCCTCGCCACTGGCTTGCTTGGTTTTGGGACTTGTGGAGCTGTGCATTGATGGGTTTACTTCTCAGTGTTTGGACTTTCAGCAGTGAAAATTAATTCACACTGAACTGAACTTAACTAATATTCAACTCTGAAAACTGGACTGACAGTTTCAATTCACTAGAACTTCTATGTTAAGCTGCTTTGACACAATCTACATGTTAAAAGTGCTATCGAAATAAAGATGAATTGAATTTAAACCTTTATGGGACGTGTTGTGACTGTTTGCCTAAAGAAGACATACACACTAAACTGTTCCAATTAAACACAGATTCCAATTAAAATCATAGTTGCCATCCATTTGCTTGCTTTTTCGCTCATAACTACATAACATGGGTTTGTTACATGTGTGGACATACAGTGGAATGAAATGGTGTCTTGCAAGACCACATAAATAAACAATCATAAATATGAACACAACACTGGACGTTAGAGTAGTTTTAAACCCATTAAGTGCTCTATTGAAAATAAGTAGAGCATGATGAAATAAGAGAAATAGGTCTTTATGAAATCAAAACAAGTAGACAAGCGAGTAATTTGAAATGCGCATTTTTATTCAAAATATTATATAATTGCAACTGAAGCATGAAGACAGGGCAGGATATATAGTATCTACTCCCATTTATTTAAAAAAAAAAAAACAGCCAATAGAATTTTGTTTTATCAAAGCAAAAGTGGCTGAGGTCAAGTGCATCAAATGAAAAGCAAATAAGAAGCGTCTTGAAGGGGGCGGGACATGTCAGATACTATAGAGCATTTGATTGGTCAATTGATTTGACAAATCATCTACTGAAGTATGAGGTAATGTCAAAACATTTGTTGATAAATTTAGGTGGAAGTGACAAACTGCAAGCTTTAGATGTTTATATCAGTACTGATACTAACGTTTAAGAACTAGTGGTGAAAAAACCCGACTGTATTGGACAGTCTGGAGGACTCTGAACCAAAAAGCTGTGTGCAAACACACCAAACAGATGGCAGCTGACTGAAACAAAAACATGCGATCTGCACCTGCATGAGAGGATGCAACCTCCCATACTCGCACGTGACAGTAGTGTGTATTTTCATTTTTACAAAGGGAAAGTGGAACTAGAGCTGCATAGATACAAACCATAAACAAAGCAGTGTTTATGTACCATTTTCACAGCACTTCTTGCATTCTACAGAGGGATTTGTTTGTGCAAAGAAATCTGATAATCCTTATTATTTGCAAATATTTAACAAATATGACAAACTGACAGCTGGGTTTCCCTTAAGACTTGCGCTGTTTGCTTAGTTTACATTAGTTTTGTTCTTGCGCTCAGATTCATAACTGAACAGCCAATCAGAGAGCTCTCATACACTGACACCCGATGCCGATACTACATGCAAAATCAGGTAAACTTCCTTCAAAGTTAACCCAATGAGAAGCGACGTAAGGGAACACACCAAACAATGTAGCCTGGTAGATACCGTCATGTTGGTGTGACCCAGCCTTAATATAATTAAAGACATATGGATATATTTACAACAAACAGCAAATCATTGCACTGCAAATAAAAACCTGTACTTACTTGTCAACAGTAATACAAATGACCGCTCCAATGGGAACATCTCTTGTACCCTCTGCTACCAGGATCTTGGCTAGATAGCACTCTTCCAGTATTTCAAATCCAACTGTAGCCTTGTCTGTTTCAACCTGACAAAATCAAAACACAATTAGAGTTAAAGCCGGAGTTATACCATAAAGCTTGATTCTGATTTGTTGACAGCCACTTTATCTGCGTTATTTTCCAAACATCACCAGCTTGTATCTGCTATTGCTTGCCTAGTTTAGACATCAATATTAAAGCATCAAGTGTAATATTGAACACTGAATACTGACAAAAGCAGACTGTGGCGTCTTATTGTTAAAACTCTGAATGTGTCTCACCTCAGCAATCAAATCTCCCTCATTGATTTTGTCACCTTCCTTCTTCTCCCAGCGTGCAATAGTGCCCATCTGCATTGTGGGGGACAAAGCAGGTAGTTCCACCTGTAAGACAATAAATTGGGTTAAACACAGTCGAACATTCAGCCAGAATGAACAGAAGTTCTTTCAATAAAGCATTTTACACAACTGCGGAAATGTAACTGTTTTAATGCATTTTGAACAACTATATTTAAGGATCACAGCGCTGTTACAAAATTCATTCATTCGTTTTCTGTTCGGCTTAGTCCCTTTATTATTCCGGGGTCGCCACAGCGGAATGAACTGCCAACTTATCCAGCATATGTTTTACGCAGCGGATGCCCTTCCAGCTGCAACCCATCTCTGGGAAACATGCACACACACTCATACACTACGGACAATTTAGCCTACCCAATTCACCTGTACCGCATGTCTTTGGACTGTGGGGAAAACCGGAGCACCGAGAGGAAACCCACGCGAACGCCAGAAAAACATGCAAACTCCACACAGAAACACCAGCTGACCCAACCGAGGTTCGAACCAGCGATCTTCTTGCTGTGAGGCGACAGGACTACCTACTGCGCCACTGCGTCGCCCGCTGCTACAAAATACTGATTGTAATTTACATCTTTAGATCTTTTCAATATCCTTCAAATCACTACATTTATTTTTTGTCAAGATGGATAAATTGTTGTTTAATCTGTTAAACTATATTAATATTTAGTACAAAATAGTACAAGTAGAAAATGGTGGGTTCCACACAACTCCTTCATGTTGTCCCAACACAAATCGATTGTTAACTTAATTGTTTTTTACAAATTTAAGTGGATTAAATATAAAACAATGAAGCCGTTCCACTAATAAAATCAAATGAATTTTGTTGTTTCAACTCATTTTAAATAAGTACTTTGAACAAGCAGCAAAAGTCATTTTTGAGTGTATGATCATCTATTATTTTATATATTTGAATAAATGCTGGTCAGTTCAAATATTCATTCAAATATATATTTTTACAAAAACATCTGTTAGACTTAATGGTGTGATGAAACATTAATTCACACATATTTTGACACTGTAATATTCTCTGTACGGATATTTATCTTGTCTATTCAGGGCTCAAAAATGACAATAAAATCTTACAAGTCTATGAATGTGGCTACAGTTTCATTACAACACATACTGAGAGTTAATATTTACATTATTTTAAGAAATAAAAGAAACTCTGCTCAACTCTGTTTCATATAGTCAAGTTTGTAGTGTAGGTATGTCAACATTAATGGACCTTTGGCAGCCCAAAGAATTCATGACATATTTATAACTGCAGAACTGCTCGAACATCTTGAAGGTGACACCAACAGAAAAAACGACACAAGGAACACCCAAAAGGTACAGTGTAGGTACTTGTATCCTTTTCCATCTTCTAAAACCACACGATATGTACTATTTTCCAGTACATAACAAAACAGTTGACAGACAAAACATAGCGACAGAAAGCATAGTGAAAGCCACCGTTCACTTTCAGTATAAAATGCTATGTAACTGAACGGCGTCTCCATTATTTGTGGTCCAGAGAAAAAAGCAATACACATAATAACATGAAAGATCTGATCTCAGCTTACCTTCTGATGCGGCGGTAGGCTGTAGACTCTCATGCTCTGACTAAAGGCGGCCGTTTGGCTTCTCAGCACCCATGATCTGTTACTGAGGATGCTGTTGCAGACTCGCCGACCGTGACACGAGCTCCGGATCCGGGCAGGCCCGCTGGAGTGATACCGTTTGAGATGATAGCAGGACACTGGTCCGGGTCGAGGACTGGCAGCAGGAGCAGCAGCAGGGCCCGAGAGGACACTGGGCCGGGTGAGCCTGGCAGATGGGCGCACTCGCAGCGCTAAACGCAACATTTTGAACGTGATGTGTCCTGTAAAACTACGCTGGATTGGAGTAAGGCTACTCTGGCATCAGAATATCTGATACCTGTGGTAGCGGTGGCGGTCTGTTCTCCCCAAAACGTACAGAACAACCTCACTTTCCAATGACCTCCCCACTCCAAAACATCCCACTTTACGACACTCTCCTTCGGCTTCGTCCTCCTGGTGACGCACCAGGGTTGCCAGATATTCCCACGTTTAAAGTGCAAAATCCTCCATATCAAATTTTCTAACCTTTTCAGAAATTATCGGTTTTCAGAAAATTGAAATTGTTTTTTTTTTTTTTTTTTGATTGAGCAGAGCTCCAAACATTAATTTGTACGTTATTAAACATTTTATATAGGTTAAACTTGAGACGTCCAATTGGTTTCATGCCTGAAAACTGTTGTAAGTTAACTTATACACATCGAAAGTCTATTAAATGCAAGAGTTGATTTTGTTATGTATTTTGTTAAATTAAAATGTAAAAATATATGTAAAATAATATTGCTGTAAAAAAATTAAACAGCAGAAGCATATGTATTGTGCCTGCATTATATATATATATATATATATATATATATATATATATATATATATATATATATATATATAAAGTGAGCATACCTTTTCTAAGCTCTTACAAATTGGTAAACAGTGTATGAGAGGTATTTTAATTAGTTACTTTATGGCAATTTAATGAGTAGGTCTGTAAATCATATTACGAATCATGCATGACATGATGCATACATGACATTTTTACTCAGATTAAAAAGAAAATTATATTAAAAATTAAATAATAAAAAACGACTAATTATAATTATGCTGATGCTTGAAATTCTGTTGTCTTTGAACCACATACCTGAGACCTGTAGACTACAAAAATTGAAAGTAATTTTTCCTCTGTAGTTCATGAGATTAATTAAATATGCAAGTATAATACAAAAAAATTATAGTATTCATATTGTTACAATTTTACGTTATTGGCGGAATATTTCACGATAACTTTTTTTCCGAGTGAGGATTAGATTTAGGATACATGGCAACCTTCAAGCTGTCAAAGCCGGTATCGTAAACTGTGAAGAGCTGACGTACAACTGCCGTCGAGTCAGTTTAACTATCCACACCACACCACTATACTGAAGTCGCCTGGACTACAAATCACTCTTCTATTTTTATTTAGTAAAAGTTTCAACTAGATATTAATACAGTGGACTCTACTTAAAGTAGTCCCAACGGTGTACAACTTTATGTTATATATTGCACAAAAGGAGACCTGTCATAATTCACAGTTGTAAATACATGAATAAATAATTCATTAACATTAATGGTAGCTGAGGATGTCAATCAATATCATTTCAGCATTTAGATTTGTGCTCCTCAGATTAACTTCATGCAGGTTTAGAACATGCCAGTTTTATTCTTTGGCTGAATTGCACATTGAAACACTTATGACAGCCTAAGAGAAGTTTACATGCCAAAGCAGTAGTTTATTTAGGTATTTTCCAAGCATAAATTAATAACAAAATAAAACAGGCATGTGCTTAGAACAGCATTTATTGTAACGCATTTATCAGCAAAATAGAAAAATAGAATATACATTTTATGCAAGGAAAAGCCCCGTGTAGCATAATGTTGCGTTAGAAGTGCATTGGTCTTTTGGTTGTTTATTTGACTATTTTAGCAAGGGCTGCCGCTCGTCTCTCGGTGTTCTTAAACAGGGCTCGGATGAGGCTCTTCATCTCATTACAGGAGAACTCCACCGCCAGAGGCCCTTTGCCTTCTGCCCACCTAAAAAACAAAGAAAAAGAAACATGGATAATTTGCCCTACAGTTGACCAATGAACTATTTTAGCCACTTTCCCTACATCCTGGCATATACTTGTATAAACACAAATAATAATAATTATCATCTAACAATATTATGCAATGAGCCAATTCAGTCCAAAATAAGAGAATAGAATTAGATATGGCGGTCACACTTTACAATAAGGTTTCATTAGTTACCGTTAACTAATATACTTACTAACATGAAGTAATCACAGAGTATATACAGGAGTCAGAGAGTGAAATTCAATACCTTTTAAGATCTTTTTTTAAGACTCTTTCCACACATTTTAAGACCTTATAACTTTAGGTTGCAATCGGAAACAGTGGCAAGATTTTATCTTACAGTATATTTACTAAATATTAATGTAAGAAACTAATCCAAAACTAAAACATTATTCATATACTAAATACAAATCTATTAAATCTTTAAATCTATTAAAGCTAATTCAGCATGTTGGCATGTATAGAGCTGCAGAAATAATGGTGTTGCCTTGGTTATTGCAGTAAACAAAGCAGCATGATGTCAAATCTAGCAGGATTTCATTGATTTCATAAAGTACACAGCATCCTGATATTGGCAGATTTAATTCAGGCAAACTTTAGCATACTATACAATGCATAATCAAAAATGATAGAAAATTTAATACCTTGCAAAATAGCATTTATGATTTTTAAATACTTATTAAGGGCCTTATTTATTTAATATTTATTTATTGCCACATCAGCAACTTATGGCTATTTCATGGAAAAATGGATATACATAAAAATATTACATGATAAAAACAAATTTGTATTACAATAAAAAGTTACTTGGAGAAATATATAGAATATGAATAAATAAAATTCACACAAAAATATATTCAACGTTAAATAGGATTTCAGTTAAAGGCTACCTTTAGTCAACCTAGAATGTCTAACTCGACATCTAGTATAGACAGTTTGTTCATGCCTGGTCTCAAAATTATAATTTGCAAAGTGTCTTTCATTTATTTTTGGGTTAATTTCATGTAATGTATTATTTTTGCAGTTGTCCCATTCCCTTTGCCATGTTTTGTTTATATACAAATTAATTGTAGGTTTCAGGTCCTCAGGAGGAATTAAACATTCTGTCTATTAAGGGCCTTAATTTTCTCTACATTGATTTATCAACTTTTAATACTTTAAGACCCCGCGGACACCCTGGATTAAGAACATTTGTACAGCATTTATTAATCATAGTTCAACCTTTACTGAATTAGTTGCATGACTATGTTATATGCATTATTAACATCCTAATTCTTGCTTATTAATATTAATGCACGTGAGTTAACAATGAACAACGGTATTTTCATTAACTAATGTGAACTAACATGAATAAATACTGTAATAAATGTGTTCTTTATTGTTTGTTCATGTTAGTAAATACATTAACTAACATGAAGTAATACAACCTTATTGTAAAGTGTTACTGATATGGCTTCAAAAGTAATAACATTGGAAATAAAATGATAAATATAACAGATTTAATAAATGAATCACCTGTCCACAATCTCCTGTAGATTAGCGTTTAGCACCATGGAGATCTCTTTTAATGTCATCCACTTCTTTACATATACAGGAACCTCTTCTTGATATTTTTTGTTCTTGTTCTCATCCGGCAGTGGATTGAAGACTAGTGGTCCCTCTTCTATGATGGTTTGACACAGTGTTCGCAGTCGCTCACCGTCCACATTGGAGATGTCCTGAAATAAGAGCACTTGGCTTAAACAGGGTGTCACACAAAAAAGGTGGAAAAGGGCATTGTGCATTGCCTTACCTCCAACATCATAATCTTATTAATCAGTTCTAATATTGCAGTATTGAGGAGAGTCCCCATGGCTTTGCAGTATATGTTCACAGGCAGGACATCCTGCCAAACTTTTCCCAACCTCCGCAGCTGATGAATAACCTAAAGACATCAATAAACAAACACTTGGCACAACTGGTACAGAAAATAAGAAAAAACCTTTATGGTCTATTCAGGAGGAGTGAATTTGTGGTGTGTGATCATACTTGTCTGATAGCTTTACTGGCGACAGAGTAATTGTCTTCATCATCCAAGTTGGAGAAGTTACGTGCAGTGGATAGCCTCTCCAACATCTCTGCTTTCTGAACATTCATTTGTGCCACAAAGCACAGAGCACCTTGTTCAAGCACAGGAAAAACAATCGTCTTATATTAATATTGAGTATCTAAACTGCCACAAAATTAAATAATAATAATAATAATAATTGTACAAAAAGCAGGCAGCACGATGGCACAGTGGGTAGCACTATCGCTTCACAGCAATATGGTCGCTGGTTTGAGCCTCAGCTGGGTCAGTAGACATTTCTGTGTGGAGTTTGCATGTTCCCCCCCCCATGTTGGCGTGGGTTTCCTCCGGGTGCTCCGGTTTTCCCCACAAGTCCAAAAACATGTGCTATAGGTGAATTGGTAAGCTAAATTGTCCATAGTGTATGTGTGAATAAGTGTGTATGGATGTTTCCCAGTGATAGGTTGCAGCTGAAAGGGCATCAACTGTGTAAAACAAATGCTGGATAAGTTGGCGGTTCATTACGCTGTGGCGACCCCTGATTAATAAAGGGACTAAGCCGAAAAAAAAATTAATGAATGTACAAGAAGTGAAGAGTGCACAATATATGGAAACACAATCATCATGACTAGTTAAATATGTGTTGTGAATTTTAATGAAAAAAAATAATAATAATATCAAGAGCTAAAAATCTGAAATATTGTAAAAAAAAAAAGTGGTGCTGCATATTTTGTTATTTTTCTACAGGGTATATGCAGGAATCCTAAAGGTAATTTCAATACATTTTAGACTTTTTAAAGACCTAATCAGAATATAAGACGTCATCGCCACTTCAAGTTCTAATCAGCATCAAAACTTTAACTTAATAAACAGTTGTGGTTAAATAAATTAATAGAGCACAGCCATGCAACAGAACTCCGATAAGCTCGGAAGAAACAAAGCTTGAAAGAATAAATGTTTTCAGCGACAGGCTTCAGCCACTGTTTAAACTCGTCTTTCTCCAATCAGGAGTACGCAAACTTACATTTTCCCATTTTGTTGTCTGTTTCGCTCTATGGTTTCACTACATGTGGAGAGCATCACATCACCTTCCTGCGTTTGACGCAAATTACGTGACATCACCTGGAAGGAGGAGCTTGGTCGGACGCACCCCAGCCCAAATTAATCACGTGGATTGAGCACGCCGTTGTTAATATTAGGAGGAAAATAAAGATATTTATGGTTTTTTGGAGTCAAACACTTTAAATAACGCTTGAACAAAAATTTAAGACCTCGTAAAACTTGATTAAGACCTTAATACCTTTTAAGGGCCTTCATTATCTCATAATTGATTTATCAACTTTTAATACTGCGCGGACACCCTGTTCTAGCTACCTGTTGATATAAGGTTACTTTGGATTGGATATTATTGCATTTGATTTACTTTGAAATGTATAATTAACAAATAATTTAAAAGTAATAGACTAAACAATATCAGAAAACTTTCTTATATCAGTAAAAGCTCAAATAAGTTATTACAGTAAAGCTCTTAAATCATTTAGCCCTAAATTTTCGATTTTAGCCCATTTAAAAAACAATTAGTAAAGGTAACTTTTACTATTATTTTACTTGCAGGTAAATGATGCTAAATAGCTATATGAAGCTAAATACCTATATGAAGCTAAATAGCTATATTTATTATACTATAGAAAAATCTATATTATACACATTTAAAAAAAATCCAATATAATTAAGTAAAAAACAAAACAAAAACTGCTGTTTTCAAACACTTCAGTAGTATCATAGACCATGCCAATGTGAACTTACCCAGTCTTCTGAAACCTGGGACCAAGTCTACAAAATAAGCCACTCCATCTTTCAAAGGCAGATATGGTTTAAACTGAAAACCCAAGGTTAAAAGATGGTGAGCGATGAACATGCAGTTATTGTGCTGGATGGCTGCCAAGTGAGGCAACTTCAGGAAGTTATCCCTAAGTCATAAAAAAATAGCATAATGGTTAAAAAAAAAAAAAAAACTATAGACTGTAATACGACTATTAAAAAAAGAGACACCAACTTACTTGTGATAAGTAGGCACAACATCATAGAACAGATGAAAAATGTTTCGGACAGTATAGAAAAGCTGGACCCCGCTGAAAAAAGATGACCACAGATTTATGTCACTCAGGAATTCCAGCATCTAGTTGTAGCTAGTGGATGTAATGCCTGCTGCTTACCACTGGGGAGAGCTGCCCACCGCCTCAGACAGAGTTTGTATGGCCAAGTCCATCAGCTGCTGCACAGACTCACTAATGCGACACACAGGAAGACACAGAGTATTGGGACTCAACTGCTTCTCATTCTCCAGACTCTGCTGATCATAATGGCCACTTCTTTTACTCGACTCCTTCCTCTCCTTCTCTCCTCCGCTGGGACTCGGTAGTTTTGGGATTGAGAGTTTATATTCTGGAGTGATCTGAATGCAGAGAGCACAACGAAGCTCAAAACAGGTTCTCATAGCTTGATGACTATTACATTATTTAAAAGTCATCTTACTTTCACTGTGTTGTGCATTTCAGAAGTCATCAGTTTCCGTGCAGCCACGATGACATCTTGGCATTTTTTGCTTGCAAAGTGGCAGTTGACATTCCTGGCATATTTTAAGAGATCTGTGGAGTCCCCTGCGAGGTAGCACATCTCTTTCAGACTGCTCTCGAAATCCTCTGTCTGTTTGATGACCTGAGGACACAATTGAATATTGTATTACAAAGCTGTGCAGTTGTCATATGCTGACAGGTCTATCTCTAGACGTGCAGTCTTACCTCGCTATACTCGGCTAGCTGACTGCTGTTAGCTGGTATGGAATGAACCAAGCATTCACGAATAATGCACTCGGACATCTCCTCCCATATCAGGCCTCCTAAAATCTCAGACACTTTCTTTTCATCTACGGACACATCTGATAAAAAGAAAACAAAAGGAAATGTCATCATAAGCCTGCTTTTGCACCATGCACTTCAGACTAAAATAGAGCCCAATGTATGCATTGCATTTAACCATCATGATTAAATTGTCTATAGTACACAGAATCGTCATCCGTTTCCAAATGATTTCTAAACGCACCAAAAAGGTGTTCATGCAGCGTCTTGAGCACGGTGAGCACTTTGGTGTAAACTTGGCTGGGATCTGGATGCTCTGCTTTGGTTTCTATACATTGGAGGCTCAGGACAGCACCCTGTTCCGGCTGACTGCTCACTTCCACCACCAATGAAGGGTATAAGATGAGCGGCTTCAGTATATACTTAAATAACACTTGCCCTAAAAGGAAAGACAAAACACAGTTAACTCACCTATCAAAATATTTTAAACAATTATTATGGATGTACTATTAAAATTGAAGTCCTACCAAACAGTTTAATCTTTTTATGAAGTTCTCCTTGAATGGAGAGGGCCTGGAGAATGCTGGACAGAAGAGCATGTGGGACAGATTCATCCACCTTAGATCCACCTTTATTCAAATGAAGTGCCGTCTTCAGGAACGACTTTGCACCAGTGAGCTCGGCTAAAACATAAAGACAGAAAAACAAAATCATTAATTTCACCAGAATGCCATTTTGTATAAGATTTTGTGGTAAAAATTAAAACCATCATTCATAAAAAGGGTAACACTTTAAAATAATAATCCAATAGTTCATGTTAATGTATTTACTAACATCAACAAACAATTGGTAATACATTTATTACGATGTTAATTCTTCTTTGTTAACATTAGTAAATGCTTTTTAATTTAAATATCGTTAGTTCATATTAGCTCACCGTGCATTAACTAATGTTAACAAGCACATTGTTAATAATGGATTTTAATAATGCATTAGTAAATGTTGAACTATGATTAATTAACGCTTTACAAGATTATTCATACATAATTATTATTAGTAATTGCACTATTGACCATTATTCTAAAGTAGTACCACAAAGAGATTAACATAATGAATTTAGAGAGGGTGACTTTTCATGTCATGTGACTTTGTAGTTACTTTTAGTGGAAGGAAGTTTCCAGACAGTCAGTTTCTGCCACTCTTCTCCAAGGTGGTAGATGAGATTCTCTCTCTGTATTGTGATCTCTGAACTGAGGGCCCGCACTATAGGTAACTCTGTGTCTTTCCAGGTTTTCAAGGCATCGACACAAGCTCGTGCCTGTACAAAGCAAGTAGGAATGTTTATAACCATGTACACTAATTCAAATGACTGTTCAACAAATAATAATTCAATTACACGCCAATTAAAATAGAAGATGTCAAAAGTATTTATTAATAAATATGTTAATTAAATCTGTTAAATTGACAGCAGGTCATATGAATTTATTGTTAATGCGACTTACTGTTCCATGCTGCTTTGCGGCAACCACATAATTCTTTTCCTGCAAGGCCCTGTGATACTCTTCTATTGCTGTGTCAAACTTTAAAAGCATATTAAATCATGAGAGAACATTCCCTGTTACATAAACCATGTGGTCTTTACTTAAGCATATTACTGTGAGCTTATTTACATAAAGCATGTGTGTGTGATGTAAACTATTAGGACATTAAGCTAGCTTTATTGTTATTAAAACCCCGTAAGCATATACAAATTCTCAGCAGCTTTACCTCTTGGAGATGTTGGAGCAGGTCTATGACTGCTGTGTTTTTCTCTAGCTGCTGTTTAAGCTTGGCGTACTCCGTTACAGCATCATGGAGGTTCTGCTGAACCTGTAAATGCAAACATCATGTGTTCAATTAATCTTACAATCATTCTTTTTATTTAAAACTGACATGCTATTGTTTATTAATAGTGAAATAAAGATACCTCATTTTCAATGCAGCTCTTTAATAAATCAATGTCTTTGGAAACAGATTCAACCTGGTCCAAAAGCTCTTCTGCTCCCTCCATACTGGGTATGAACTCAATATATTTTTTATTTATCATGTCTGTGACCTCTTCCTGTTTTGAGAAAAAAGAGAGAACAGCTCAACTCTCATAAAGAAAGCATAAAATAATAATACTTTTAGATAATAATTTGATTTCTATAGTTTTTATGCATGGGTCAATGACAAGATGTATTCAAAAAAATATTTACAATACACATACAAACACTGAATTCAAGTAGGGCTGCAGGATATTGGAAAAATCTAACATTGCAATATTTTGTTTTTCTTTTAAATTCCTATTGTTGTACATTTCTGCTGTGTGATTGGCTCTTAGATCAAAGTAAAAAAAAGTCCAGAGCTTATCATTGTTATTGACATAAATTTGATCACGATTCGATATAATATCGTTTATCAGCCCAGCCCTAACATCTAGTGTAATTCATATAGCCATATATATTGCAGAATAAGAAAATATTGCAATGTTAGATTTTTGCAATATCGTGCACCCCTAATTGCATTCCACTGCAAAATCCATAGTCAGATGGCTTTAACAAAGCAATAAATAAACAAATCTAAACGCAGACAGATGTTCTTATCATTGTGAATGTCTCAAAATCAGAAAAGAAAACATTGTAGAGTAAAATCAGGTTAATAACATAATCTGTCTGAAGTCAGAGCTCAGACTGGCACACACTGGCAATGATATCAGCAGCATGACACGTCAGCCAGTAAATGTCACACCAGTACTCCTCTGTTTACCACTAAAACACAAGCGGTCATTGTCCAACAAAGCACAATAAAGCGATATCTCTCTTAAATAACTTCGTACGGACGAAAAAGGCGTTAATTCACTTTAAGACCTTTGGTTAACGGTCAATGTAACGTTATGCTAACAATAGAAACAAGCTATTAAGTGTGCATACATGCAAAACAACCTCTTTTGAAGCCTTATAAAATGACGTATTCTAAACAAAATCATTTAAACATCAAATTAACACGTGTTATATTAATATATAAGTTTCTGTATTGTTGCTATTATTTTCGTTATTGACAGCTGGCTAGCTAAACATGACCGTTTACCTTTGTTTCTTCCACTTTCCGCGATAGTTTGGAGATTTTGCAGGCGAGGTCATCTTTCTCCAGTTTCCCTGAGCTGGCGAGCACTTCAGTCACAAACGACGACATGACGGTAACGGGCTATTCAGGGAGAATACAGGCTAGTTTACTTCATGCCACTACCCGCCATTCCGCGCGCAAAGAATGCTGGGAGCTACTAGGCTGGAAGGGAAAAGCAGTGCTTGATTTTGAAAGGGGCGGTTGAAAATGCTCGCTTTGTCCACAGTGAAGTGCTTATAAACTATAAAATTAGGTTATTAGGTCATTTTATTAGGACATGTTAAAAACAAGACGATCGGCTGTCTGTTTAGTAAATATATTTAAGTCATTGTTAAAGCCAGTCTAAAAACAGCCTGATAGTTAAAACTTTAAAAACACAATTCAAAAAATGAAATATTTAAAAAAAAGTTTAAATTCTATCAACGAAAAATGATTGTTTTGATTTTTAAAATCTCATTCCATACCCGATTTAACATGCAGAAATAAAGAATATCAGTTTTACTACTGCTGAGATGACAAATATGGGACATTCTACCAGAAACGTACATTTTCACCGATTTTCATTTATACAAAAAACGTGACAGGGCCTTTAAGCTTGTCTCCCTCAAAAAATCATACATAAACAAGCATAAAAGCACAATAATAGATTCAATAATAGAACAGTAACAGATTAGATAACATCTAATAATGGTCAATTCACAGCAAATGTTTAATAGTTACATAAACAACAAAAGCATTCAGACATTTCTACATTTTCAGATTTGGTTGTTCTTCTGTAAATATTAAATATGATAAATGTGCTTAGGTAAGACGCTTTTGTGTCGGATTCTGTGGGGAAATCTTATGCTTTTTACTTGGGAATTCAGTAACTAATGTGAATTTACTTATTGGATTTGTGCATTTAAAAATTGTGTTTTGATATTTTGTAAATGTGAATGGTGCTGTGCACATATAAATTCTAGTTTTTAAATGTGTTGTTTTTGTGACTGATCTGGCTCTATAGTTCACTGATTCAATCAGTTACCTTTTGTAGGTGTGCAGAGCCATTTCAGAAATGGACAGAAGGTGCTTCACTGTTAGAAACTCTGGGGGACTCATGGACCATCACAGACAGCATGCTTCGCTCTAAGGACAGAAGACAGAACTTGTAAGATTATTCTGTGTTCTCAAATCTGAGAAATAATGCTAAAAAAACTGGATTGTTTTCACACTTAACTGTTTAAGTTTCATACGAATGCAGTATGATGTGCAGCAGCCATAAACAGCCTATAGTTTGTAAGACTTGAGATACCACAAATACTTTGATGTCTTTGACAAATACTTTGATGTCTTTGACAATTCAAACATGAGCTGGAAACACAGAGACAATCGGCTCCACAACCCACCAGGTGGGAATGCGGGAAAGCCAGCTCCTCTCATTCATTTAGATTTGAAGCAACCCCCTCTCCTCACTCACCCTCTCTTCATACATACTCACACAGAATGGTCATTTCAAAGTATGAATGTTCTATATCAATGCAAGTGACTTTATCTATCATGTCTGATATCATTTGAAATGTCTCAGTGCGACTGGTACAATGGTCTCATTTCCTCAGAAATAAACATAATCAAAATAATAGATATATAACTTCAGGTATCTTTTGAACCACTGCTAAGGGTGTGCCTTTACCTAGGGGGCCTTTATTCAAATGACCATTTGTTCCCTATAGGCAGAAACTCTTCTAACATGCCACTAAATGTAAATGCCTTTTGTTCTTCGACAAACACCCATCCTTGAGGAGATTCTTGGTTTGACTACTTAAGGAGAAGTTTCTAAATGTTCGGCGCGATTCTATACCCAGATTAGCCCATAGCGTGGAGCTCTCATGCTCCACGCTATGTATATTTTGATGTCAGGTATGCATCTTTTGATCTTGGATTTATCTTTGATAATTTGATGTCTTGTATTGATTGTTTAATGAATTGGCTTAATACACAGTTACCTGACTAATAAATTGTTATGTTTTGAATAATTCAAACAGATCTCATGTTATTATCTCTAGTAGATTACGTTAAGTCCATAGCACCACAAACCCCTGTACAGGTTAGTAACGGACTAAAACACGATAGACGGAGCAGCGTGGCACGCTATACGATGTTGTTAGAGCTCCGACTAACACATTGGCATAATTCACGTATACATAGACAGTAAAAGGCTATATAAGGGGATAGACCTTCATCTCTAAATTTCTGATTTAGCAGATAACTGATCTATGGGGACCACATAAAAAATATTCTAATTTGAGTACGTAGGGTTCGGCCTTTTTAGAATAGTGGTTAATCGCCTCTGTTTAATGACCAAGACTGACATGTTTGTGTTAAGAGATTGTATACTCGGCCGGTACAAGACTCGGGATGTTATAGGAATCCGAATGAACGAGAATAACATACAATAATGAATCGAAGAGAATATTCAATCATAACCTAAAGTAATATTAAAGGATACAAAATAACCTTATCAATGTTTTATAATTGGAGTCAGATAAAACGAGAAGGAATATATTAATATTCTAAACCACCTCATACTAAAATTGGAGTCAGATATGAGTTAAAGTTAAAGTAAATCAACATTGTGCACTGGAAAGACCGAACAGGCAATAAACCTTCATCCACCAGTAGATACCGTCGTTGGACTAACTGGTTGGACCCTACAAAGTGGTGACCGACCTCCGTGATCTCCCAGCCCAGGCGAGTTACGGCTTTTCAGCACAATATGGATTTAAATCAAGCAAGAGGTTTGGATCTTCTTTTCTTTCTTCAGCTGCTGTGGTAAGTCAATTCTTCTTTGCCTATTAGAAATGTTGAGGAAAAGCGAGATGCACCCTGTATAAATACATTGATAGAATGAGTCGGAAATACTCAAAAATGTTAGACCGGAATGCGTTATCCGGTGGGGCTTGAGAATTAGACAAAACCACTTTGAATATCAGGGACATGATAGCAGCAGTGTAGATGAATACCATCCCTTGCTCTAAAGATTCTCTTTGTCTGCTAGGCAGCAAGATTTGAAGCTTAAATTGGAATAACATCATCCAAATTATATTCTGAGACTCAGTGGAGAGTCATAAATTAGATCCTAAAAATTTAAATCAAAAACTGCCCATTGTTTTTAAATCTACTGTTTTATAAAAAAGAAAAAAGAAAAAAAAATGGTTAAAGATTTAAAAACAATTGGAAAACTTTTAAATTGGATAAATGACAACAGTCTAAGGCATCTCTATATGAAAAATAAAGGTGAACAGAGCAAGATGGTTTGATTGCAAAAAAAGAGGCTAAAAGGAAAAATCCACCCTTACAAAGCAGAAATTTGCAATTGAAATTTAATTGTGGTAAATTCAAATATGATGCTAATCAGCTAAAATATCCACAATGCTTTAATTTAGTCTTGAAACAGACTAAATATAAAAAGTAGAATTTAGGATTTAAAACAAGGCATTTTTGCAATCTGCCCAATTCCTCAAAACCTTTTCATATTTAAATGGCCTGACAGAGAGCAAAGGAATTTCACTTAGAGAGTGATTTTATGATACTCAGAATGTGTTTGCAGTAATTGCATGGAAACAACAACAGTCTTCCATTTGGCCATGAGCCTGGCCATTTGTTGTCCATACAATCTACAGGCAAGCACAGCTCTGATTACAAGATAAAAGCATTAAGCTAAAATGAACACCTTAACAACTGTTGTTCTAAAAGACTCTCCAGAGACCAGAAATAATTCTATTTTAATATATACTATGTACAATAATGTACATTATATTATAATCGCCAATCATGGCACTAAATATCAAAGATGAAACATTCATCTTGAGGAGGTTTGCTCTCTTTATGCCTTAATGAAAACACTAACAGAAGTGTGGCATAACTGACTGTAAACCAAATGAACCCTCACTGAAAAACACCACCTACAATTAAAATCTGATCAAAGAGATAAACTCGCCAGAAAAATAATGAAAGGGGGATGGATATGATAACATTCAGAGTTACCACAGTCTTTATGGGTCAAAAGATCTAGACTAATCTAATCTGTGAGCCACACCATAAATTAACAACTGCTAAGCAGACAACACCAAAAGGGTGAAATGATTTCTGCTAACAGATCTGACTGTAATGAGAGCAAGAATAAACTATGGGCATCAGCCCATCGGATTGTGAACTGAAATTAGTTAAAAATCACTAATTGATTCAGAAAAATGTCCCCAGCGGAACTGGGAGGTAATGCTCAGGACACAGCAGACTGTGTGAACTCAACAGCGAGAGCAGTTCTCAAGTGTTATACACTCACAATGTGCTAAAACAATACCGCAATTCAGATCTGACCAACAACATCATGTGACTTCCAAAATTAATATTGCAAGATGGTGCAATTACATAAATTCCACATGATTGAATATGAAGCTGATGAAAATTCTAAAATTAACTGTGGCTCTCTCTGCATTTGTTCTCATCTTAGGTTGACCAATACAATTCCTTGAAGAACAACAAGGAATGTTCCTGATCCGGTCTACACCAAACATGGACAAAGGAAGGGAACTGTTACGTCACAACCTGAGATAACAAAAGACTTCCATTCTGCATCTCAAAGCATGAACCCCTGTGAGACAAACACCTCACACCTTGGTGCCGAATCTAAGGGCGCCCTGCAGTGAGTCCTCTGAAACAGTCTTTGATCAGTCATCAGAATAACAATTATCCACAGCTGATCTTATCAATGAATTCAGCATTTCATGAGGCTATGTGATTTCACAAAACGTCTTTTCTTCAACCAAAGGTGTGAAGAATTACATTGTAAATGAAACAGAGGCACAAAAGATCTCTTAGTTAAGATAAAAACACAAAACTTCATGTTTCCCAAAATGCTTAACAGCAATGGGACTAAAAGCCTGTTTACCTAGAGGCAATAATGATTTAACTGCATTGTTCATGCAAGACATACAGCTGTTAACCTCTCTAGCTGGCGGACTAATAGTCCAATAGCAGTAGATTTAATAGTCACTGATTCTGATTGCATTTCCAAATTTATTATTGTGCTATACGCATGTTCATTATTATAGAACACTTGATAGTGGTTTATGATACTCCACATACTCATACTAAATAATTCCTTTATAAGTGTATAAAAACACTTGAGTCTGAGGCTACAGATGCCACACATGTAAAAATGGAATTCTATGTTGAATGAGTTTGATCTCCAAAAGTAGAAAACTCTGCTATTCTCTATATAGCTGCAGTTTAAACTACAAACAGGAGTATACAGTGTGATAATTACATTAACTATGAAAATGCATTCTTACAGGATCCAGCTTTGAACATTGCACTTTATCATGCTCCTTAAAAGATATTATATAGAATTAATTTGAGCCAGAACACACCTCATGCTCACATTCTTATGCTGGCTGCCTGTTAAAACAGGACCAAAATCTTACAACACAATTATAAAAATTGATTGCCATTATTTGGAGCGTTATACTGACACATAGCCACAGGTAAACACAGGCACATAGATAACACCTTGGTTTTCAAAGACACAGGAGTCAAATCTCCTTAACTAAAGATCTATTGTCCATATTCATACAAACAAACCACATTAGCCTCACACACATAGAACAACAGAATAATTAACCTGATGACAGACGAGACAACAACACACTTCTAACACCCTGTGTCAGCTGACAAGAAAATACACATATGCATGGCTTTGATAACAAATTGATGGTATAAAATGTCAATACAGAGGCAAACCTGCCATTAAATTTAAGAATACATTCACTGACTGTTATAGGGATGGTTGACAAACCAGAGGGCCCCTGGTTTCCCAATCTATCACTAATAACAGGAATAAGTGCTAAAATGATTAGACCTGAAGTGAGGACACTTCTAATAATCAACTAGGAAATTAAAAATTTGACAAATACCATCAATCTTGACCTAGCCTTCACACACACACACACACACACACACACACACACACACACACACACACACACACACACACACACACACACACACACACACACACACACACACACACACACACACACACACACACACACAATTATAGATATACCTTTATAATTATGGTTGAATAATGTTATTTATATCATATATGATAAACATCTTCATGTATTCTCATTATGAATATGAATGCCATCTATTTGAATGTTTTGTCATGATGATGATAATATAATTTGATGATGCATACTGCCTATGCAAATATGTTATACTGTTTAAATAAGTTACACTGACCTTTTGATACTTTTCCTCTGAGTAATTCATACCAAGAATATCTCTAATATTTCCCCTGCCATTATACAGTGGTGATAAAGAATTTATCTGTTTTTGATTGGACCTTTTAAACACATTGAAAGAGACCTGAGACCAGTTGTACAACTCGCACTTACTGACACCTTTTATGTTTTGGTCATATATGCTTCACCTCATGACTTTCTTCAATGCAGAATGACGCGTTCATAATTGTTCAATCTCTGAGCCATCAAGTTGTTGTTTAGGTGACTGAGAGAAGGCAGTGTATACACACTGCGGACCCCCACCTACCGATGTCTGCATAAGGAACTGCACCAATGGAGGTGAACAGCTTCATCAGAAGGAGCAGACTATCATTCTATGGAGAACTCCACACGAAGTGGAGACTTTTGCCAGGGGTAGGACACATTGAACTGAACAAGTTACAAAGGCCTCTATTGACTGAATGGGCTGTGCATTCAAGTCAGGCTCATCAAAAGAGGTGAAAACGAACCTGGACCTGTTTAGCTACCTGCTGAACGTGAATTACAACTGAAAAAATCTGCAGAGACTGTCTTGAATTGCCCAAGAACGACCTCAACAATGATACATCAGTGACCCCATGTCTACACATCTATATTTGACCCATGGGGCCAAAGGGGGATATCTGTAAGACTTGAGATACCACAAATACTTTGATGTCTTTGACAAATACTTTGATGTCTTTGACAATTCAAACATGAGCTGGAAACACAGAGACAATCGGCTCCACAACCCACCAGGTGGGAATGCGGGAAAGCCAGCTCCTCTCATTCATTTAGATTTGAAGCAACCCCCTCTCCTCACTCACCCTCTCTTCATACATACTCACACAGAATGGTCATTTCAAAGTATGAATGTTCTATATCAATGCAAGTGACTTTATCTATCATGTCTGATATCATTTGAAATGTCTCAGTGCGACTGGTACAATGGTCTCATTTCCTCAGAAATAAACATAATCAAAATAATAGATATATAACTTCAGGTATCTTTTGAACCACTGCTAAGGGTGTGCCTTTACCTAGGGGGCCTTTATTCAAATGACCATTTGTTCCCTATAGGCAGAAACTCTTCTAACATGCCACTAAATGTAAATGCCTTTTGTTCTTCGACAAACACCCATCCTTGAGGAGATTCTTGGTTTGACTACTTAAGGAGAAGTTTCTAAATGTTCGGCGCGATTCTATACCCAGATTAGCCCATAGCGTGGAGCTCTCATGCTCCACGCTATGTATATTTTGATGTCAGGTATGCATCTTTTGATCTTGGATTTATCTTTGATAATTTGATGTCTTGTATTGATTGTTTAATGAATTGGCTTAATACACAGTTACCTGACTAATAAATTGTTATGTTTTGAATAATTCAAACAGATCTCATGTTATTATCTCTAGTAGATTACGTTAAGTCCATAGCACCACAAACCCCTGTACAGGTTAGTAACGGACTAAAACACGATAGACGGAGCAGCGTGGCACGCTATACGATGTTGTTAGAGCTCCGACTAACACATTGGCATAATTCACGTATACATAGACAGTAAAAGGCTATATAAGGGGATAGACCTTCATCTCTAAATTTCTGATTTAGCAGATAACTGATCTATGGGGACCACATAAAAAATATTCTAATTTGAGTACGTAGGGTTCGGCCTTTTTAGAATAGTGGTTAATCGCCTCTGTTTAATGACCAAGACTGACATGTTTGTGTTAAGAGATTGTATACTCGGCCGGTACAAGACTCGGGATGTTATAGGAATCCGAATGAACGAGAATAACATACAATAATGAATCGAAGAGAATATTCAATCATAACCTAAAGTAATATTAAAGGATACAAAATAACCTTATCAATGTTTTATAATTGGAGTCAGATAAAACGAGAAGGAATATATTAATATTCTAAACCACCTCATACTAAAATTGGAGTCAGATATGAGTTAAAGTTAAAGTAAATCAACATTGTGCACTGGAAAGACCGAACAGGCAATAAACCTTCATCCACCAGTAGATACCGTCGTTGGACTAACTGGTTGGACCCTACAAGTTTAATGATGAACTGCTATTATTGCTAGTAAATGTAATTATTTTATTGTCTATTACTGTTGGCTACATATAAAATGCCTTCATTTCTGTATATTGTATTCAGTTTCTATTTATTTTCTGTCTTCTTATTTGCCTATCTTCAGGGTAACAGGAGAGTCCAATGCTGATAAGACTGTGTAAGTAATGACATGCTTGTGTAAATTAACCATATGGCTCCAATGCATCTTATCTTTCTCATACTCTTCCTATATGCATAGAAGACCACGGTCTACTGTGCAGTGCTGGGTTTTGTCGTATCAACAATCATGGAAGCGTTCGAAGTCTAATTAAACTCCAGAGATTATGTCTAATTCGCTAAATTAACCCAAAGAGAAAGAAAGCGTGCATCGTTGTGGGTAAATAATTCAGAAGATTGAGCAATACATGATGATTTTATGCAAATGTACAAAAATATATTGTATTAATTAACTCGGTTTTTGCTCTGTTTGATAATATTCAATGGTTAGTTTTGGATGGGAAAGTATAGCCAAGTTAGATACCAAGTCTGACTGAGAAAACAGATTAAAGGAGGAGCCTAGAACAGGGGTGTCCAAACTCGGTCCTGGAGGGCCGATGTCCTGCAAAGTTTAGCTCCAACTTGCTTCAACACACCTGCAAGGAAGTTTCTAGTATATCTAGAACTTGATTAGCTGTTTCAGGTGTGTTTGATTAGGGTTGGAGCTAAACTCTCCAGGACACCGGCCCTCCAGGACCGGGTTTGGACACCCCTGGCCTAGAACAAACACTGGTTGCAGTAGATCTATTGATAATAAATGATTTCACATTATCCCATAGGAATTGTCTCACTTTGTTTTGATTATTTACAAGGGTGTAGAATTGGCATGGACGGAGGGGACGTGTCCCCATCAATATCCACCAATTACTGAAATAACCAATAAATTTAATCGACTTCAAAATAAAGTAATCCTCGTCAACTCTTAACTTACCAAGGTAGTGCAATTAATTAAAATTCAGTATTGATTTTGGCCTCCATAATTATAAAAAACAATAATTGGGATAAAACAGTTAAATTGCGTCACACACCTCTCAAAATTTCTCTACATTCATACCTCCTCAAAGCCCGACTGCAGTAAAATCCTGTAAATTGACTTTTGCAGAATGGGCTGGGATTGTTATTTGTATTATTAAGTGTTTATTTTATATTATTAAGTACTTTAATCATGTTTTTAAAAGCACAAAACAGAATTTGTGCTCTTCAATGCATGCACTCTGTATGTCCCCACCTATGTCTCGAGCGAATCCACGCCCTTGATTATTTAACATTTTCATATCCTGTTTAAAAAAGTCAGGACCATTTCGAGAGCACCAATCCAAAAAACAGTTAACAACAAACAATTAAAATACCTCACTGCAAAGAAGCAGTTTAAATAAATACAAAAAAGTGAAAGTAAAACTATAATTTACTTCTGGTTAACACATAGGGCCCTATCAGCCACCCGGCGCAATAAGACGCAAGACGTGTTTCCACAACGTGTTGCTATTTTCAGACCAACACAACCTTAATTTTCCCGTTTTCCACCACGTTGTTTAAATAGCAAATCCATTTGCGCCACTTTGAGGATTCATGGGTGTTCTGTCTAGAAAGCAGGTGTGTTAAGGCGCATTGCTATTTTGAGTAACTAAAATAGACTGTGCAATAGACCAGCTGAGAGCAGGTCTAAAGTCCAGTGCGCAGCGCGTTAGTTGTGCACCTCGCTTAAACATTCCTTAAAACACGCAGGATGTAGAGTAATACACAAATATCTTTACAAATCAAAAAGAATTAAAGGAATAAACTATTACAAAAATGATTATTCATTCATTCATTTTCTTTTTGGCTTAGTCCCTTTATTAATCCGGGGTCGCCACAGCGGAATGAACCGCCAACTTATCCAGCACGTTTTTACGCAATGGATGCCCTTCCAGCCGCAACCCATCTCTGGGAAACATCCACACACACTCATTCACATTCATACACTACGGACAACTTAGCTTACCAATTCACCTGTACCACATGTCTTTGGACTGTGGGGGAAACCTATGCACCCGGAAGAAACCCACGCGAACGCAGGGAGAACATGCAAACTCCACACAGAAACGGCAACTGACCCAGCCAAGGCTCAAACCAGCGACCTTCTTAAAAATTATTATTTTCTACATAAATAAAAAAAACCCTGCCTTCATGCCTTCTTCATCTCGGGAGGCTTTTTTCAGTTTATTCACGACAACTTGCTTTTTTATAATGTTATTTTTATTATTATAAGTATTATTTATTATATCCATATTTATATTTTTGGTTTATTAAAAACAAGCCTAGATTTGTCCACCTGTCAGTTTTTGGATCATATAGGGCATAGGACGTGGCTTTGATTATAACTTTTTGACCACACTTCATTGTTCATTTATTCGTTTGCTGGAAATTAGAACTGAATTTAGAAATAGTTTTGAAGCAAATCTTTGTGCTTAACAAACAAAATTAATTATGTAGGTTAATGGATGTCTTCAGTGAAGTGTGTCCAACACGTTGCCTTATCCACGAAAGAGATAAAGTGAAAGTGAAAGTAAAGGCCAAATGGAGGAGGCTCATTAACACGCCCTTAATGCTTTTGCGCCCTGCGCTTGAGACTTTGCGCCTAGACTGTTAAAATAGAGCCCATAGTTTTACTGACACTGACAGGTATATACTTACTGTAGAAATATATACAGTTGAAGTCAGATTTATTATTTGAATTTTGTTTTCTTTTTTAAATATTTCCCAAATGATGTTTAACAGAGCAAGGAAATTTTCACAGTATGTCTGAAATATTTTCTCTTTCTAAGAAAGTCTTATTTGTTTTATTTCGGCTAGAATAAAAGCACTTTGTAATTTTTTAAATAAACATTTTAAGGTCATAATTATTAGCCCCTTTAAGCTATATTTCGCCCCTTTAAGCTATACATGTCCAATATTTAATTACAAACAAATGTTCAATAAATACATAGAAATATCAAGAAATCTAAGTAAAACTATGCAGTTTGAAATAATTTAAGGCTTCCAAAATGTTGTTATGTAAATAAACTTTCAAAACATACATTAAGTTGGTAAGGAGTTTACAATACATTTAAAAGACATCTGAAAATAGACTTTTTGCTGTCTGCAGAAGCAACAACATGAGTAACCCTTTAACTGAGTGGGGTCTGGATGCAGACCTGGTGCAGTGCAATCTGAGCTGCATCCAAAGCTTTTTAATGCGCTCACCTAACCCCACCCCTAACCCTACCCGTCACAGTGACATCACTCACTCCATTGAGTGCATTTTGTCTGATATTGCATCGCTGAGTGATGCAATCTCAGCTTGCGTCATAAAGGCTGCATCCAGATACTATTGCTTTAACTACCCCACCAAGAAATTAATTTTTGGATTGCATTTCTTAACTCCTTAACTCAATGCATTTTTTCAACACATTCCACGATTTCTAAAATATCAACCTCTACCAAATGGTAGATATGTCGGTTTATGGTAAAAGTACTGGATTTAATACATATACTATAAAAATCTGAAAAATATGAGTCTAAATCCAATTTATTTAAAAAAAAAAAAAATTAAAATAAAACATTTTTGAATACTAAATCATCTTTATTTTTTGAAGTATGCCATAAAATAGTTTAGATTCTCATTTAACATGCTTTCTTGTTTTTTCTTTCCAATAAAACCAAAATCAAGTGTAGTAGTGCAACAGGAATATGTTTGTTAGATTTTTTTGTAAACCAACAATGCTGTGTGTAAATCATTATTTAAAACAGTCATTCTGTAACAGTCATTATTTAAAACAGTCAAAATATGGTCAACCACTTGGTAGAGCAGGCAGTTAACATGTTTAAAAGGACTGCTCATAGAGAGTTATGAATTTACAGTCATTACTATTAATAGAGTATTATGATTTACTCACCAGTTATCAGCACTGGGTTGCAGCTGGAAGGACATCCGTTGCATAAAACATATGCCAGACTAATTGGCGGTTCATTCTACTGTGGCAACCCCTGATAAATAAGGAACTAAGCCAAAGGAAAGTGAGTGATGCATTGTTTGTATGCTTGACTTAGTATTCTAATGTTTTTGTCATAAATGAAACATTTATTGTATTTTTGGCTATTGAAACATAAGACTTTTGTTATTCAGGGCGACAATTATGATGAGAAGAAATATGAAAACAGAAAATAAGAAGAGATGATTAGGGGGAAAAAACAAATGCAAGAAGGAGAAACTCAGGACAGGGCAACAAAGTGAGAAATCAAAATTTTATTGAAAGATAGAACACTGAAAGGTAAAGGGGAGTGGAAAATCAGACAAGCTTACTGTACAAAGAAAGAATACATAGAGGATCTTCAGCTAAGTGTAGACTGAAATAAAGTGGCTTCTGCAAATCTCAATAAAAGACTATTTTCACGCTATGTGTCTACAGCTGACGTGAAAAGAAGATGAGGGTACAAACTCTACCTTCACTGCCCTCTTTTCAAACATCATCTATTTGATCTTTCCTGAGATCAAACGTCTAGAGCAGCTAATCAATCTCTCTTGAAGGAATTGAAAGCACAGTGAGTGTGTGTGTGTGTGTGTGTCGTAGCGTGCTTGAAAGCGTCATTGTGCAGCAGAATGAAATCCAGCTCAGGCCGAGGCTTTGGTTTAGATCACCTTGTGACTGTAGCGTGGTGTTGTTGTTTTTTTAAAGCTTCACTTCACGATGACGACTGAGGCGCTGTGAATAGACTCCATGACGGCTGCCAGGCGACTGCACAGATCATGAGGGGACTTCCTTACTTTAGGGGGCTCCTTTAGCACCACTCGTTCCGCAGAGCAGTCCAGGACTCTGGGCAAGAACTCACTGAGCTTTTCTTGAAGTGAATCTGAAACAGACAAATGTAGCCAACAGGTAATAAGCTAATGATCTGATTTTCACTTGTTTAGATGCAGCAGAGCTCCAAATGTGATCATTCTGCACCTACTTTATATACTGTACATCTAGGGCTGGACGATATTGGAAAAATTTAGCATTGCGATATTTTTTATTCTACGATATATATTGTGATATGAATACAATTTCACTAGATGGGTTGAATAACTGTTTGGAAAGAATTTATACTTTCAGATTGATTGGGACGATTTTGTAGACAATCTACAAGCATAGATAAAGTCAATAAAGAAAATTATGCAAATTAAATAAACAGCAATTTATTGTTTTGTGAAGAGTCGAAATGTATATAATAATTGAATAATCAAATGTAAAATAACACTGCATAGTCTTTGTTTTATAAACAATTCAATAAAATTTATCATCGTTAACTTTTCAAAGTTACAAATGGTAAATATTCTCATGCCTGAATGCTTTTAAACCCTCACACAGTCACAGGCTTTAAAAAACACTTGCAAAATGCTAAATTATAATCCAGACTCAACATTGCGTATACTCGTGATGTGATTATAGCGAATGATCACATTGCAATATCACCCCTGATACGATATATTGTGCAGCCCTAATACATACAGTAGTCAACATTTGAAGTGGATCCTAAAACTATTCAAAAACATCCGTTAAGGGGTGCGTTTCCCAAACAACGACGTAACTCCCGGCTGAACTATCATAGTACAATGCATCGTTTGGGAAAAGAACGATGTAGTGACGAGTGTTTCCCAAAACCCGTAGTTTCTCTGTCGCAGATCCATCGCTTGAACCACATTAGTTATAGCGTAAAACGCCCATAATGATGCTCTAAACGGGGTGAAGTATCAACTTCTTTAGAGAAGAACCCCATCATTTCTTTGTGCAAATTATATTGTTTTACACAAACCCGCTTTTAAAATAAAATCCAATATTAGTTTTGGTAAAAACATGCACTTGTTTTCCACATATAGGGCCTGTGCTTCCTTTAATATATTATTGAGAAGTTGAACACTACATATTCTATTCTAAAACATAAAATCACTTACAAAAGCTAACACTATTCTAATATCATATATAAATCATAAAAATAAATAAATAATGAGGCTATTTATTATAAATATATTTAGTTTAATCATAATATTAATAATATTAATGATGATAATGATGATGATTATTATTATTATTTAGTAGGATATTGTTAATTAATTTATTTTTTTAAAGTCTTTTTTAAAGTCTACTTTTACAATTTGACACATGCAAACCACAGCAGAAAGTTCTAACCAACAGGCTCAAGTCATATACAGTACAGATACTTTATAAATAACCTACTATAAATTAAAAGAATTAACGTATGCTATGTTTTTTATTTTCACAAGCTTTGGAGACGTAACAAAATTTTAAATAATAGGTCACCTATGGCTTTCGCCATGAGGCTGTGTTCAAAATGATATCCATGTTTTCAAAGTACACTGTGAAGGGAACGCAATTGTAAACATGAAGCTCGCTAAAACTGAACTGTAAAAATACTTTGAAAGCAAATTACACCTAAGAGAGATGACCTTAATGCTTTTTTATTTTTAAATAAAAACAACTTTGAATGTTAGAATGTTCTAAATGAATAGGGCATAGGGGGGATAAGTGGGAATAGAACACAGCCAGGAACTGTGTTTCTAACTACAGCTCCAGAGGTGTCGTTTCAAGTGCTCAAGTTTGCGATGCAGTTTGCGAATGTTCATTGAAACGATGGATTTGGGAAATGGTAAATCAACAAACTATGTTTGTAACAACGGAACTTGCGACCTTAGTTGGCTAATGATGGTTTTGGGAAACGCATCCCTGGTCTTAGGACAAATTTGAAAACCTTTTTCATCCAAACATTGACTACTGTTTCTTGTATAAAGACCACATTTATTGTGTGAAAAAAACTATAAACTATTAAATTTAATTTTACTTATTGCAATACAATTTTGGCTTATTTACATTAAATCTTGCTTAGTAGTATTTGGAAAATATTTGCTTTCTATTCAGTTGCCTTATAGGGTATATGCAGAGCTAGTGTTTCTTCTCATACCAATATACTTGTGACTATGTGACTTTTTTTAATTTTATACAGTTCCTTTTACAGCATCGATGTTGTAATGTGATTAAAATATAATCAGTTAAATAGACTTCAGCATTCATTTAATTGTTGAAGCATAAACTGAGATAAAAAGCCGTTTACTCGCACGTGCCTGTCTGGATCAGCAGGCGAGCGCAAAAACGCCATTGCAAATACTGGAGTAAAATATATTTAAATACTTTGAAGACATGGCGCGGAAAAATGTCATTTAACACAGAGCTTCTTGTACATTCTGGGACCCACTTATAGCGTATATCAATTAGGCAGTGAAGATTGTTGATTTAAAAAAAAAAAAAAAAAAAAACCTTAAACGCTTTGATTTTGTAATGGCATACAGTTCACCGGAAGCGTTTGACCCAGCTTACTGACAAATCAAAAGTCCTTCTCCATGCTTCTGCATATACCCTATTATATTTTCTACTCAGTGAAATACAGAATATTTCATTTATTCAATCATTTAATTACTTATTTATTTTAATTACATTTTAATATAGTTTGTATTTGTATTTTTTTTATTGTTTTATGCCAGGTTCACTTAATTCTTATTTATTTAGTCTAATACATTTATTTTATTTGTTTTATTTAATAATTTATTAGTATTTATTTATTTAAAAAAACTGAATAATGTTTACTTATACATTTTGGATCATGTGTTAAGAATCTTAATTAATAATCATATTTGGGACTATATATTATACAATTACTTGAATCTAATGTATATTTATTTTATTGTATTCTAATGCATTTATTTATTGATTTACTTTTACTTAATAATTTATTTGTTATTGTTTTTATTTCATTTTACATCCTAATCAAAGTTTGGAATGTACACACTTGCAATATTGTGATTTTATTTTGAAATTATTTCAGAATTAGTATAATTATTAGTTTGAATGTCATTTGTTGAAGTGTTTGAATCTAATTTGTAAATATATGTTTGTTTCTTTCATTACAGGTGTATGTATCAATCAATCAATCAATCAATCAATCAATCAATTAATCAATCAATCAATCAATCAATCAATCAATCAATCAATCAATCAATCAATCAATCAATCAATCAATCAATCAATCAATCAATCAATCAATCAGTCAGTCAGTCAGCCAGCCAGCCAGCCAGCCAGCCAGCCAGCCAGCCAGCCAAGCAATCAGTCAGTCAGTCAGTCAGTCAGTCAGTCAGTCAGTCAGTCAGTCAGTCAGTCAGCCAGCCAGCCAGCCAGCCAGCCAGCCAGCCAATCAATCAATCAATCAATCAATCAATCAATCAATCAATCAATCAATCAATCAATCAATCAATCAATCAATCAATCAATCAATCATTTAAACATTTATTAATTATATCATAATTTATTAAGTTATTCATTAAAACAAAAAGTATGATTATTTGAATAAATTTTTATTTTATTATTTAATTTATGAACTATTTTGAAAAAATTTAGAAAAACGTTTCTATGGGCTTTATGCACACAGACTTTAAATTTTCAGTCAGGCAGCCCAAGGGCTTCCGGTGAACTGTCTTTCCATTACAAAATTGTCACGTTTAAGATCTGATTTCTTTAAAAATCAGCGATTTTCACTGTTTGATATATAAACAATATGAAGTGAGTTTCAGATCGGACAAGCACCACTGCATTAAATTCTAACTCCCTCCCCCACCCTGTGCTAACCTATTGCTACTGACGGTGCTAGCGGTTACAATGGTTTTTTATATAATTTTACGCTTGAACAACTAAATTAATGCTAAAGTTTATTTAACTAAATGTATTGTAATTACAACATCGATGCTGTAAAAACAACCTTGTGAAATTGAAAATAGTCACATCAAGCTTTTACCGAAAGTTTATCGTCGGCTTTAAAACTCTAGCTGTTCATAAAACCAGTTAAGCGTTTTCACCAAATATTTCCAAAGAACCCCTAAGCACTCACTTGCAGTGTCCTGACCCCAGTTTAAAAACCTCTGTTCTAATTGAAATGGCCTGAACATAAAATCTAAGTGAAAAATCCCACCATCCATGTCTTGCCCCAGGTAGGAGCACCAGCAATTCCTGATCAGCTCGATGACATCCAGGTCCTCTTGGCTGACACTGTCTCGAACCATGAGGTGCATGCAAGGAATCACACACTCATTCATGATGCTCTCTCCCTCCGTCACATCACTTTCATCCTGACTCTTAAACAGTGTGGCTGCCTTCTCATTCAGCTCCTGCATATCAGAGCATAAATGTATCAGTATCAGTTGAACCTAAAAAGCCTTTGTTTAAAGCTTGAGCCCTAAATTCTTTAAATAAGACATGAAGACAAAACTACATACAGTTTAATACTATTCAAATATTTGCCATCAAAATGATCAAAAATAAGTCAGAGAGAATTTTTTTTATTCAATAAGGCTATAACAAGTATATTTTATAATGTTAAAAAAATAATGTTTCAAATAAATGATCTATTTATTTAATTATATAGCAAGAAATCAATGACTCCTGAAAATACTGTTACCACAAAAAATATTAATCAACAGTTTATAACACTGACAATAAGAAACCAAAGCCTTATCTGAGCACCAAATAATTGTTTTAGAATAATTTTTAATGAGTCAGGCACATGTTTTTTTTTTTTTTTTGACTTTGTTTAAATTGCTAATAACAACTCGATTTGTCAGACACTGAAGGGTGGAGTAATGACTGCTAACACACGCACGCACGCACGCACGCACACACACACAATAATGCACATTTAAGTATTATTATATTACTAGTAGACAATTAGGTTAGTCTTAAGTCCCAGGCATTCTTGGATTTATACTGTAATAATTGCTAGTTGACGTGTAGTTGCAAAGTTATTTAAAGCCAACCACAGAATGTCTAAACTGGACCTTCAATATTCCTGATTTACTCAAATAATTGTAGCTTTGGTGAACAGACTTAATGTTGACATACTTTTAGACACTTTCTCCTGTAAAGTGCAATAAGTGACTGGTCCACTCCTTTCCTCTCCCCTTTCGTGAGCAGGGCAGAGTTGTCCTGGTGTGCGTGTGCCAGATAAATCAGAGCTTCTCTTATCCTGCAAATGATAAAGATGAACACTGTAGTCATGTAGATTCTCCAATACGTAGCACAGTCTCAATTTATGAGTTTACATACTTTCCATTCTGGTATTGCTCGAGACCTGTCAACAGGTAGGCGAACACTGTCTTGAACATGCTGTAGTCATCATGCCATTGCTGGGGGGGAAAAAGCAAGACAATACAGTATGAACACACCAGTGTTAAGAAACCTAAACTGTAGCTTGATAAGTTATAAGTTACTCATCAGAAAAAGAAGCTAAGCTGCTGTCAAACTACACTTTTAAAAAAGTAGCTTGCTACATTACAAGTTAACATTAGCTAGTTAGATTGAAACTGCTTTGTTCAACTATTACAAGAATGTGATTAAATGTTAATTTTAAGCAAAATATTTGGAACTTAGTGTCTAACTTATTTTTTCATTACAGACTGTTTTCAAATTACTCAGACTGTCAAGTTCAAAACTGCAACAAATGTAGCATTGCAATAACAAAATAAGTAACACAATGAGGCACACTGTAGCTTTTTCTCAAAAAAAGAATTGACATGGATGCATTTTGGTAAGAAAGCCACAGATGCACTTCCTATTTATAGACTATTTTCAATTTCTTAAGTTCCTTTTGCAGGATTATTTAGTTGTTCAAGCATAAACCAGATGAAAGGCCATTTAAACACTCCATTCAAAATACTGGGGGAAAAAAATATTTATCCTATTCCATATTTTTAAAACATGGCGCAGAACAATGGAATTTAACGCAGTGCTTCTTGTCTGGTCTGATAGCCACTTTATACCATCTCTCAGTCAGGCATTGATTTTTAAAGAAATCAGATCTTGAGCTGGCTGACTGAAAAATAAAAGTCCAACTTGAACAACTTTCTTTCTTCAGGTTAATTGACAACTGTTATGGATTGAATTTCAACTCTTATTACTGTTGTTAAAATATTATTTACAAAATATCAGTAATAAATAAATAAATAAATAAATAAATGTAAAACCATAAGATGTTTGATTTGTAGGGGTGTCAAAATTAATTGTTTTTTCGGTGCACCGTGATGCAGATGCAGACAATTCGGTATCAGTTCAGTAATAGATTATCACCCGTTATTACGTACTGATGTCATTTATCTCATATGCACTATATTGAGGTAGCTTACTATGGCAAGGGAGGCGAGCACAAGTAATTAAAACACTCCAACTAATTAAAAATGCAGAAACTCTGCACAATTCACTGCGTGTGTGTTCGCTGGACAGTCTTTCACTGACACTGAAGTTACAGCAGAAGCCTCTATTTCACTGCGATTGAGAAAATGAAAGTAAAGTCCATCTCTCTCTCTCTCTCTTTCTTTCTCTCGCTCTGTGATCTTTTGACCTGCTGGCATGACTTTTCCTCTCTTCTCGGTTGTTAAAGCGATACTTCTGGATATAGACACGAGCTTGTCTGCAGAGAGAGCAGCAGTGATCGCTGCTGCCGTTTATCAGTGTCACTCATCATTGAACAGCGCCAGAGTGTTAGAGCCAATCGCAGCTCTTTCTGTTAACCGCGTGACCAATCAGGGGTGTAAGAACTCGCTCGACAACGCTCATAAAGCCAGCGAGATATTTACATTTGTTTATTTGCTATAAATGCTCATGTTGTTCTGTGCATGTACTTGAGTTTTTAAATATACAGTTCTGACTGTATTAAAGGACAAAATTGTATTACAAAAAATATATAAAAATAAATTTCTTGTGCTGTGAAGTAAAATATAAAATTATGTATGGAAAGCATCATCAATGCATCATGATGCAATGAGATATCGAATTGAACCGAATCGATGGCATAATTGTAACCGAACCGAACCGTGAGACCAGTGTAGGTTCACACCTCTATTGATTTGCCAATACGATGGTGCTGTGCTGCTTCAGATCATTGCAACTGGAAAACTACATAGTTTAAGCTACTAAAAAATGCAGTTAAGCTAGTAATGGAGCTACTTATTGTTACAGTAGCTACTCCCCAACAATGTCAAATACAGGCATTAATGTTTAAAAGATTGGGAATTCATCCCATTTGAATGCATCCTTGATGAATAGAAGTATGAATGTATTTTATTTTTAGATTAGTGAGCCTTATTGATTGTACCAAATACTCATCCATGTCCATATCTTCTGGTCTAATGAGTCGAAGTTTGGATCTGGCCTCTCTCATGATGCTGACGGCCCTGTGAGGGGAAACATTAAACAGATTAATCTAAATAGTCAATCTCAAATGGGACATGAACAGAGAAATTACAATGTCAAACTTAATGTTTTATTACACATAGGCTCAGTTTCACAGACAAGGCTTAGCTTAAGCCAGATCTAGGTCTTAGTTAAATTAATGTTTTTAAGCAGCTTTCATAAAAATTACTTGCACAAACACATTACTCATGTGCATCTTGGGCCAAAACAATGAGTGGTGTATTTTAAGATATTTCACAGCAAGATATTTTCAGTTAAGACAACTCAAGTTTAGTCTAGACTAGCCCTAATTCCTGTCTGTGAAACTGGGTCATAGTTTTCAAAGTTCTCAGACTCATGTGACAAAGTGCAAAACTGCAACAAATGTAGCATTGCAATAACAAAATATTTAACTTATAATTAAGCACAAAGTATCTGAATTCTATGTAGAAAAAGACATGATAACATTAGATTCAACTAGATTCATCTACATAGTCAATTTCAAATAGGACATGCGAAATACAACTTCCTTTCGACATATAAGATGTCACAGCACTACACAAATTTCTCTTAAGTTTCAGAATTCAGAACTTTCTTGGTAGTCTAAAAACAGCTTATATTGGTGGTGGAATAAGCCTCTTTATTACCTAGTAATAGAGTGACTAAACTCCGCCTGCTTCTACATCACTGCCTGTTTAGCTCCGCCTACTTACATTGCAGCAGGTTAATAATGACTGAACCAATCGCAGGTCTAAGAAGAAATCAAATAAAGATGGCTCAAAAACAACAAGCTGTTGTGCATTGCCAAGTAGTGGAAAACGCAGTCTTTTAATTGTCTTTCTTTTGATCCAAACAATCAGAAAGAGCTGACGGACTTTAATAAAACTGTCAGTGATCTAAGCCACTTATCATAATTTATAGAGATGTTCACTCCTAAGACGCATTTGTAAGCAAACCACAAACTTGCTCATTAATTTCTAATGGAATTTTAAAGCAGTGGGAAAGTGAATCTCTGACCAGTCGCTTGACCAGAGAGTGGAGATGGCTATAAAGAGGGAGGAAGGAAATGCTTTTTCTTTAATGCGTTTCATTTTTATATTGGGCTTTGCACATTATTATCTATAAATAAATATGAAACCATGACACATTTAGTAAATTCATTCAGTCAACTGATTTGAATCAATCCCAACATTTTATTTTATTTTTAATGCAGTTCCAGACGTTTCATTAAGAACCTGGGGCCTCATGTATGAACGCTGCGTATGCACAAAAACTTTGCGTACGGCAGATTTCACGCTTACGTTTGGATTTACTAACGATGAAATTAACGTGATAATTTGCGCTGGTCCTCGCCAACTTCATGTCTGGCATACGTGTATTTCTTGTGTGTGTGTTTGTTTTATTTCCATTGGCGACTCCTAGAGGCAATCATGTTAAATTGCACACTACAAAGTATCGCACCAACACATGTGAAAAACATTGCTATTAATTTATAATTGATACAATGGGTTAATTGACACAATATATATATATATATATATATATATATATATATATATATATATATATATATATATATATATATATATATATATATATATATATATATATATATATATATATATATATATATATATATATATATTTTTTTTTTACCAGTTATGTGATTTAGAACATTTTAAAGCATTTGCAAATGTATACAATATTGTGACAAGGTAACCTTGGTCAACCTATTATTCATTCATCCTCACAAACGTGCGATGAGTGGCTTCTTAGTTAGTGATGTATTCCAGCTAAGTTTATTTTATTTTATTTTATTGAGTGTAATTATTATCAGGAGACCGCGGTAATCCATTAAAGACGTGTCTGTTAACCCCCCTCAACAAAACTGACCAAGAGGGCAGATACAATGATGCCCATTCTTGCACTCGGTCAGTTGTAGAGCGGGCGATTGGGCAGCTGAAATGCCGGTGGCGCTACCTTGATAAGAGCAGAGGGGTGCTGCTATACCGCCCTAACAAAGTGTTCCTCTAATACAGGCCTGCTCAACCCTGTTCCTGGAGATCTACCTTCCTGCAAAGTTCAGCTCCAACCCTGATCAAACACACCTGAACCAATTAAATAGGACCTGAACAGCACTTGATGATTACATTCGGGTGTGTTTGATATGGGTTGCAACTGAAATCTGCAGGAAGGTAGATCTCCAGGAACAGGGTTGAGCACCCCTGCTCTAATACATCTGTGTCTCCCACAGGCACGGATACTACTCCAGCCAGTAAAGTGTCACCCACAATTGAGGCAACTCTCTCCTCAAAGGGTGTTAGTGCAGCATCCCCTGTTCCCCTGCCTGTTCGGTCCACACTTTGACGGTGCGTCGCTGTTCTCCTCTTAACCTGCATCTTTACATCGGACCATTTCTTTTTTAATTCACTCACAGTGCGATGTTTATACCCCACTGCATTAACCGCGTCAGCTAAACTCTCCCACTCTATTTTTTTTCTTTTGTTATTAATTCCGGAGGACAAACTTGCAAATAACACAGTTTTTCTCCGGTCTATCCGATAGGAGCACCTCCAATTCAAATTCTGTGAAGTTTCTCTTCTTGCTTGCTTTTGTCATTGCTTTTTCGTTAGGTTTTGCCAAAGTGGAGTCATTACCATATTTATACGGGGGAGGAGGCAGGGAGGGGTTTCGCGCTCGTGCGCTCAGTTTCACATTAATTCGAATGTACAAAGAGAATATGCGTGAGATTTCGCGTACGCAGTAAAAAAATCAGATGTATGAAACACCGCGTACGCGAAATCCCACGCATATTCTCTTTGTACATTCTAATTAACGTGAAACTGAGCGCACGTGCACGAGCGCAAAACCCCTCCCTGCCTCCTCCCACATTTACAGCTTTGTCCATATGCAATGTTTTAGTATTAATTCTATGCAAGTAGAATTAATTAATTATTCTTTGTACATAAGGCCCCTGGTCTTTTGTTTACTTCATTTTACCTTGGATTAATTTAAAACAAGGAACAATTAAAAGCTGTTACTTTGAGAAGGACTAAATTTAAGACGATGCAACATTATAAGTAGACCTCAGGGACCACAGCAATGTAAAAAAGGCAGTTCATGACCCCTTTAAATTATTCATCCAAAAAATCAAGCTGCATTAAGTGATCAATATTAAAGAAAATGTGTACCGATCATCGAAGCTCAGGTTACGATCACCAAACTGCTCCAGCAACGTCCTTTCAATGACTCGCTCAGGGGCCTTGTTTTGAAATAGGTAGACCAGCACATGCTGGAGCCGAGGGTCCTGCTGCGGTGTGGTCTCTTCCTGGGACAGTTCATACAGTCTCAAATACTCCTCATGAAAAGCCTGACGAAGAGATCAAAAGGACACTAAATCATGTGTTATGTAATCTAGTTTAATGTCTTAGAGATGATACAAAGTATTATTTGAAGATATAAGACCTGTGCAAAAGTTAATTTAGTTTATTCGTTTTAAGTTGAATACACTGGGAAAAAATCTAGCAAACAGTGTCCCATGTTTTGTGATTCACTGATGTTAATCTTTGCTCTGAAAGTTTAACTCTGCAGTTTAACAAAATGACTTATTAACATTAGTCTATTAGTTTAAGAAGAAGACATAATAAGAAATATATAGAAATAAATCTGTAAAATAACAGAAAAGTACTGGCAGCTCATTACTACATTTTGTACCATGATTTACATGACCAACCCTGACAATATATTGTTTTAAAGTACTAAAATGTCACTAAAAATCACTTCATCAAACTTTTAAACATCAAAGCTTGTTGGAGCAAAGGTCAAGATTATATAATGCAATTAGAAAGAAAGTGATGAATCAAAAAATATATAGGAAATTCTTAATTAAAGGGATAAATCAGCCACAAATTCAAATACTTATCATTTATTCTCCCTCATGTGGTTTTCCATATTTTGTGATTCATCACTTTTTTCATTGAATACATAAGAAGATATTTTGAAGAATGCTAGATGCTCTTAGAAAAAAATACTATGAAAGTAAATTTAGGCCATATCTTCTTTGGTTTTCAATGGAAGAAAGAAACTCAAATAAGTTTTGAACAAGTGAAGGGTGAGTAAATCAAGACAGAATTACAATTTTTGTGTGAACTATCCCTTTAACAGATACATTTTACAGTGTATATTGAATAATGTGTGTGTAATTATGTAATGATTTACAACAACTTTCAGTCAGAAACTGCTAGTATATTTACCAAATAAATACAAAAATCGGCAAAAGATTGAAATCGTATTTTCTTGTGGAAACATATCTAGTACTCCTCCATTAACCAGGTTTTATTTAGTCTGAAAAACAGAAGTGTACCTTGATGAGTCCTGCTTCAGGTCCATCTTTATCAAAGGCTTCTCTTGCCTTGGCAATGGCAAAAATCACACCCTGCATGGCTGGTGTTAACATCATCTGTTACAGATCAAAAGACAAAACAAATTCATATGTTGTAACTATTCGTGTTTAATTTAAGGTGTGTTCACACTTGGTTGTTTAGTTTAAATAAATAGTATTATTCAGAACTTTTTAACCAAAGATGTTTGCTCCATTATTTTGGTTTTTCTGAATAAGTATGAACGCTGCTATCTGAACATCAGAATTCATAAACCAAGTGAAGTGAAATAGGTCTTAGTCCACATCCAAACAAACTTTTCTGGACTGATTGAAACATCTATGCAACACAGACTAAAGACAACTACTGTGTGTTTTTGTGTGTGGGTGATTCCTGATATTTTGACTCCTGATTATATTTTCTTACCTCTTCACAAGTTTAGAAAACACATTTTTGTTTTGTACCCTTATGTTTTTATCCTAATGACTTCGGAGAGAATCAGGACTAAATGGATCACTATTTTTTGGTCTGCAAGTGTTAACACACCTTTAATTTATAAGTAGCCTCAATTTTAAGCTCTGTTCACACCTGATATTAAGATGTGCTTTTTGCGATGCGATTACAAGCCACATAACCGTTCACACCTGCCATATAAAAGTGTCTCTTTTGTCCACTTTTAATCACTTCTCTGATAAGGGAGGGTTTGTGCGCAGGTATGATCTTTCAATCTAATACTGCCAAAGCTAGTGCAATTTTCTAAAAGCTAAGTGCAATTTTGTGCGCTTTCTCTGATCTTTCAATCTAATACTGCCAAAGCTAGTGCAATTTTCTAGTGTACAAAAAATCTTATTAAAAGTACCTGATCAATGAAACACACTTCATTAATAGGCTACTTTATACATTGCTAATGAAATGATAGATAACTGATTGACTCCCATTAGGCCTACACACTTTATTCTGTTACAGATTTAACATGTACTTATGCTGTTGTTTTTATTAAATACGTTTAGCAAATATTTTAGAACATTGAAAGTAGTTCAATTAAATGTCTTTGAATAAAATCTTGCAACATCATCAACAGTTTTCGAGGTTTTCCAGGCTTAAATCGTGAATAGTTCAATAAAATAGAAGTATTAAAAGCACTTTAAAGATTATACACATGAAATAAAACATTCATAAAGCCGTACCTTATGAAAAACATCAGTTTACTGGTGATTCATTATGAGAGTGAGCAGCCACAGCTATTTCATATCTATTTTTTTAACCAAATACTTTTCTATTTTTACAACAAAAAAAAAAAAAAAAAACAGACTATTACGAGAAAATTTAACTTTTTACATTTTATGTAAGAGTTTTAAAATCTATTCAGCACACTTCTACAGAAAATTCACTCAGTTTATGAATGAGCTCAGTAGGCAGAGAGAAGGCAGCCTTTAGCAGCTGTTTGAACACATTTGACCACATCTGCAGTCACACTACAAGAGCAATGAAATTGGACAAGCTCAGAACATACGTTTCACACAGGAGTGAGCAGGGCCTTACAGAGGCATGTGCTGAACATTTACCTCCTCATTGTAGCCGTCAGCATCAGAGCGCACCAGAATCTTGCCTACATTGGGAATTTCGACTTCAGAAACCTCATTCTCAGGTTGGGTGTTTGTGTCTTCAGCTGTGTTTTCTTCAGTGGACGAGGCTTCCGGCTGTGCATCTGCCTCTGCTCCTCCTTCAGCACTGATGATCTGCTCTTCCTCTTCAGTTTCTGTCTCAGGTCCACCTGCAGAGACAGACTGATGAACACACAGAGAAGACTGTCAGTGATCTCAGTCTATTATCATGATTTATAGACATATTCAGTCATAACACACATTTGTAAGAAAACCAGGGAGTATAATTATCTATGCATTCCATCATTCATTTTTAATAGTTTTTTTAAAACAGTGACAAAGTGAATCTCTGACCAGTCATTTGACCAGAGAGCGGAGATGGCTAGTAAGTGGAAGGAAAGAAATGTATTTTTTATTGTTTATAATATAAATATTTGTGTTTTTATTACCTGAAACCATAAAAAATAATTGCTTAACATAAACATGAACTGAAATCCAGTAAGATATACAACATAGCTGAAAGGCCGACATTTATCATATATGTTTAAGTAATGTAAAAATATAATAATAATAATGTTAACATTATTCTCCTTGTGTTCGCGTGGGTTTCCTTCGGGTGCTTTGGTTTCCTCCACAGTCCAAAGACATGCGCTATAGGTGAATTGGGTGAGCTAAATTGTCCGTAGTGTATGTGTGTAAATGTGAGAGTGTATGGGTGTTTTCCAGTAATGGATCTGGCGACCCCAGATTAATAAGGGACTAAGCTGAAAAGAAAATGAATGAATGAATGAATGAATGAATGAATGTTAACATTAATTAATGCATTAACTAACCATGAGTAGCTGTTTACGTTGGTGTACTATAGGATGTTATTTCAAAAACATTCATTTATTCATTCATATTCTTTTCAGCTTAGTCCCTTTATTAATCTGGGGTTGCCACAGCAGAATGAACCGCTAACTTACACTGTAAAAATGCAGGGCTCCACACAATTCATTTATGTTGTCCCAACACAAATTGATTAACTTAACACTTTTAACAAATTTATGTAGATTGAACATAAAAAAATTAAGTTGTCCAAATGAAATCTCAAGTGTTGTTTAGCTCATTTTAAATAAGTAGTTTGAACAAGCAAAAATATATATATTTTGAGTGTATCCAGCATATGTTTTATGCAGCGGATGCCCTTCCAGCTGCAACCCATCACTGGGAAACACCCATACACTCTTGCATTCACACACATGACGGACAATTTATCTTCAATTCACCTATATACTGTATTGCGCATGTCTTTGGAGTTGTGGGGGAAACCGGAGCACCCGGAGGAAACCCACAAGGCTCGAACCAGCGACCTTCTAGTTGTGAGGCAACAGCGCTACCCACTGCCCCAACCCTAGCCCATGTTTATAAACATACACCTGTTAATTGTTACATAGTTTGTGTTAGCTTAGTTTCATTACATATTTTCTAATATATTGTATAATCAAAGTCTGCATTATAGAATCTTATACTGTGCTGCTAAAATAAGTAAAACTAAACTAAAGAGCTAAAGAATGAAACTAGAACTTAAACAGAACATGCATTTTTAGACATACCATAAAACAACAATTAAAACGATACTAATTCTAAATAATACTAACTTAAAATTTGACAAACAGATCAGTACTGTCATAAAACCTGCTTTTACCACATCAGACAACTGTCTAAAGTAAAGCCATTTTTAGCACAGAGAAATTTTCAACAGTGATTCATGCCTTTATAACAACTTGTCTGGATTACTGTAACTCCCTCTAGTCTTCTCTCTCTCTCGTCTGCAGCTAGTACAAAATGCAGCTGCTAGACTACTCTCTGGCACCCGCAAGTATGAGTCGGTAACTCCTATTTTAGCTGCACTTCACTGGTTACCCATTAAATACAGAATTGATTTAAAAATGTTATTATTTGTTTACAAAGCCGTCAATAATCTTGCTCCTTAGTAGCTTACTGATTTGCTCTGTCCGTATACCCTCTCTCGTTCATTGACATCAGAATCAGTTTTATTGCCAAGTGTGCTTCACACACACACAAGGAATATGTTATGGCAACAGAAGCTTCCAGTGTACATAAAGTGACGAGTGACAACACAAAATTAAATATGAGAAAAGAAAAAGGCGATAAACATTAGACATTAAACAGAAATGTAGTAAGTAAAAAAAATATATATATATATCTGGATGTTGAATTGTATGTACAGATATGTTGTAAATATACAGGTTATAAGGTGCTGTGTACCAATGCGAATGGAGAAAGTATTGCATTGTATATTGTTATAAGGTGCTGTGTACAAGTGCGTATGAGAAAGTATTGCACGTTTATTGCCCAGTAGGGTAAAATTTAACTGTTCATGAGGTAGACATCTTATGATCTCATCTGATGTTGACATCTTATGATCTCAATTTACTCACCGTACATAAAACATGCCTTAAAAAAACGAGGTGATCAAGTGTTTGCAGTTGCTGGTCCTAAACTCCGGAACACTCTACCAAGTCACATTAGACTTTCCCCTTCGATTTCTGTGTTTAAGTTTGTTTTAAAGACCTATCTATTTTCTCTCGCTTTTAATACTCCTTGATCACTGCTTTATTGCTTTTATTTGTTAAATGTTTCATTTATATTCTACTTTCTTCTCTTACTTCAATGTAAGGCACTTTGGTAAACTTTGGTTATTTTTAAATGTGCTTTATAGAAAAAATATTGCATTGTATTGTTATTAAATTATTAAAGCTTTAATCAAATTATTATAAAATAAAATACTTAAATAATTATAAATAATAAATGAATGCAAATAAATAAAATTATAATAATAATCTAATAATAACAAAACCACACAAATAACTAAAATTATTAAATAAGAAAATATACAAATAAAATCAAACTTAAAATTTTACAAAACTACACTAATGTATCACTGATTCATAAAATAATATGGTGCTTGATGAAAACAAAGTTTATCAGACATCCATTGTCACAGATTCAAAATTCAAGGTATTTGTTGCATGACTATTAATAATATACAATGTATTTATTTTCTCATGAAGACACAGTTGAATGCAGTGTGAGATAGTGACCACTAGAGGTCCTATTACTACCATTAATATCAAGCAAACAGATCATCCAGTGACAGCAAAGAAATAAATCAGGATCGTCGATAAAATCAACGAGTCAGAGACAGAAACAGCAGAATAAATCCTCCATCGTAAATACAGAATTGACTGAAACTCCAAGTCAATATTATCCAAGGCTACTGACACTAAAGACTAGAAAACAAGAACAGAGAGCGCTTAAATAATAGCCTGTTGATTGAAGCATCAGGATCATTTAACGACTGAGGAAAGACAGGAATCCAGTTGGTTTTGATGGTCATGTAGGAAACACAAAGCTCAGGCTCTATTTAAAGCTCTTTTCTGACACACTGTCCCCGGCAACCATGCATGAGACGCGAGCCAGAAACTGAGGAATGCTGGACGCCTCTCTGACTCCCGTGAACTTTATCCCCATATTCACTTTCAAAACGTATCCTCTTACAAAATGCCAGAGCTTTGCGACACAACAGTCAAAACATTCAACATTAAGCAAGTGCAAACAAACAAGTCCGTTGTGACAAATGCAAATAGAACTTTCTCTTTCATTTCATAGCACCATTATAGTCATGTGTATATTTTTATACTGAGTTGATAGTGAATTGATGAAAACATGAAGCTGACAATAAACATGTAGTATGCATGAAAAATAAGCATAAAAAAAAGAATATAAAGTAAACTGCTATTGTATAATTAACCCATTTGTGCACACCTTTTTAAAAATGGTTTCATGCATATATCCTTGTTTTTTTATAATTAATTTACGGGGTTTTTTACTTTAATGTATAGGACAGTAGAGACTACTGACAGGAATGCATGGGGAGCAGAGAGAAGGGAAGGATCAGCATAGGACCAAGAGGCGGGAATCAAACTCGGGTCGCCGTGAGCAGCAGAGCACATGTGTCGATGCACTAACCACTACACCACTGGCGCCAACATGCATACATCCTTGTTGATAGTGTCCTATATGAGCATGTTTTGCATTTGTTTTCTCCAGGATTTAGATTTTTTTTCAAGAAAATCACATTTGAATACGCGTTGCTGGTGGGAAAATAGGTTGTAAGCACCGTTCAATGTACTGTAAAATTTGAACAGGAGGAGAACATTTGGCATTCTAACTTAAAACAACTGCATTTAAATGATCAATTCATATTCATAAAATTAGAAAACCATTTGATATGAAGCCCTCAAAAATATTTATTATATAGTTTCATGAAGATAAAAACACAAAGAACTAATCCATTTGTCTTACAGTGATGAAACACATACTAGTTTCCCCAGCAGACTATTGTGTGTCAAAAAGATTAATGAAAAAAGTTTATAATTATAATTATTTCAATATTTGTAATAATTGTCTTTAACTATATACAGTTGAAGTCGGAATTATTAGCCCCCCTGAATTATTAGCCCCCCTGAATTATTAGAGGAGAGAAGATTTTTCAACACATTTCTAAACATAATAACTAATCTCTAATAACTGATTTATTTTATCTTCGCCATGACGACAGTAAATAATATTTTACTAGATATTTTTCAAGACACTTCTATACAGCTTAAAGTGACATTTAAAGGCCTAACTAGGTTAATTAGTTTAACTAGGCAGGTATCGAAAAAAATATAGCTTAAAGGGGCTAATAATTTTGACCTTAAAATGGATTTAAAAAAAAATAAGAACTGCTTTTATTTTAGCTGAAATAAAACAAATAAGACTTTCTCCAGAAGAAAAAAATATAAAACATCATTTAGAAAATATTTTAAAAAGAAAAAAAATCAAAGAGGGGCTAATAATTCTGACTTCAACTGTACGTATAGTTAAAGACAATATTGCAGTATTGAAATTTATTTTGTAAACAAAAAAGTTTTTTCTCCATTTTCAATAAAACACAGACCCTGGTGCTTTTAAAAATTTTCACCCTGATAAGAGTTTTTTTTTTTTTTTTTAATTTGGGTTTCAGTGACCTGATACTTTCTTTGTGTGTGGACGGACAGCCAAACCATGTAGAAAAAGCAGGGATTTAGACAATACCCATGTCTGTGTGGACAGCAGGGCATAAGTTTGTGACTGAATTTGGTTGTAGTTTTGTGTTTTTCTTTAGTGATTCTGCTTTTAAACAGCAGGAGTTTATTATTCTCTGTGTTATTTTACATTTTTATGGGAGTGGGACCAGTAGGAGAAGTTAGTTTAACTCTGACGGTTTTTCTGTGTCAAATTGTGCATTAAAAAGTCTACTTTAAAGTTAAGATATTAGTTAAAGGCTTACTTTTAAATGGGGTATTATGAAAGAAAGAAAAAACATTAAATAACAACACCAATAACCTTGATTTATTAACTTTTTAACACATTATTTCCTAATTCGCTATTATTTATGTACTTACGAGGTATTTGCCCACTGGCAACTATAGTTGCCGCTTGAACACTTGACAAACTATACACAAAACTATAAATCTCTTGAAAGACTTGTTTTGTTAGGATGAATCTAAAGACCTTCATGATTATGTTGATTTATATTTGTAAACAAAAACAATTTTTTATTAACAAGAAATTTGCCCTTATTTGGGAGGGTTTGCCTCCATTTTGCATGCTGGAATTAGAGGTAGGAAGTTGAAAGCCTCATGTGACAGGAAGTAAATCAATTCCTTTTTTCTTTCTTGAAATCTTTTATTTGGTTGTTTGTTTGCATGTCACTGAGAAATTAAACATGGATAACATGTAGAAAATTGAAAAGGAAAATGGCAACTATGAACTTCGGCAACTATAGTTGCCGGTGGTCTAAAATGGGTTAAGTTCCTTAATATATAGTTAAAGTTACAATGATTTTTAATATAATACACATAATATTTCCTGTAATGAACTAACATTTTGGAGAATTATGAATTGCACTTTACTTTATGGGGAAAATGTAATGTTAAATACATATGTGATTATCAAAGAATGCAAAGATGTACTTTTAAATGTATTTGTAAAAAATATCAGGGTTGTGTGTACTTATTCATGCTAATTTACTGTAGTATGTTATGTATTTTGAAATGTTTTCATCCAAAATATGTAAATAGAAACAGAAAAAAGTATGAATCACAAATTAATTAAAGGTGAAAATGTATATAATATTTAACAAGACAAATAAAAAATTATTTTGGCTTTAAACAGTGGACATTAAAAGGTATCAGAAAGATTGGGGACTTATTTGAAAGAGATACACTGATGTCCTTTAAAGATCTTAATAAAAAATTTGGAATCCCAATGATGCATTTTTTTTTTTAATTCTTACAAATTCGCAGCTACATTATGCCACTAGCTAGACCTCTACAAACTGAATTAGAAAAAAATAATGTTTTATGAGAATGCTATGACCAATTATATTGAATTGTTTTAAAGCAAATTGGTCAATGGCTCTAAAGAAACACCAGAATTCAAGAAAGATTCTTGGTGTACAGATTTGCAATATGACCTGACAGATTTAGAATGGAGCCAAATATGTGTTAAAGCCCAGAACTTGTCAATGAATACTAAATTTAAACTGATCCAATATAACTGGGCAATGCGCACCTACTGTATATCACACCTGAAAAACTGAACAAGTTTAACCCAAACATCCCAGATATACGTTTCAAATGCCAAAAACATAAAGGCACATTCTTTCATTGTATCTGGGAATGTGAGGTGGTTAAGATTTTCTGGCAAAACGTAATCACATTAATCTCCTCAATTATTTTAAAACCAATTCCAGTTACACCTGAAATATGCACTTTGGGCTTGTTTCCTGTAAGTTTGTCATTACCAGGTTATCAAACTAAAATGATTGACGTGTCTTGTTATTGCAAGGCATTTGATAGCACTCTATTGGAAGAACATAGAAGGTCCATCCATTGACCACTGGTTGAAAGACTTGACACATTACATTGCACTGGAAAGAATCACCTACAGTATAAACGGCAAATTAAAGGAGTGCCATAAAATTTGGGATCTGTTTAAACAATTTTTGGAACAAAACCAAACAATGGCACAAGCAAATACCTCTCACGCTACTGGTTAATCAATTGATGTGTGTATATGTGTATTACAGTATATGTTTTTATTTGCCTTAGCCCATGTATACCAATACATTTACACCTTTCAACTGAGTTTGGATACTTTGGGAGAAAGTGTAATTTCATGTTAAATTTCAAGTGTCTTTTTCTACAAAAAAAAAAAAAGACAAATAAAAGAAAAAAAGTTAATTAAACTTAATGAGGTATATTACATTATTAATAAAAGTATTATTAACAAGTACCATTATTAATTATTAATAAGTAAAATAACTAGTAATAAGTCAAATTAATAATTTGTTTATTAAATACTGTAACTATGTTTATATAAAAATGTATCAAATTATTAGTAAGAAATAAATTATTTAAAATGAAATTGAACATTATGAAGCAGTATCCCAAGTTCCCTCGAGACATTCAAATACTTTTTATTTGCATTGCATTATTTTTGTCCTGTCATGATAACTCTCTGAGAGATTTAGTATGGTAATAAATATATATATGGCAATGTTGATGTGTTTGGTCTTGGCGGAATAGATCTGCTATGCTGCTGCTGCTTGATTATTATGGCAGAGCAAGTACCGAGATTGAGTACTGACCATGGCATTTATTTGTGTTTACAATCTTGTTGAAACACTTAGTAAATGTTGTTAAATTATGAGCTGCGCATGCGTTAGGAGAATGTGTATGTGCTAGCGCTTGCTTTTTGATGTATATAAAGATCCCTATCTGTTATTGCAGGAGATACGAGTTGGAGAGAATAAAGAGTATTAAGAATAAGAAGAACCATTGTTGTGATTTGACTTAACAAATATATCTTGCTTCTGAACAAGTTTTGCAAATGGCATTTTGTTTAGAAACACAGTTGTCTACCTGGAGCGTACAAATGCTTTTATAAACATTGAGGGGCCCACTTATCTTTTAGTTGTTTGTCTTGTTGTGATGATTTCAGATGGCCGTCATCTAAAAAACATGCTGCACATTGCTAGTGTAAACCACACTAAGGAATTTAAAATGTTGAGGAGCAAGCTCATTGGCTGCTGAGGCGACAGCAACCAATATCCTGCGCCATGTAGTTAATGACACAGGAGAAGTTTAGATGTGGTCAATCTCATAGAGTTTCACGACAGAATTTTATATATATATGCATTAGATTTGTATGCTTTTGTAACGCAGTTAATGTCTAGGAAGAGCGCTGTGACCCATATATACTGTACATGCAGACTACACTGCTGTATACGTGGCCTATTTTTTGCCTGTCTCAAATATCGCTTCAGCACCCTCACCTGACTCTGATCTGGCTTCTCTTCTTCTGGCTGAACCTGAGTTTGGCTCGCAGTGATCTGCTCTTCATTCTCACTGGCCTCTGCAGATATCGGGTTAAGAGGATTGACTGTGGGCTCTGGAAGAGAAAAAAGACATTGAAAATACACCGGCAAATCATCTGACCTTTAAAAGCAGAAATGTCTTGACCTTCGGATTCTTGGACAGCTGCTGGTGTCGAATCTGCTGGTGGTTCTTCAGTGTCTTCATTGGTTTGTTCTTGAGTTGGTTCTGGCTCTGTGTTTTGTGGCTCCTCTGGGATGGGTTGCTCTGTGCTGGTGGATGTGATTGTTTGCACTGGTGTTTCGTCCCGTTGGGCCTGACAAAACTGCTCTTCCCATTCCCTCAGCTCCTGCTGGAACCAGCGGTTGTCCTCCCGAACGTAACGCCTCAGGACTGATGGGAGAGAGTCCATTCCTTTCAGAACCTGCCCGGTTTCAACGTCTGTGTCCTCTGGCATTTATAAGGAACAATTAAAAAGTAATGATTACTGACAATACATTGGTTAAATATTGCTAGGCCCACATGAAATCTGTGCGTTAGCCCATCATTCAGAATTCAGTTCAAGATTAATACAATACTCTGATTAAGAATCTATCATCTAAACAGAGATTTCTGATTACCATGAGAGATAGAAATACCTCAAACCTAAGGTTGCAAATACGAAACTATTATCCACTAACTGCTGCGAGAATAGACCAGAGTTCACTCAGTGCAACAGTTTCAATGCCTCCCGATGCAGGACCAAGACATCTAGGTCTGTCGCTAGTATGCAGCCGATGGTAATAGGGAATTATGGGGTCTTCAGGAAAACAAGTACAAAAAAGGAACAGTGTCCGTTGGAAAACCTGTACTGATGCAGTGGCAAAATACTTGGCGAAGGAAACGGTCTCTTTCCACACAGTGGAAAAAAGTTCTTTAAGTATATGGTAAGATTTAATTGATTTGTGTGCGCATCTCTGCGTGAAAACTGTTCTGGATGTTTATGTTAATTTAATTCTGTTTGACTGTTGTATTTGCACTTTTTAATAAACCGCTATTTGTTGCTAATAAAAGTTGTTAATTTTGTTGTGCATGTGATTTTGTTATTATTTCAGTATTAGTGTTCGGTATTCAGTTTCTGAACGGTTTAGGCACAAGCCAACAGTTTGGTGACGCTGTCTGAGCCTTACAGCATAATTATTTTATTATTCATGGTAATACCGTATACCGAGGTAAAATAGGGTGGAGGTTTGATGGTATCAAAATTTGGATACCGCCCAAGCCTAGTTGCCAACCAATAATTAAAAATCAATTTGAAGAAAATGTGAGAATGTAATTTTTAGGTTTTCCAGAAGCTGACTGGTTCTCCTTATTGCATTGAAATAATTCATTACACTTTATTTTGTTGGTTACCTTTAGATATTTTGTTGACTATAAATAACTACATGTCAGCTAACTCCTATTGAGTATAAGTACAGTATTACTACAGTAGTATAGCAAGACACAGTCAGCATAATGTCTAAAGGAGATTTTCCAGTAAAACAAAAACACTACCAAATATTAGTGTTAAAACATATTGTAAATGCAGGTAATGTTAATGTAAATAAGAAATGCATCATATAATTATTCCTAGTAACTGATCATAGTTTATAGATCAAAATAAACTAATTTTTTTTTTGCTGCTTGTTCAAACTACTTATATAATATAATGAGCTGAGTCAAAACAATTCTTGTTTTTTTTTTTTGAAGACAACTTAATTGTTTTATGTTTAATTCACTTAAATTTGTAAAAAAAAAAAAAAAAAAAAAAAAACAGCTACGCTAACTTAATCTATTTGTGTTGGGACAACATGAAGGAATTGTGTGGAGCCCGGTATTTTTTATAGTGTATAAAAGCAACTAATGAAAACAAAAACCACCAGAAACAGCTTTTGATGCTCACAGCTTGACAAACATTGTGTGCCAACAAAGCTATCAACATTAATTTATGAAAGAAATCAGATCTAACACCAGTGCCTTAAATCAAACGTGTGATCTGCCTGTCTCCTTCAGCAAAATCTAAGCCCAGCTGTGAAATGTGAGAGGCAGAAGGGGAAAGTACCTGCTATGAGGTACGGCAGATTGTCATTGATGTACATGAGGCAGTAGGCGCTAGCGTTGGTCATGCCACCGTACGAGTCTCGAACCAGCTCTTCCCAGGTCGACTCCGCCACCATTACATCATTATACTTCAGCCAGCGTCTTTGAGCGTGATCATAAATATAGGCCCAGTAATGTCCAGCGGAGGCCTGTCCTTCGTGGACTAGCACGGCGTGTAGCCTATAGGGCACCTGGGAGCACCAAATAAGAGTCATGCAAATTTCTTGAAACGGCTCAGTCAATATAAAAGTAGCAACGAGTGTTGAGGATATAGACTTTACCTGACACAGACTGTTATCTGAGTACATGCCCTCCAGGGCCTGGCTGACCTTGTCAATGCTGGCTTTCAGCTCTGCACACAGAGAGGAAACACAGATCAATACACTGCGCCTGAGGCCTGGATCCTGATACAGTCACTAACGCATTAGGATAACCGCTTGTGAATAACGATGGCCTTCAGAACTGAAAAAAAAGTTAAAATGCACATTATAGCTCGGATTTAGATCCTAGTGGGCTGACCTTGATGTCTACTGGCTAGCAACAAGAATTCAAAATGCATGGGAGTTTTGACTGACAATTGATGTCAATACAGGCGACATAATATAATGGAAACACAAATATACATATCTCTCTGGAACTTACTTGATTCTGATTGGTCAGTTGTAACATTCTTTGGTGTATTATGCTCCAGTAACAACTACTACACAAACTGATCTGGGTAACAATGCTGTCTATTAGGAACTGATTTTTAGGGTACATTTTGCATTTGTGAGCTAACAAAATATTTTTAAAAACCTAATAATTGTTTTGTAACACTAGGTATGTTCTATTTGACCATTGGTGTACTTTGAAATGAACTTCAGGGAGCACGAGTACATATCTTTTGTCATTGCACATCAAATTAGTTTGAACAAAACAGTGGTGTTTAATTACTATGCTATGTTATTTGTATAGGACTGTTCGTGGATATAAAGTGTGCCAGATGAGCCATTAAAATGCAAATAGCATGATTACAGTTCCATAAGATAAAAGACACATGTAATATAACCATATTGTTTTAAATGTTTATGTTAACCAGTTAACTGTTATAAAACTAAATGCTCTCATTAATTATGGTGTGGTGTGTGTGTGTGTGTGTGTGTGTGTGTGTGTGTGTGTGTGTGTGTGTGTGTGTGTGTGTGTGTGTGTGTGTGTGTGTTTGTGTGTGCGTGTGTGTAAAACAGTCCAGTCATTTATGTACAAGACAGTTTCTTTGTACACTGTAGTGTACACTGTAAAAAATATACGTTATTTTACCGGTAATTGTCTGTATTTTTTACAGAATTTTCCAGTGCTTTCATTATACAGTGAAATATCTGTTTTACAGATATTATCTGTTATTAAAAATTTTAACATAAAATGTATAGTTAATGCTTGTATTTTGGTATTACGCTATTTGTTTTTGTTTTTTAAAGGAAATGTTCTGTATTTTTAGAGAGTAACACGTGATTTTAAAAATAGGGACAAAAATTCAGTCAAATTGTTTTTAGTACTATTGAAGATAGCAATATGAAGATTAAAGTGAGGTTAATAATGTCAAATAATAATTTTTTTCACAGTTTAAATGCAAATTATTAACAGTAATAAACTGTAATTTAATGAATTTAGACCGTAAAGTGTGTTCTGTATTTTTACAGTTTTTGCTTGTAATTTTATGAAATGGTTATTTTCTGTAATTTAACAGAACATCTCTGGAAGCCCTGCTGCCAGTCATTTGACTGTTTTTTTTACAGATTTTTTTTTACAGTGTATGTAAGTAATTCAGTTATTTTAGTCATTTTATTTTCACTAATAGTCTTATGAACATTGTAAATATTTCATCAAACATTTGATATTTTCCTTTTTTACTGCATACTATATACACTATCATTTACCATTTAGGTTAAGTAATTTTTGTACCTCATTTATTATTAAAATACAGAACAAAACAGTAATATTGATTCAAAGTAACTGCTTAAGATGTTTTTAAATATATTATTTCTATGGTAAACTTTACATTAAGGTTGTATTTGTTAATGTTTGCTAATGTAATTACTAACAAACAATAAACAATACTTTATTAAGGTATTTATTCATCTTTGTTAATTGTTCATTTTTAAATGACAGTTTATTAACTAATGTTAGCAGGCATGAACTGGGATTTTAATAATGCAGTAAATGTTGAACTTTGACGGTTGCACTAATAAGTGCTGTAGAATTTTGTTTATTGTTAGTTCATTCTATTAAATACATTAACTAATAAAACCTTAATCTAAAGTGTGACTTATTTGATTTTAGAAGCCATTTGGAAACATATCAAACACTGAAACGTTAACGTAAAGTGTTAGCAAGAAACCTTCCTCAATGTACAGTAAGTCACTTTGGATAAAACGTCTGCTAAATGACTACAAGTAAAAGGTAAAGGACTCATTTGACATATTGCTTGTTGCATAGTATATAGTACGCAAATTGCCATATTTATAATTGCTGGCATGAACTTCTAGACAGGAAGCAGGTCTCTAGAACTTAACATACAGGTGAGTCAGAATTATTAGCCCATCTGTATATATTTTTTTCAATTTCTGGTAAACAAAAGAAGATTTTTTGCAACTTATTTCTAAACATAATAGTGTTAATAACTAATTTCTAATATATTTTTTATTTTATCTTTGCCATAAAAACAGTAAAGCTTATTTTTCAATATGCTGGTATTCAGCTTAAAGTGACATTATTTTTTAATGACTTCATAATGTAGAACCTTTTATATTTTTGAACATGAAACTTCCTCTTTTAGCACAGTAAAGCTCAAAGTGTCTTCTTTCCAATTACACCTAATTTGTGTTTGTAGCTTACTGAGGTCAAGAACTGTTACTATTTAAATTTAGGTAGGTGCAAATCCCCAAAAGTGAGTGCTGGCTAACAGGTTAAAGGCTTGACTAGGTTAATTAGGTTAACTACAGTAACTTTTACAACTTTTAAGGCAACAAACTTCAGAACATTTTTGAGTTATTTTTGAGTCAAGTGAAGTAATTGGGTTGAAAGCTGAGTCAACTCAAACATGCCTTGAAGTCAAAGTCAACTTTCAACTTGTTTTTTAGTGTAGGCAAGTTAGGGTAATTAGACAAGTCATTACATAATTAAATAATAATAAATTAAATAAATAAACAGTGGTTTGTTTTGCAGACAATCTAAAATATATTAGGGTTAATAATGTTGACCTTAAAATGTTTTTAAAATTTTTAAATAAAACCTGCTTTTATTCTAGCCAAAATAAAACAAATTAGACTTTATTAAGTAGGAAAAACATATTGAAAGAAATACTGTGAAAAATTCTGTGCTCTGTTAAACATCATTTGGGAAATATTTAAAAAAGAAAAGAAAAAAATCAAAGGATGGCTAATAATTTTGACTTCAACTGTATATGTATTCACTTCAAAACAACGTAATGGAAGCGTATTGGTAAGAAAAGCATCCTTGACTCGGTGAGGGATGTACCACTTATAGTGTTCTCCACTTCAGCTCTCCAGCGCTGTAAGCAGCTCCTGATGAAGTGCAGCTCCTCCTCGCTCACGCTGTGTGGCGCCGGCTGCACTGGCACCTCCATAGGGGGTCTGCACTGAGTAAAAGGCTTGTGGATGGGCGTTCTCTGCGTCGCTGTCAGCGGGCAGCCCGAACCATCTGACGAGCTGGCATCATCTGCTTCTGTTTGACTACAACAAGAAATTAAACATTTAGAGGCGGACAAACACAGAAAAGAAAACAAACAATGGGCACAGTTTATCCGCGGACGAATGAGAGCTGAGGAAAGTGGGTCTTGCCTGCTGTCACCTGAGCTGGGATCTGTGCTTATGGGAGGGTTTGTAGGTACTGGTGAAGCTGGATTTGTAGGTTTTGTGGTGGCAAACTCTAGGACATACTGCAACATGTCTGCCAGAGGGTATTTGGCCGGCCCTGAGCCGTAGTTTTTATATCTTTCAACAAGAAAGGTATATTTAAAACCCGGAAGAGCAATATTTATAGATTACTCAAGATGTTGGCAGGAATAAACATACCCCTCAAGCTTCTGCTGTAGAAGTGTTAACTGGTCCTTGAGTCTCTTGACCTCTCCTCTCCTGCCGTGGGTCTGATTGACATTTTTGTGGAGGTATCTGCGCACAAAATGTAGAGAATTGCTATTTACCACTGAACTGTATGCTCTTAGGGCGTCATGGTGGCACAGTGGGTAGCACAATCGCCTCACAGCAAGAAGGTCACTGGTTCGAGCCCCGGGTGGGTCAGTTGGCATTTCTGTGTGGAGTTTGCATGTTCTCCTCATATACATGCGCTATAGGTGAATTGGGTAAGCTAAATTGTTTGTGGTGTATGTGTGTGAATGAGAGTGTGTGTGTTTCCCAGTGATGGGTTGCAGCTGGAAGGGCATCCGCTGCGTAAAGCATATGCTGGATAAGTTGGTGGTTCATTCCATTGTGGTGACCCTAGATTAATGAAGGGACTAAGCCGAAAATAAAATAAAATGTATGATCCTAAAGGGATAGTTCACCCAAAAATGACAATTTACTCACTATATTTACTTACCTAAACATGGTGGTTCTAAACCTTTTTGACATTCTCTCTTCTGTTTAACTCTAAAGAAGATATACTAAAGAAAGCTGAAGATTTTATAGAAAATAACCATTGATTTCCATAGCAGGAAAAAAACTAATGGAAGTCAATGGTTACAGTTTTCTAGCTTTCCTTAACCTCTTAAGGCTCAAGCTGTTTTTTTACATACATTTTTATTTCTCTTTGCTATTTGGGCTTATTGGAACCTAATTAGAATAAAATCTAAGTACCATCTTTTGATATGATGTACTTTCAGAAAAAAATGATGTCCATATATGTGGACTCGTGGTCTGAATTTCCATAAAACACAATAAAGTCACCTTTGTGTAATAGAATGAAAAACTTATTTCTGCCTTGAACACAGCAGTTTTTTTTCCTGACTGTTTTTAATGCAGTAATACACATACACACATATTTTTTGAACATGTTTTGACTATCAGTAAAAACAACCCATTTTGAACAGTTAAAATAGTGTTTGGGACATTTCATATACTGCAAAACAGTTGCAGGATGACACTGTATGTCTGTAACAAAATATAAAACATAAGACATAAGAGCTAAACTGTGCTGTCCACATATGTGGCCACTAAGCCCTAGGAGGTTTAAAATATCTTATTTTCTGTTCAACAGAAGAGAGAAAGTCAAACAGGTTTGGAACAAGTAAAGAGTGAGTAAATGATAATAGAATATTCAGTTTTGGGTGAACTATCCTTTACAAAATAAATAAACAGATATATTTACATTTACATTTAGTCATTTAGCAGTTGCTTTTGTCCAAAGCGACTTACAACTGAGGAGGTATTCAGTGGTTCAACAAGAAGTGGCTGTTATACAGTGCTAGTTATACAAAGTAACTTGTTTGTTAGAGTAGGAGTGCTTTTTAGAGAGAGAGAGAGAGAGAGAGAGAGAGAGAGAGAGAGAGAGAGAGAGAGAGAGAGAGAGAGAGAGAGAGAGAGAGAGAGAGAGAGAGAGAGAGAGAGAGAGAGAGAGAGAGAGAGAGAGAGTAAACAGACAAATAAAAGGAGACAGCTACATTTTCACATAGACTTACTATATAAAATAAATATCTAGAGAATAAAAATACTCAGTCAATCAAGCTTTGGTATTATAATCGTAGAGTAAGTCACGCTGCAAAACAAATAGATCAATTTATCAATCTTTTTGTCTTTTATTGAGACATAAAACAGAGACAGAGACAAACTAAATAAAGAAATAAATAATAAAAAAGAAAAGAAAGAAAGAAAGAAGAAAGAATTGTAGTAATGATTTTGGGACTAGTTAAAGCAAGCAACAACATAAAATAAATAAATAAATAAATAAATAAATAAATAATAATAATAAATAAATAATAGATAAACAAGTCTGCTCCTAAAGGGTAACCAAGCAAATATATAAATAAATAAATAAGGCTGCTACTAAAAGTAAACAAGCAAATATATAAATATATAAATAAATAAGTTTGCTACTAAAGGTAAACAAGCAAATATATAAATAAATAAATAAATAAATAAGTCTGCTACTAAAGGTAAACAAGCAAATAAATAAATTAATAAATAAGTCTGCTACTAAAGGTAAACAAGCAAATAAATAAATAAATAAGTCTGCTACTAAAGGTAAACAAGCAAATAAATAATAAATAAATAAATAAATAAGTCTGCTACTAAAGGTAACCAAGCAAATATATAAATAAATAAATAAGGCTGCTACTAAAAGTAAACAAGCAAATATATAAATAAATAAATAAGGCTGCTACTAAAAGTAAACAAGCAAATATATAAATATATAAATAAATAAGTCTGCTACTAAAGGTAACCAAGCAAATATATAAATAAATAAATAAGGCTGCTACTAAAAGTAAACAAGCAAATATATAAATATATAAATAAATAAGTTTGCTACTAAAGGTAAACAAGCAAATATATAAATAAATAAATAAATAAGTCTGCTACTAAAGGTAAACAAGCAAATAAATAAATTAATAAATAAGTCTGCTACTAAAGGTAAACAAGCAAATAAATAAATAAATAAGTCTGCTACTAAAGGTAAACAAGCAAATAAATAAATAAATAAATAAATAAATAAGTCTGCTACTAAAGGTAACCAAGCAAATATATAAATAAATAAAGAAATAAATAAATAAGTAAAAAAGCAAATAAATAAATAAATTAAATGAATAAGTCTGCTACTAAAGGTAAATAAAATACAATAAAGGGTAAATAAGCAAATAAATTTATAAATTAAATAAATAAATTAAAAAAAGCAAATAAATAAAATAAAATAATAAAATAAATATAGAAATTATAAATAAACAAATAATATAAATAAATAAATAAATAAATAAATAACAAATAAACATCAATCTTAAACCAGATAAACAGGGAGACTCATAATAATAAATGCGAAAATAAATAAATCGGTAGTAATGATGTTGGACAATGTTAGCCATAATTGAAAATGATAAATACATCACATAAAACCATATCTACATAAAAAGATAAACAAACAAACAAACAAACAAACAAAGAAGCTGTAGTAATGAACATTGAACAAGTGACACGTCAACAAGATTTGTTTTTCTAACCTGTCCATGTAGATCACTTGGGGAAACTCCAGTTTTTTGTGTATTTTTTCGGGTCGTCCCAAAGACTGATTGAACTCAAATCTGGACAGTTCAAAGGTCAACACTGGCGGCAGCTTGGAGAACCACCTCTGTGAACAAAGACACAAACCTGAATACATAATAGCAGCATGTGCATACTTCACATTAATAAATAAAACCATGACGTCCATACAACTGTAGCACGAGGTAAAACTGACCTCTTGGCCGGAGGAGAGTGTCTGATCTGAATGAAGAGACTCAATCTCTCCCTCAACCATTGCACCCTCCAAACATTCATCTAAATTATTGAAGCCGTTCACTTGTAGAGGGTATTGTCCGAATTGCTCGATGTTGGACGCAATCTCTCCTGCACACAATTGCATGCATGTAAATATCGATGATAATGAGGGTGATAAACACAGAATAATTACAGAAGAAATGTCATTCTCTTACCTTCATGAAGCCTCTCAGCCACAAATGTGCCATAAAACAGCTGGACCATGGGGTTGTTTTGTTTATCCTCTGGGTTACTGAAAATAACAGCTGCCATGTTTTATTTTCAGAGACCAAAAAAAAAAAAGAAAAAAGAAAAAAAATTCCTGGCAAGTACATTAGCAACCAAATATACCATAGGGTAATTATTCATGATTCTTTAACAAATGCTGCACTCATTACCATTTATTAATTAACACTCTACAGCAAGATGTTGCCTCGGGGTAACAAACACATTTTCTTAATGTTGCAAGCAGATGATGCATGTTAGATGGCAATGAAATGATTTTAAACAAACCATTAAAAACTTAGTCCTAGTCCCACTGTTTTTTCAAATAATTTTCAAAATCATTTTGTTGCATGATGCAATGCCCTAAAATAAAAAATAAATATGAATTCTGTTTATTTATATATGGTTAATATATAATGTTTACATGAAGTTGTATATACTAATGGAAGTATAATTGGGACTAACAATCTAGCGTGTTAATTTAACGAATCTGTGTTAACACTACTGTCCTGACATATTTAATATGCAAATATATCAAATTAATTTGGGCGACATGCCAGATATTACAAATGAAAAAACATCTAGATGTTTTCAAATATATAATATAATATAATATAATATAATATAATATAATATAATATAATATAATATAATATAATATAATATAATATAATATAATATAAAATAATATAATATAATAAAAAATAATATAATATAATAAAAAATAATATAATATAATATAAAATAATATAATATAAAATAATATAATATAATATAAAATAATATAATATAATACAATATAATATAATATAAAATAATATAATATAATATAATATAATATAATATAATATAATATAATATAATATAATATAAAATAATATAATATAATATAATATAATATAATATAATATAAAATAATATAATATAATATAAAATAATATAATATAAAATAATATAATATAATATAAAATAATATAATATAATACAATATAATATAATATAAAATAATATAATATAATAAAAAATAATATAATATAATAAAAAATAATATAATATAATATAAAATAATATAATATAAAATAATATAATATAATATAAAATAATATAATATAATACAATATAATATAATATAAAATAATATAATATAATATAATATAATATAATATAATATAATATAATATAATATAATATAAAATAATATAATATAATATAATATAATATAATATAAAATAATATAATATAAAATAATATAATATAAAATAATATAATATAATACAATATAATATAATATAAAATAATATAATATAATATAAATAATATAATAATATAATATAATATAATATAATATAATATAATATATAAAAATAATTATAAATATAATATAATATAATATAATATAATATAATAATATAATATAATTAAAATAATAGAATATAAATAAATATAATATAATTAAAATAAAATAATAAATATAATATAATATAATATAATATAATATAATATAATATAATATAATATAATATAATATAATTTAATATAATATAATATAATATAATATAAAATAATATAATAATAAAATATATAATATAATATAGGGCAACGCAGTGGCGCAGTAGGTAGTGCTGTTGCCTCACAGCAAGAACGTCGCTGGGTCGCAGGTTCGAACCTCGGCTGGGCTGGGTCAGTTGGCGTTTCTGTGTGGAGTTTGCATGTTCTCCCTGGGTTCGCGTGGGTTTCCTCCGGGTGCTCCGGTTTCCCCCACAGTCCAAAGATATGCAGTACAGGTGAATTGGGTAGGCTAAATTGTCCGTAGTGTATGAGTGTGAATGTGTGTGTGGAAGTTCCCAGAGATGGGTTGCGGCTGGAAGGGCATCCGCTGCGTAAAATCGTGCTGGATAAGTTGGCGGTTCATTCCGCTGTGGCGACCCCGCAAGGGACAAAGCCGACAAGAAAATGAATGAATGAATGAATAATATAATATAATATTATACAATATAACAATATACGTGACCCTGAACCACAAAGCCAGTCATATTTGTGTTTTTTTTTTTTTGTAAATTAAGATTAAGTTTATTACCTTCCAATTTATTTCCAAATTAAGGTCTTAGCAATACACATTAGGAATTCACAAAATATCCTCCTGAAACATGACCTTTTTTGTTTAAAATCCTAATAATTTTTTGCATAAAAGAACAATCAATTATTTGGTAATATTTTAGTTTAGGTCACAATTCATGCCATTTACTACTGGCTTATTACCTGCCTATTATAAAGCATGAGCTTATTCAGCATCCCTAGTCTTACCCAAAACCTAAACCCAACTTCTACTTTACTAAATATTAATAAACAGCTAATTAGTAGTTTATTAAGCTATCAGTGTTGGTTTGTTAATACCGTAAATTGTGACCAAAACTAAAGTGTTACCAATAATTTTGACCCATACAATATATGTATAAAATATACCCATTCAACATAATGTTTTCAGGTTCAAGAGTCACATTTAGTATACACATATATTTATAGATTTTATTCCTTTTTTACTTAAACAATGAGGTCAATTGGTGTAAGAAAAATGCTTGTATAATCCCTGGGTTTAACAAATCCTTTCAAGCGTCATGATGTAGACAAGCTCACTGCAACAGACTATTATTATTTATGATTTATGAACTTACGTTCCATTAGCAGCCAGCTGGAAGGCGTCCTCCAACCAGTCAAGCAACTTGTGTGTGAATTCACTGACATCCTAGAATAAGCAAGCTTAAAATAAACACCGTTTTCCAAGAATACAGCGCGGCGCCTATCTAGAAGAAGCAGCTCTTATGCTCAGCTTTATAAACCGCTGCGAAAGGCAAACATTTGAAGATATCTCAAATTAGCACATCATTTGCAACTGTTTCATTTTAAATGTGGCCCCTGACAGAACAGCTGCCAATGAGATTATTCAAATGATGTACCTGTTGTGCCTCGCTGGTTCTGAATGCGTCCCTGAGAAGCTCCACTGCAGCAGACGGGTCGACAAACCTGCGGTTCGAGCCGACCATCAGAGCAAACAAACATCGCAACTCCTGCATGAAGGCAATGTTTCTTTTCTCCTGCAACACAAATATAATCAGCTCACAGTGGAGTAACTCGCATATTCATGAATATTTCAATACTGACATCAAGACAGGCTGGTAGTGAATGTCTGTTTTTTTTTTAACCGAACATAATAAATATACCAACAATATTCAGCATTACTCACTGAATGACTCTTGCATTTCTCCAGCACACGCTCAGACAGACAGTAGTTGAGAACCAGCCTACGAAAGACTGGCAGGTGGAACAGAGACTGCAAACAAGAGAATTTAGTTTTAGATGAAGATTACGCTGACAAATGTATGCAATGCTTACCTTTACAAATTAAAACAGTAATAACTTATAATGAAATGCCAAGCTAATTAATACATATTAAACCTCTTTGATATTATTAATAGGCTTTTGAGTGGTAGCAATTAAAGCCGAATAAAGCACATAAACAGTATCTAAGGTGATAGGTACACTTATGTACATGTGATTTTTCAGGTGTTTTATTTTTAATAAATTCACAACAAATGAAATAAATAAAAAATAAATCATGGTTAACATTGTCCAACATCATTACTACCGATTTATTTATTTTTGTATTTATTATTATGAGTCTCCCTGTTTGTCTGGTTTTAGGTTGATGTTTATTTGTTTATTTAATTTAATTTATTTATTTGCTTATTTACCTTTTAGTAGCAGACTTATTTATTTATTTATTTATTTTTTCACATTGTCATTTTGGGGTATTGTGTGTAGAATTTTGAGGAAATAAATGAATTTAATCCATTTTGGAATAAGACAGTAACATAAAAAATGTGGAAAACGTGAAGTGCTATAAATACTTTCCGGATGCACTGTAAATACTGTCACTCGACAGATGCACAAGACATCTGCGAGCAAATCAAAGTAAGCTTGACTAGTGTATTCAGCATTGAACTTTATTTAGTTTATATTTTCCTGTATTAAGTTCAATATAAAATATTAAAAATAAAACTACGTTAGTTAATATAATTTAAAGATGTTTTTAAATGTTACCTAAGTCCGTTTAAGGCGGTTGTTGCTAGATCGGATACGTTTGCGGCCAGAAGTTAACGAGAATTATTTATGTTATTTATGAAATTTCAGATTTATTGTATTTTATTAACATCTACCCCCACCCCAACCCTAAACCCAACCGTCAAAGTAGCGTAAAAACAGAAGTTGTACCGAGTATTATTTATCTTATCTATTAAATTAACCAATAAATTGTATTTTTTAGCCCCTACCCCCACCCCAACCCTAAACCCAACCGTCACAGTACTGTAAAAATATTAATGTCATATCAGTGTCATTAAAAAATGCCGCTATATTAATGTGCATATAGCAATTCCGGCCGGCCGTGTATCCGATCTAGACTTTACCCTTTAAGGCAAGTTATTTCACTCGGCGGCCATCTTTGAAACGCCTCTCGGGCAGTATGCTCGGGCATTCTGTTTGAATGGGGAAACATCCAATTCTCCAAAACTACTTGCCAAGATTACAATTACATTACATATTAGGAATAACCACTAAAATTAAACAACAACTGTCTCTTTAGTTTCATTTCTAAATGTTCGTATCACACAAAATCTGCAGAAACTCACATCTAGTCCAAGCCCCTCCCCTGGAGAAGTGTCATTCTATAGCGATCGCTGATTGGCTCCTGTAGTAGAAGGCGGGCTTTATTTGCTATATAGCGATCGCTGATTGGCTCCTGTACTAGAAGGCGGGGCTTCATTCGCCATATTGACTGTTACACTTTTCCCCATTCAAAAGTATACGAGTGACACGTCTTTGATTTTACCAAATAAATTAGAAAACTACCAATGGCAAATTTAATATATATGGTTTGGGATATTTTTGGCCCAGAGCCCTCAATCAAGTTTGCTTTTTGGCCCTTTATAGGAAAATGTTTGGACACCCCTGGATTAGACAAAAATGTCATTGATTCAATTCAATTCAATTCACCTTTATTTGTATAGCACTTTTACAATGTAGATTGTGTCAAAGCAGCTTCACATAAAAGATTATAGTGAATTAAAACAGTGTCAGTTCAGTTTTCAGTGTTTAAGTTCAGTTCAGTTTAGCTCAGTTCAGTGTGGTTTAATAATCACTACTGAGAGTCCAAACACTGAAGAGCAAATCCATCGATGCGCAGCTCTACAGATCCCGAACCATGCAAGCCAGTGGCGACAGCGGCGAGGAAAAAACTTCACTAATTGGCGTAAGTGAAGAATTAAAAAAACCTCGAGAGAAACCAGGCTCAGTTGGGCAATACTGACATCATTATCAATACAACTGATGTATTATTTAATATTATTATTATTATTATTTTCTTTTTTTAGTGTATTGAGTTTCTATAATATTCTTGTATTTTTATGCTAAACTGAAAATTTAAACTTTTGTCAATTTGTACGAAAATGTTTAAAATAAAAATGGTTAAAAAAATGTTGTAAATTGAGTGATGTTATTTTTGTAAAATGTATTAGCAAACAAAAAAACCCCATTATATCTTGTGAACTATCCAGTATTTGTAGTAGGGATGCTTGGACTGTTTTCAAATGGCATCATTACACTTCATTGTGCATTAACAACAAAAGATTGTTTGTTGCTTACAGTATCTATAAGCCATAAACTCACTCCATGAGTTCAGGCCTCTATTTATCATCAAAACAACGCTCTATTTAATTAGCTCAGACATCTATCAATATCAGTGGAGGCTTCTATTTCAACACAGACATCTGAGAAGCCTCGCTAAATTCAGCCTGGAATGGATATAATAAAATTACTGCTCAGACAAGCTTCTGCAGTCAGGAAATGAAAGAAAGAAAGAAAACAGACACTCAACCTGATCGTCTCTATTCTCCAGTCATTAGCAGCACCACTGATTCAATTTGAACAATATAGCCTAATTATATAGTAACAGGTTAGATAGCAGTGCGTTTGCTTTAGTATTTGTAAAAATCTGTTAGAATTATTCTATGTAATGAAAGTATTGCACTCATGATGTTCTAACCTGTTCTTTGTAAAATACAGTTAAAGTCAGAATTATTAGCCCCCCTTTGAATTTTTTTTTCTTTTTAAAATATTTCCCAAATGGAAAATTTTCACAGTATGTCTGATAATTTTTTTATTTCGGCTAGGATAAAAGCAGTTTTTAATTTTTTAAAAAACATTTTAAGGACAAATTATTAGCCCCTTTAAGCTATATTTTTTCGATAGTCTACAGAACAAACCATCGTTATATAATAACTTGCCTAATTAACCTAACCTGTCTAGTTAACCTAATTAACCTAGTTAAGCCTTTAAATGTCACTTTAAGCTGTATAGAAGTGTCTTGAAAAATATCTAGTAAAATATAATTTACTGTCATCATGGCAAAGATAAAATAAATCAGTTATTAGAAATGAGTTATTAAAACTATTATGTTCAGAAATATGTTGAAAACATCTTCTTTCCGTTAAACAGAAATTGGGGGAAAAAATAAACAGCGGGCCAATAATTTTGGGGGGCTATTACATCTGACTTCAACTGTATATAAAAGAAAATGTGATTATAATAAATTGAATACAAATAAATAATAAACAACACATTTATTGCTGAGAAATAGGTAAAAACTAATGATGTAAGGAATAGTGGTGAAGCATAAAGATTTCAAAATACAATAAATACATTTTTGGGGGCTGCACTATAATCCTTATGTTATGTTTTCAGTTTCACCTGCTCTCTAAAGTCAAGCCCTTCCTAAGCAAGGCTGATCTTGAGAAAGCCATCCATGCTTTTGTTAGTTCGCGTTTGGACTACTGTAATACTCTTTATGATGGAGTTAACCAGTCGTGTCTTCATCGTTTGCAGCTAAAATGTTGCTGCTCGCATGTTAACTAACGGTCGGAAAAGTGAACACATTACACCTATTCTCTACTCCCCCACTGGCTCCCTGTTAAGTTTAGAATTGATTTGAAACATTTGATGTTTGTTTTTAATGCCGTCACTGGTCTTACTCCTACTTATTTATGTGAAATGTTGCACATTCACAAACCCAGCAGAGCTTGCGATCTGCTGGCCAACTTCAGCTTGAAGTCCCTCAGTCAAGATACAAGCAGTGGGGTGAGCGCTCTTTTGCAGTGGCAGGTCCTAAACTTTGGAATACCCTTCCTACTGAGCTTCGTACAATCACTGACCTGCCACTTTTTAAAGCCAAGCTTAAGACCCACTTGTTTAAATGGGCTTTTAATGCATAGCACTGAGACTGTTTTAATGTGTGTTGTATCTTATTGATATTTCTTGTGTTGTTTTGCATTGTCTGCTTTTTAGTTGTGCTGTATAATTTGTTTTTATTTGTGTAAAGCACTTTAGTCAACCTTGTTTGTAGTAAAGTGCTATATAAATAATGGTTGATTGATCCTTATATAGAGTCTTTTATGTATCACCAAATGATTCTTTGTCTAAATATGTTTGACAATATTATTTGGTATATGTCACACTGAATGTCATTTTAATTCTGTAAGTCATGCTAAAAAATATATGATTGATAAATACATCAAAACAAATAAATAAATAAATAAAGCTGTTTTAAATGTAATTGTTGTGTTATTAGAAAACCTTTTTTTGTCTTTGACTTGCTTACGCAAATGCACAAACAATACAATTTTGATAAAAAAACATTGCTTTGGCATTATATCTTCACACACCTGTATGACAGCACTGAACCAGCAGGTGTTTCCTACATTTCGGATGCCCACAGGACAGTCCTCCTGCCGGATCCATTCAGCGGGACTGCAGCTCTCTCCAGACCCCTCACACCTCTTCCTCTTTATACGGGCAGCGTTCTCCTCTGCGCTGACCTCCAGAGCCCTGGAGTCACAACAGAGAGCAAAGACATGATTCCTAAAGTCACATAAATACATTCAAGAAGGAGGAGCATCCAAACCTGCTCCTGGTGGTCCAGTGTTCTGAAGTGTTTAGCTTGCTTATCAATTTCTAATGAGTGTTAACTGGTTTAGAAGTGTTTAATTCAGAGTTGAAGCTGCACTCTTTAAGACAGTAATGGCTCTCCGGGAAGAGATTTAGATGATACTCACTCATCATGTGATTAACAAAATATACTTTTTCCTCTATGCCAGAGAAAAATAGGTTAGTTTTTTAAACTCTTTTAATGAAAAGAGTGAAAAGTTAAATGATTTTAGATGCAGCTGATTACATTGATTGATACAAAAGATTAACATTAACTGCTGTAAAACACAACGTGTTTATGACTGATCAATATTTTTAGTAAAAAGAATTTAACATCATACATAGAAACATATACAAAATTACACAAAATCATCATTTAAAACTATTTTTGGTAATGTATATTTAATTAAAAAAACTGTACTTCATACAAACATATAAAAAAATTACATTTAATCAACATTTAAAATTATTTTTGGTAATGTATTTAACAATTAAACCGTATTTCATTAAAGAAAACCTAAAGAAAGCAGTCATTATTATTTGAAGCATTCTTTCTTTAATATTCATAAACAAATGAATATAACTACTAATGAACAGTTAATATCTTGATGCAAGTAATAAGACAGTAGTTCATACCATGAATTGTAACCTAAACTAAAGTGTTACCGAATATTATACTAAGATATAACTGTTTTCTATTTAAATCTATTTTAAAATGTAACATGCTCCTGTGATGCAAAGCTGAATTTCAGTACTCATTGCTACTGTATAGTCTTCAAGTTTCACATGATTCTTTAGAAATCATTGCAATATACTGATTTGACTTTTTGTCAGTAATATCTGAGAAACACAATGTAAAAAAAACAACAACAGCATTTACTTTAAATAGATTTTGTTTTGTATTCTCAGTGTATTCACTGCAATTAATGCATTTTGCAAAGCTGAAAAAAAGCTCATTCTCACTTTGACTTTTGAGGGTACTTTTGGCATTTAAAAATATATCTTGTGGCAAAAGCCTACAAGCAAATTCAGCTTATTTGTTATAAAGTCAAAATAACATGACATGTGTCCCGTGTATTAGTACTGAACCTGTGGAGCTCTCTCCGCTCTGCTTCGGCCTGCTGTGACTCTTGTAGACTCAGCTCAATGGCAGTCTGCAGATCATCTTTAGCAGGTCCTGAAAACAAGTCCAGATAAATAAGGGCAGGAGAATTTCATGAGCATAAAATAAACCTTATATTATTATCTGTGTCACTGCTATATAAATAACTATGGAAACTGTGATGACATGAAAGTCATCTGGTATTAATAGTGTTTTCAGCCCACCGTTCTGTGCATTGGAGGTGTTCTTCTCATTATTGGCTGTGGTGGTTTGTTCAGGCATGTGCTCCTTTTCTGGGGGCTGAGTGGTCAGGAGCCCAACGGCATGGCTGATGTCACCCTGACCGGCCTGGATAAAAGAGGTTTTCGGCAATTAGTCCTTAGCTAATAGTGATATAAAAATAAAGATTTAATCTGAAATAGAGGTGCAAATGGACACATACCGATTTTGATTCAGTACACGTGTACCAAAAAATACAGTGGTTTTTTAACCACTGCATATGCATAACTGCTAGTTTTAAATATCTTCATTTTAACAAATCAGCATCAGATCTTAAACCCCGAGATTGAGTGTTTAGTTTATGCTCTTAAAGTCAATGCATGAATAAAATGTAAACATACAATATGCAACAGATTTCCTGGCCAATAACCGCAAGAGGCTTTCTGTTTTATTATTTTGGATTAGAAACAAAGTTTTATCCTTCAAGTTCTGCACATCTTCTTCAAATTCAAACAATAATTGTTGTTTTGACACTCTTTGAAGTGATATGATGTGATCGATTGCTCTATATTCCTTCTTTATTAATAGCAGCAAATAAATATGAATGGACATCTCATGTAATCATTCAATCAATCAAGCTTGTAAACGATATACAATTACGTTGTCTCAAACAAATCCAATGACTTTTGCTTTCCCTAGGTATAAACCCTACATATTTGGCTAGATCCTCTATTTTCCATTCCATTTAAGCTACAGGAAGACCTTGTGATTTTAGTCATGAAATCAAGTTAATTAAAACCACTTTGTAAATGACTATATTTCAACAACAAGTTGGAGAAGAAAAATTAGGTAACACTTCAAAATAACGATCTACTAGTTAATTTTAGTTAATGTATTTTACTAAAACGAACTAAGTATGAACAGTCTTGTACAACATGTATTAATCTCAGTGCAATGTTTATTAATGCATTACTGAACTACAAAGTTGTGCTTGTTAACATTACGTCACCTTGGAATTATAAGGTTCTTTCTGCGTTCTGAATGATTTTGAGATATTGAGCTTTAAAGTTTTTGCATTCCATGGCAAACAGTATGTGTGTAACATTTGTTTTTTAAATAAAAAGTCTTAAAAATGTAAACAGCTTATAAAAAAAAACATCCCATAATGTAACTAAGTTGTCATTTAATAAGAATATGTCAATAACTCAATTTTGACAAAAATGTCAGATAGAACCTTATTAGTCTAAGGTGACGATTAGTTCAAGCTCACGAACAATGTTATTTTCATTAACTTTAACAAAGATGAATAAATACTGTAATAAATGTATTGTTCATTGTTCATGTTAGTAATTACATTACTATTTATTTATAATGGATCATTATTTTAAAGTGTTACTAATAGTTGTAATCTAGATGTAACATAATTATGTAAAAATGTAAATGCTTTCTTATGTGTGGTCATGCATTTTTTTTATTTGAGAGTTGATATTTTTTAAAAAGTTAATAACAATTTACTGTAATATTTTGGCCTCTGTTGATTAATAATTGTAAGCATTTAAATTCATATAGTAATGTGCAAGTAACAGGGCTTCCTCGTTAACAGCATTTGCTGAAACTATAATTAAATTCATTTAAAGGCAGAGTCAAATTTAAAAAAGACAGTTTTGTACCAAAATTAACGTTACTTCAAAACAAATGTATGCATCATTACACCCTTAACCTTTGTGTACTCTTCAAATTGACTACCCTTTCATTATATTGATGGCTGATTTTGCCCCATTGACTTCCATGATAATGGCATTTTTTGATTGCAAATCCTTTTTATTTTTACTGTTGATCATCAGTTGGCAGCATTAACCCTTTACATAGGCCTGTGCAAAAAAGTAACTGGTATTTATATGGAGTTCTATGGAGTAAAACAGCAAATTATAGTGTCCATGTATAAAAACTACTATGTTTACTATGTTCTGAGAGCTGAGCTGCTTATGTTTTATTTTCTCATACATATCAAGGTAAGTGTGCAAAGGTCTCCCTCACACTTTTGCACGTGCCCACACTCATATAACCATATAATTTTTATCCAGAAACTAAGCTTGTATTGCATTGCAACTGAAAAAAAATTACCTCTTCTCAACAGGAAAAACCAGCAACAATCAAGAATGCATGATTATATGCTGTCATGAATTTGCAATCAAAAACTGTGGTTATAATGAAAGTCAATGGGGCAAAGAGAGCCACAAACGTAGTGTAGTAAATTTGCCCTAAGTGTATTGTAAAAGTTTTTAACATTTTCAAAGCATTTCCCCAAAATATGTGTCAAAATAAGATTTGTCACCAAAAATTATTCCATTTGCTGAAACACAGAGAAAGTTGTGGCCATATTAAGACTCAAAATCACCCCAGAATGGATGAAAATATCACAAACAGCACATAAGGGTTAATCTGAACACATGTACTCATTAGCACCACATCTAGGTTGCCCAACACACATCACTGAATGTAAGAGAAACTCTCCCACATGGTATGCTTTACATATTTACAAACATTTGTCTGGCTTATTTTCTATTAATAGGCGTGTCGGTATCATTACATCTGCTGCTCGCATTATAAACACCCAGATAAGTGAACATACGTTCAGGGCGCTCTGGAGAACCTGCGGATCCTGAATGCCAGTAATCTCTCTGAGCTGGTTAAGTAGCATTTGGCTCTGAAAAAGACAAGCAAACATGCTGTTTTTTAATTTCAAAGGATCAAAAATCCAAATGCATCACCACAGGCATATTGAGAGTACTTCTGTTCATGATAACAAGACTCACTTGAGCAATTAACTACTCAATAACAGGAACCGTTCCAGAGAAAAAAAGAGCAGGTGTGAACCGATGAGTTCAAAACAAGAATATGATATGAGACGCAATTTGCACATGGATTTATCACCCAGCATAACTGCAATTCAGGTGCCAAACGAGCGTGGGATGGAGCAAGTCTGGACAACATTTACACCTCCTGCATGAAAACGTCCACATCAGATTTGATTTTTAAAGTACAGTACGTCTGAAAGTAGGTTTCAGCATGGCATGCACCATGTAAACATTTAAAAATCTGTGTCCCAGATAATAGATGCAGGAGGCACAGAACTAAATAAAGAAACTCTGACAGCAGGTGGGAATGTCAGCATGGCTGTGGAGGAAGCCAGACACCCTAGACTGGGAGCAGGAGACATATATGGTGAGCTGGAGGCCTGCGAGCCGCACTCAGAGCTCTATTTTGGGCCTTCAACACAGATAGCGCCTGTGTTTATCATAAATGAGCTTGAATGACACACAAAGACAAGAAAAATGCCGTTATTCCTAGATTTCATCCAGAGGATGACATTTAAAGCCTAGAAGAAACAAATAAATAAAATGAAGTACTTCAGAATTCCAATGAGTACAAAAGCTCTGCTGGAGTAACATAGCTTGGAAATAAAATCATGAAACAAATGCATAATAAAAATAAATAAATAAATAAAAATGCTGAATATTAAGGTTAATTTCTAGAAAATTCTGCTGTTGGATTTTATGTAAAGCATGTCAGAACATATTGATATTTAAAATGAAATCTAGAATTAGAGTCCTTCTGGATATAATTTGTCCAAATAAATAAGTGCATAAATTCCAACAGATTTTTAGATGTTTAAAACGTATACTTTCTATGTTAAATTAAATAGTACAAAATATTCAGCCTACAAGCAAAATAAGACAGTTACTGTATCTGCTGTGTCACTGTGTGATGTCATGAACACAATTTGAACGCATTTTTCTTTCCAAAAACACTCACCGAGTTTTCAGACGTTTCCCCATGTTCAAATTCTTGTTCAACTCTCATGGCAATATCTCTTTTATATATAATTCTCCAGACTGTTTCGCCCTGAATCCAGAATGTGACCTACTCCATATGCCCCACGGACACACACACACACACCCACACAAGTGCACAAATGCCGCGAGGGACAAACGCTCAAGTGCGCGTGCTGGGAAACGTCGTGCGCGCGCTTGGTAAACTGTCATTGAAGTGTGAAGGCTACTGTACGTAAACCGACTAAACCATAGCCTACTAGAAATCATGAGAGAGGTCATTTGGATTAAACGAATTTAATATTTAAATAGTTTAATAAATATCACAGAAATTATACATAAAGGACTTAAATTCTAATTAAATACATAAATAAGCTTGAAATTTCCTTTTTTGTAATTTTGTTTAATTTAGTTGATGATAGTAAAGCTATATATTCAGTTCCCTCTTTTAAACTTAAAACTTTCTATAGGATGCTAACATTCATTCATTTTCCTTCAGCTTAGTCCATTTATTCATCAGGGGTCGCCACAGTGGAATGAACCGCCAATTTATCCAGCACATGTTTTACACAGTGGGTGCCCTTCCAGCTGAAACCCAGTGGGAAACACCCATACGCACTCATACATTACGGCCAATTTAGTTTGACCCCACTGAGACTCGAACCAGCAACCTTCTTGCTGTGAGGCGACAGTGCTAACCACTGAGCCATCGTGTCGCCAGGACGCTAAGATATCTATGTATATACTGTACATTAGATTAGTCAGTCAAGTCAAAAGCACATTTTGGAACTAGTCCAACAAAATAATTTAAGATTATGGAGCAAAAATGTGTACACCCACGATGAATATGTTAGAAAATATTGAATAATTAAAAAAAACATGCTTCTTAGATGACTGCGTAACTATGATTATGTATTTATGACTCATTATGCTTTAAACTATATGTTTAGAGTTTATGAATCCAGCCATACACACATCCTATTTACTAAAGCCAGATCTTCTTACCATCATAATGGAAAATCAATTTGCCTGAGTGCCTGAGTGAGTTGCTGTCGTGCGTTTGTTGCAGTCATGCATCCGACGACCGTTCTGAAGCTCCCTTTGCATTTTGCTGGAATAAAAGTCTTTTGATTATTGGGTGAAAATTTAAAAGGGAGTGAAAGTGATTTGAGTAAGTTTGTGTCTCTCCTCTGGAATTGAATCACCAGGATGACTCCTGTCCTCTTGCTGTCTTTGTTACTGTCAGGTAAGTCCATTGTTTCTTCTTGTTTTTTTTTTCTGTATTAATTATATACTAATCATTTATTGAAAGCTGCTTGCATTAAACATTGACGCTCAAAATATACACCAAAACTAGAAATGTTTAAGATTATATAAAAAGCCACTTGACCTTTAGTGACAGGTTGTGTATAAATGTGGTTTTCATGGTATGCGTGTGATTAAATTCTGTATGCTCCCAAACTATGCAAAACTCTAAAAAAATCTTTGGATGTTTTAATTTAATGTTGGGTCAAATATGGTCAAACCCAACAGTTGGGTATAAAATCTGTATTAAATTTTTATTTAAAAAAATATCCCAATGTTGGGTTTGTCCATATTTTACCCAGCATTGGGATAAAACAAGCCATCATTTTTAGAGTGTATAATCTTAACCAAGATCTGCAAAATTTCTTTACAGTTATTCCACTGGCTGAATTAGTCCCAGAAAAACCAAAGCGATCTGCTCTAAACCAACTCACCCGGTTACTGCTTCGCAAATACAACTGTGGAGTTCGGCCTGTCCAGAACTGGACTAAACCCACTACCATTTACATTGACCTTATTATCCAGGCTGTCCTGGATGTGGTAAGAGCAATTCAATTTTGGTGTGATACAGTGTAAAAATACTGGATTGTTGTACCATTAGATCAAATATGAACAAACACAACCTTGGTTTTGTCCATATTTGAGCACCTTTGGGGTACATTACAATAAAACTTTTTTTTTTGAGTGTACATGTGTATACAATAATGGTCATACTATAAACAATATTTTACACCAAGCTTTTTTTAATACAATGGAACATTAACTTTTGTTAACTGAATGCATTTAAGATGGTTTAAATCCCAATTCAACAAAGTTCACCCGTCTTTTCACAGGATGGACAGACTCAAAAAGTGACCACCAGCATCTGGTATCGCCAAGTTGGTATCAATTATTTTGTCTAATTAGTGATAATGATACTGATTAAATGAGCTGCATGTTTCTATATGAGTGAAATTACAAGCGTCAAAACAAGTGCAAAAAACAGCTTTAATATTTGTTTGTTTTCCTATAGAATGTGTCCTGTTTATTTCTTTTTTATATGTGTGAGCAGTTAAAATGACCTCAGTGTTACAGAAAAGATTTACAGAATATAACCACCAAAATGTAATTCAGAGCAATAACAGTTTATATGCTAAAAAATCTTATCAGGCATGATCTAAAACAAAAATATTTTATGACATATTAAAAGACTAATTTAAACATCAAACTGTAGCACAATTAAAATGTTAAATTCTTATAATCTTTAAACCATTTACCAATTTGTCAGTAAGCCATTTGTATTCACTTAAAATGTAATAAAATGTATTATAAGCACTTATTATTATTATTATTATTTATTTCAGTACAGGTAAGAATAAGCATGTTGTTTCGTCATATCTGCTCTACACTGAATGATGATGGAACACTATTTCACCTATTTTTACATTTTATTTTCACAAACGTTCACTGAAATATTACAGCAGATGTTTAACTCTTTTTTTCTAATAAGCTTTATGTATATAAGATCACTTTGTTTTTGCTTATTTAATTTCATGCAGACACCAAAATCTGATTTTACCCATATGCCTAAAGTAAAACACCTCTATCAGATTAGCCTGATGTGGGTTATTTATAGTAGCTGTTTTAAGTGCTTAAAATAAATCATTCTGACCTTTGACTTTAACCTGAATATTTACTGTAATTCTAAATATTTAGTAGGGATGCACCGATGTATCGACCATAGGCAGATATGGGATTAATTGAAAGTTATCTGCATATCGGAATTCAAATGAAAAAGGCAGATTGCAGGTGAAATAATTACAAGAGATTCTTAGGAAATGAGATGCATGCTTTATGAATAATCTAACATTTTATTTCTCAGAGCAAAATCCTTAAATACTTGCAAAAAAACTAAATATGCTCTGATTCTGTACAACATATATAGGACTCGAGTCTAATATGTATAAAATGTCAGATGTACGTCGGAAAAAAGCAATTGATATGCTTCATGCTCAAAACTGTTGGTTAGTTTGGGCTAAAACGTCTTGGGTAAGAAAAATTAACTGCACTTTATTAACTCAATATTCTTCTGGAGTAACAAATTTTTAATTGACAAAGCAACAGCACTGGCTTTATTTGTTAAGTTAATTAAATGAATGTTCTTATGTCAAATACATTTACTGTCTTTGAAAAAATATCAAATAGCAAAAATCACTTCTGAAGATTGTCATATTGTAGTCTTTCAACTTCAACTTGTAGTCTCTCAACTTGTGCCTTTCTTAAAATGTTGGAAAGATGAATGTCAAATAAATCCAATCCTTGTTCAGTAAAAACAATTTCATGGAGAAAAATATAAGCTAGTTTATGTATACAGTTGAAATCAGAATTATTAGCCCCCCTTTGAATTTTTTTTGATGTTTAACAGAGCAAGGAAATTTTCACAGTATGTCTGATAATATTTTTTTTCTTCTGGAGAAAGTCTTATTTGTAAAAAGGCTCCAGTAAAAGCAGTTAAAAAAAAACATTTTAAGGTCAAAATGATTAGCCCCTTTAAGCTATATTTTTTCGATAGTCTACAGAACAAACCATCATTATAAAATAACTTGCCTAATTACCCTGACCAGCCTAGTTTACCTAATTAACCTAGTTAAGCCTTTAAATGTCACTTTAAGCTGTATAGAAGTGTCCTGAAAAATATCTAGTCAAATATTATTTACTGTCATCATGGCAAAGATAAAATTAATCAGTTATTAGAGATGAGTTATTAAAACTATTATGTTCAGAAATGTGTTGAAAAAATCTTCTCTCCGTTAAACAGAAATTGGGGAAAAAAATAAACAGGGGGGGGATAATAATTCTGACTTCAACTGTATATTACACAATTATGTGCAAAACGTACATAATAAACTCACCAATATCATTATCTAAATCGGAATTGGCCAGAAAGTTTATTAAAAAAATGTATTTTTAAAGTATTTTTAAAAAAATTGGTATGACGAAAAAAGAGAAGAGTATCCGTGAATCCCTAATATAAAAGATAGTTCACCCAAAAATGAAATAAAAATGATGTCATCATTTACTCATGCTTAACTTGCTCAACACCTATTTTGAGTTTTTTTCTTCTGTTAAACACAAAAGAAGATGGTTTGAAGAATGCTAGTTGATGGCAAAAGGGATTAAGCCGAAAAGAAAATGAATGAATGGTTGATGGCACCCATGACTTCCGTAACAATTTTTTTACAACACTGTAAAGAAATGCTAGGTTCCACACAATTGATTTGTGTTAGGACAACATGAAGCAATTAGGTTTACTTATTAGTTTTTACAAATTAAGTTTGTTTCAAACAACTCTCAAGAATTGTTTTGTTTCAGCTCATTTTAAATAAGTAGTTCGACAAACAGCAACCGTCGTTTTTTAATGTATGGATGTCGATGTGTTCAAGCAACCAGCATTCGTCAAAACATATTCTTTTGTTTTCAACAGAGGATTAAAACCACACAAAGGAGAGTAAATGATGAGGTCATTTTTATTTTTGGGTGAGCTATGCCTATAGGTATTGATATTTAATTTACTAAATGTAAATATTAATATGTATATCAATGGGTTTTACTTGACATATAGGCCTACACATACCTGAAGGAATGAACAGGTTTCATAAAACACATTTCATTTAATACTTTCCGAGGCAGGTCCCGGAAAGAAAAACACATACACAGTAATTCGATTTTAAAATGCATAAAACCTGATATCCGTTGAGGGCTGAACATTTAAAAGATCTGAATCTACCTCACGGGACCTGCCAGGCGGCAACAGTAAACCGCATTACTCTAATGTTTCAGATATGGAACGATGAGTTTCTTGTTTGGGATCCTGATGAGTTCGATGGAATCACTGAAATATCGCTGTCCTCGGATGCCATCTGGGTGCCTGATGTCATCATAAGTGAATTGTATGTACATGATAGATGCTTCTCTACAGCTTACATCACAGGCTCCTTTTTTGTGTGTTGTGGAAATGAATTTTGTGAGTTATCTCTCTCTCAACTCTCTCTATATCTCTATCTATTTGTTAGGAAAAAAGGTTTATTTGACAATGTTTTAATTTTATTATAGGTTAAAAGTATGGCTTCACCCCTAAAAAGAACATTTACTAACTATTTATTCTTTCTCAAGTGGTTCCAAAAACTTTATGAGTTTCTTTCTTCTGTTGAACACAAAAGAAGATCTTTTGAAGAAAGCTGAAAACCTGTAACTATTGACTTTCATAGTAGAAAAAAATAAATACTATTGAAGTCAATGGGTTTTTTAGCTTTCTTCACAATATCTTCTTTTGTGTTCAGCAGAAGGAAGAAATTCAAATATATTTGGAACAAGTGAAGGGTGATCAAATAATGACAGAACTGTTGTCAAAACAATCACTTTAGGCAAAATTAGTGATTTATATGTGTAGAAAAATAAAAGATGGGTTCAGATCAAGATATCAACATATATTTTTTAGGCACAGTCAAATCCAGAATACAGAACAGAATTGATTTTTTTATTTTTATAGTTCAGCAATCAATATTGAAAAGAATTGTATTGAACATTATTGAAATTAAATGTGTAAATATGAGGCATTTTGGTTGATGGAAATGTAATATTTTTTTCTGAACTTAAGTAGACACAAGTTAAAAGGTTAATGTTACTTCGTTGGATTCCTTATTTGTTTGTTTTTGTATGGTATTAATAGGTAAATTATAAATTAGTTAAAGTATTTATTTATCTCTCTCTCTCTCTCTCTCTCTCTCTCTCTCTCTCAATTCAATAGTTGCTTTATTGGCATTACAAATGTTACAAATGTATTGCCAAAGCATTTATAAAGTTTACATAAAAAAGTAACAAACATGTATATGATAAAATAAAACAGTACACACAATAGATAGCAGTAGTAAAAAAAAAGGAAATATATAAATTCATTCATTCATTCATTTTCTTGTCGGCTTTGTCCCTTGCGGGGTCGCCACAGTGGAATGAACCACCAACTTATCCAGCACGATTTTACGCAGTGGATGCCCTTCCAGCCGCAACCCATCTCCGGGAATTTCCACACACACACATTCACACTCATACACTACGGACAATTTAGCTTACCCAATTCACCTGTACTGCATGTCTTTGGACTGTGGGGGAAACCGGAGCACCCGGAGGAAACCCACGCGAACGCAGGGAGAACATGCAAACTCCACACAGAAACGCCAACTGACCCAGCCGAGGTTCGAACCTGCGACCCAGCGACGTTCTTGCTGTGAGGCAACAGCACTACCTACTGTGCCACTGCGTTGCCTGAAATATATAAATATATATTATAATTAAATAAAATATAAATAATATATCATATTATTCAATATATCATATTTATGATGGCTTGAGAAAATCATTTAACTTTGAGAAAATCAACTTTCCGCCAGACTGTCAGACTTAAGGTTGGGCTCATTTAACTCAGACTACCAATCTCCCAATCACTGATGACCTTTTAACTCACTAGCCACACCCTAGCAACCACTTACGCCACCCTAGCGACTGTCCCATAGACTTTCATTGTTAGAAAAAAAAAAAAAAAAAACTGCCATTGACTTTACATTGAACATACTAACAACATACCAATTCATACGAACAATATACTGATCCATACCAGAAACATACTAATCCTAGCAACATGCAAATTCATACTATAAACATACTAGCAACATGCTAATTCATACTAACAATATACTAATCCATACTGGAAACATATTAACAAACATACTAATCATACTTGCAAACATGCTAATTCATACTAAATTCATGCTAACGGCATGCTAGTTTTTACTAGCAACATGCTAATTCATACTCAATGCTAACAACATGCTAATTTTTGCTAGAAACATGGTAATTTATGTTAGCAACTGCCTAGCAACCACTCAAAACACCTTAGCAACCACCTAGCAACACCTTATTAACCCCCTAGAACACCCTAGTAACCGCCTAGCAACCACCCAGAACACATTAGCAATGGTCTAGCAACGCCTTAAAAAATGACTTAGAACACTATAGCAACCACCTAACAACGCCTTAGTAACCACTCAGAACACCCTAGCAACGCCTTAACAACCGTTAACAACCACTCAGAACACCTTAACAACTGCCTAGCAACGCCTTGGCAACCATTCAGAACACCATAGCAACTGCCCAGCAACACATTATCAACCACTCAGAAGATCCTAGCCACGGCCTAGCAAACATACAAAACCTAGCAACCACCTAGCAACACCTTAGCAACGACCTCTATCTACCCTCTATCTGTCCTCTACCTATCGAGGCTCTCTCTCTCTCTCTCTCTCTCTCTCTCTCTCTCTCTCTCTCTCTCTCTCTCTCTCTCTCTCTCTATTATCCAGTGGGTCAAGCAAAACTTGCCAAATTTACCACAAGAAGAAATGAAACTTCACAGGTTGATCACTCAAAAAAGACAACAAATAATGATTTACAAAGACATTAAAATGTCAAACTGGCAAATAGAAGTAAAACCAAAAGAAAGCAGTATTACTTATTTACTACTTAAAAAATATAAACACACTGCAGAGGCAATGAAGGAAAGAAAACTACTACAATTGAAGCAAGAAATAATGCAATAAACGGCACAAAAAGCAGACTTATAATATATATCAATAATGATAATCCTGTTAAAAGTAAGTAAAAGGTGATGCACTCACAATATTAGCTTCATACTTTTGTTGTCTCCACAAATCTCTTCTGTATTTAACCCCTTACTTATAATTATTTAATAAACTACACAACCTTTCATTTTATTTATTATATTTTTCCTCAGAATCTAAAATTTACTTTATGATGTTATTTTATATGCCAGCTTTATTCTTTTCCCACAAGATATTTTGATGGTTTTAAAGCATCTATTAGTGTCACCATCCTGCACTCTGTCTCCGTTCCCCTACAGGTCCCCATGTTCCCTCTCCTGCTTCGGTTCTGTCTAGTGTGTCCTTGCTTGCTTATTTTCGATCACCTCTGACTTGTTCCAGCCTGCGTATTTAAGTTGTCACTTTTTCTCTGTTCCTCATGTAATGGAGGCCAGCTAGCGTGTTGTAGGACCAGCGGGGTTACATTGGTACCGGGATCTGGATGGGAGTGAGGTTTAGGGGCATGAGTGTAACGGAGGCCAGCTAGTGTGTAGGACCGGCTGGATTACATTGGTGCCGTGACCCGGATGGGAGTGAGGTTTAGGGGGCTGAGTGTAACAGAGGCCAGCTAGTGAAGTGCTGTGCAGGTAAACCTCACTCCTCTGACCTCTAAAAAAAGGTGCTCTAGAGACCATGGTATTTAGTCTCCTTGTTAGTGCAACCGACTCCCATGCAGAAAATTTGCCGGTTCGATCCCAGCTCAGAGTGGGCTGGGTGGTGTAGGACAGGCGGGGTTACATTAGTGCTGTGACTCAGATGGGAGTGAGGTTTAGGTAGGTGAGTGTAACGGAGGTCAGCTAGTGAAGTGCTGTGCAGGTAAACCTCACTCCTCTGATCTCTAAGGGTGCTCTAGCGACAGATGCTAGAGGCCAGTCTTTAGCCTCCTTGGTAGAACAACCAACTTGCATGCGGAAAGTCGCCGATTCGATGCCAGCTCAGAGCGGGTTGGGTGGTGTAAGACCGGCGGGTTTACACTCACTCGGTTTTTGAGTCATTCCCCTGTGAACTTGCCTTGTGTTCTCTTGGTCTCCTGAGCTACTTCTAGTAAGTTTTGTTTTCCCTGTTGCTTGCTGCCTTATTGTTTATTTGTTTTCTCCTCTCGTGGAGTTTTTCTTTGTATGCTTTTTTTTATATACTGTTAAAACATTTTGTATACCTCCTTCTGAGAAGAATCTTAGTTGTCCATTTTGATACCTCATTTTTGATAATAATCTAAGTAAAAGGATTAAAGTTTGAGTATTTCATTTGGGTCGAACACAACTCACTCACCATTCTCCACACCAGAGACCTGGGTTCAAGACCCAACCATGACAATGGGCTCTATGCACAGCTAGAGTTTTAAAGCCAACAATAAACTTCCGGTGAAGGCTTGATGTGACTGTTTTCATTTTCACAAGGTTGTTTTTACAGCATCGATGTTGTAATGTAATTACAATACTTTCAGTTAAATCGACTTAAGCATTCATTTAGTTGTTCAAGCGTAAAACGAGATGAATGACCGTCGAAATTCATTTGAAATGACTGGGGTAAAATAAACTGTCATTTTTTAAAGACATGGCAGGGGAAATGGAATATAATGCATTGCTTCTTGTCTGATCTGAGACTCACTTCATATCGTATATCTAACAAGCAGTGAAGAACGCTGACTTTTAAAGAAATCAGATATTAAACGTGACAATTTTGTAATGGAAAGACAATTCACCGGAAGCCCCTGGGCTGCCTGGCTGAACATTAAAAGTCTGTGTGCATATAGCCCATTAGGTCCAGGATTATATTAAATTTAAGATATTACAGAGCAATAAATGATGTTAAAACATTTGTCCAATAGTGGTGGTGTTGGAGAATATAGGGTATAGGAGAAGTGGAGTTGTATTCTGAATTGTTGTGGAGCTAATTCTATTGTGAAATGAAAGAGTGATATAATAAAGCTTGTTTGTTAAAAATCAATCTCTCTCTCTCTCTTTCTCTGATCAGTGTTGATGTTGGCAAATCCCCAGTCATCCCATATGTTTATGTCAACTGCTCAGGAAAAGTAAAAAACTACAAACCCATCCAGGTGGTCTCAGCCTGTCACCTGGAGATTTACGCCTTTCCTTTTGACAAGCAGAACTGCACTCTGACCTTTCGCAGCTGGCTCCATTCAGGTAATTGACTCTCTCATGCGCAGCATGCGCTTTCACTCCTTCGCAAAACAAGCTGGCCTCTGTAAGAGCAGAATTGCTGTGATTACTGAGCACTTTTGATCAGCACTGGTTAGAATCTCTTTAAAAGCTGACATATTTTAAATAAGCTCCTCGCAGCAAACTCGCCAACATAAACACTTATTTCTGCAACAACACAATGAGCTGCTGTTGTGTTTCTCTGACAGTGAGTGAAGTGGATTTGGCTCTATGGAGGTCTGCTGAGGAAATCGCCAACGACACCAGAGAGTTCATGAATGATGGAGAATGGGAGCTGCTTGGCGTCCCTTCACGCTACTGGACATTGAATCTAGAGGACAGAGACTACGCACAGATTCAGTTTAATGTAAGGAGGAATTCAGCCAGGAATATTATATACAATGGAAGATTTAGATTCAATTAAATTCACAATACACATTGTTTTAAAGTGGCTTCATTTAGTTCATTAGAGCTGAGCATAGGTTACATTTTGCACATACAGTAGACGTTAATATCCATTGTATACAGCGGGGAAAATAAGTATTGAACACATCATGCTTTTTTCTGGGATTATTTCTAAAAAAAAAAGCTGTTGACATGGAATTGAACCAGATTTTGGTAAAAACCCAAATAATACAATCATAATAATAAAACAAAAATCTGAACATTTGTCATGTATAATAACAATAAAAGGACACAAGGAGAAAGTACTGAACTACTGAAACGTATTTAATTCTTTATATAAAAGGCTTTTTCGGTGATGGCAGCTTAAAGATGCCTCTCATATTAAGAATGAATACACACCTATTGCACAGGTGTGAGTTTTTCATAGACTTCTACAGAGTAAAAATCTTGATGGTTCTGTGGGTCTCGTCTATCAAATCTGAAGTTTATTTTGTATTTTCTATTGGATTCAAGTCAGGTGATTGACTAGGCCATTCTACAGCTTGATTTTCTTTATCTAAAAGCATTTGAGGGTTTCCTTGATGTCCATTCTGATTTCATATTTGTCATTCTGCTAATGTAGATGTTGGACTGAAGCTACTAATATTATTTACAATGAGAAAAGGCGGAGGGATGCTGAATAACTACTGAGAGATTTCAGCTGCTGTCTGGTCTTTCACTGCCATTCTACACCTCCCTTTCTTCATGTGTTCCATACTTTTACCCTACAACATTTCATTTTATTACGCATAACTTAATTTATAAAATAATTAGCTTTGTTTTCTTTGCATATATGGACTTCTTTGGTTGTTACCGACATCCAGGGAAAATTTCAAGTCAACTGCTCCTTTAGAAAAATATTTAAGAAAAATGGTGACGTGTTTAATACTTATTTTCCCCACTGTATACTGAAAACATAAGTAATTTTATTGTTAAATATTATTAAATATATAACTGTACAAGTATTGGATTGGGGGAATAAAAGATTAGACAAGGACATCACTACAACTTTCAAATCATTTTGTCTTCTTAAACTCAACTATTTCTTACAATGGACTGCAAGCTCATATATCTGCTTACAAACGTAACTGAGTCCATACCTTACAACTCTTTTCTTTTTCAATAATCCATTTCAATTACAATTATAAAAATATATAAATACAGTCAAGTCTGAAAATATTCATGCCACTGGCAAATTCTAAAAGTTACTTTTATTCAACCAGCAAGTTTTTACTTCTTCTACCAGAAGGCTTATTCTAAAACATAAGACAACGTACAAGAGGTATTATTATGGAAATATTATTGAAAAAATATTTCTTTACATTTATTTACATTTGAACAAAAACTTTAAACCCTTCAGACCCAAATTACGTTTCAAGTTTCTGAAAAATGTTAAAGTATGTTTCCACAGTCCTATAAATGTGACCAAATTATAATAATAAAAATTCAACATCCTTTAAGTATATATATTTTTTGTCCATTTCAATGGACATCAGGTCAGAACAGTTGTACTTCTCGAACATTATACCAACATAAAATACAAAAAATAAAAAAATAAAATAAATAACATGATTAATATCCTAAAATTTACACAAACATTAAGATTGTAACATTTTAACTTTAATTTTGAGTTTTTTTTTGTATAGATTGCATCTTGTTTATAGCAAACTTTATTTTTTATCTTCCTCGTCACTCCACATAATGTCAACATCTGAGATATTTCCATCTGCTATGTGCTCAAGAACTTCAAGATCTGTATATGAGATTGTTTCAGCAATGAATTAATACGTCAATATATTCTTTTTTATATATAAAAATATATCTAAAGCTTGCAATGCTACAAAAGATTTAATTACTTTAATTAGTAAGTGCAATCCTTCTTTTTTTACATGCAATCTATGAAGTATTGGCAAACATATCAATAAATTGAAATAAAACAATGTAAATGTGGCTAACTCTGTGTCTGGAGTGAAGTGATGCTATGCTGCTTTTCAGCATACCTGCCAACATTTGGTGTGTAGGTGTCGGGGGTGAGGTGTCTGAATAACACAGCTAAGTAACTCTACTACAGTATGCACCGGGTTTCGGGCAGCCGCTGCGATCAGATACTATACCAAAGTCGGCGATCCGGGGGTGTTATAGATTGTACCAAAAAGCTGATGACCAGGGGTGCGTAATTACAGGAGTTTTCCGGGAGAAATAACAAAACGGGAGGGTGGCAGGAGATGGGTCTGAAATACAGGAGACTCCAGGGAAAAACGGGAGTTTTGGCAGGTATGCTTTTCAGTGTAGTGGATTTTTTCAAATTACAACAGGCCAAGCCTTACTGCCTATTGATTGGATGACAATCATCCACTCAGATGGACTGCAGGCTTTAAATTAAATGAAATGCTCAGGAACCACAAAAAAACATGGGCTGACATGAGATGTCCATTCTAACACAGGGTCCGAAGGGGTTAAGTCCGAATTTGCCAGGGGTATGAATAATTTTGTATATTACTTGGAATGCTATTGTTTTTATAATGTTTTATTGCATATTTTATTAACATTTTTATTTTATATTTTCCTTTGTGTATTCATTTTTATTTCTATGCTATTTATTAATATTTGTTTGTCATTTCGCCGTGAACAAATTTGACTTGCACTTGGTGTTTGCTGTATGTTAATTCTGTGGCCTGACTGAGACATTGAGCACGTAACAGTCCGCCGAACACGCTAGAGTATTGATGCCAGTCTGACATGTGTCACAACCCTTCTCCAACCTTTGCATGGCTGTTAGTGGAGACACACTAATGCTAATAGATGAGGCTTAGCGGCAGACAACACACAGCTAGCACGATGATAATGAGACTGTCTTTCTGGCATTTGATCAATGAGCAACGTGTTGGGTTGGAGGAAAGAGCCAATAGCTCAAAGCTCGTGGGCAATCCAACCCTTTTCCACCAAAACGTGAAACGCTTGTGTACTTTGATTACCTTTGCTCTGCGGCTCATTGCCAAAGCCATTTAGGGATCCATATTTGTGCTTTTACTCATTGGCCAAATGGGTGGGGAACATGTTTAAGTCGGTATGAAATTGCTCTTTGTTGCGCTGTGAAAGCTTTAAGCGATCTCAAATAAGGCAAGTGAAATGGATGGTCCTGATCCAGACGAGGGGCAGAGAAAGTAAATAGCTCTGAATGATCAAGACGCTCAAATCTGCCTTCTCAGGGGGAGCTGAGGTGTGGGGAAACAATTTCAGCTCCAGAATGAGAAATTGGACTGATTTAGCAAATCCAGGAAATAGGGAGAAGGCTTAAGCTTGTTATGCAATTCCCCTACAGACACGGCCATTTCTGACTGCTCCCAGAACACTTTTCTCTGAGGGCTAGTAATGGAATAAACAGTCAGGGGTGTAGAAGATACTCCAAAATGTTACTCCAGTCAGCGTACTGGTACTCAGTTAAAAGTACAAGTACTGTGTCTGGCTGAAAATGTACTAAGTGCAAAAATAAAAAAGTGCAAATTTAAAAAAATATAAAGCGCAAAACAGCTTTGTACTAAAAAAAAAAGTCAAAGTAGCCTAGCAAAAATAAAAATGAGACCAAATCCCAGCCTGATCACACGAGGAAACATAACTATGTTATATATTGTCAGAAAAGAGGCTAATTCATACAATTGAATTCATATGACAATCTATGATTTTTAAAAGGAGGCATGCCTCCAAACCCCAGCCCTAACCCTCACTGGCACATAAGCAAATTATGTGAAAAAAAAAGTTGCAAATTTCCATGAGATTGCGTTGGAAATTCTGACTCAACTTCTACACTGTAAAGAATTTTAAGTCAGTACAACAACAAAAACATAATCCTTAATTCCTTTTGCTTTTTCTTGTTCACTTAACTTTTGTAAACATCAGCTGCACTGACCTAAAATCATTTCAGCAATACAAAAAACATTTAGTTGGGTAAACATAAGATTTTTAGTTTTCTGGAGAGGTAAACTACTCTAACAAAACTTTTGAAGTAGTGCCAAATGAACATTATTTGTCTGCAGAACTGGAATGCCTGAAGTTGAGTGAAAAAACAACAACCTTATTCTTATTTCCTTTCATTTTTCTCATGTGCTCAACATTTTTTTCATCTTTAATTGGACAGTAGAGAGTATATACAGGAAAGTGTGGGGAGAGGAGAAAGATCAGCAGGAATTTGAGGTGGGAATCAAACTCATGCTGCTGTGAACACCGGAGTGCCATGTGTCAACGCACTAAACACTACGCCATTGGTGCCGATGTGTACTCAACTTTTGAAAACATCAGTTGCACTTGCAAAAGTTAAGTGAACAAAAAAACTCTTGTGGAAATTGGTACTAAGATATAATACATTATCAAAACAAACAGTTAAAATTAAAACAGAGACAAATGTTAACAAAACATTTATTAGACACAGAATTAAAATAAAATAATGATAAAGAAGGCATGGCAGGACAAACAGGGAAAAATGCTTTGTAAAGCTTCACATGTGAAGCATGACTTCCTGTTTTTTTCAATTGAACTGTTTGTTTGTTCTGATAAAGTATTATTTCTTGGTACCAATTTCCAAAAGACTTTTTAGTTCACTCAACTTCAGACATTTTAGGTCAGTGCAGCTGATGTTTTCAAAAGCTGAGTACACATCTGCACCAATGGTGTAGTGGTTAGTGTGTCGACACATGGCACTCTGGTGTACACAGCGGCCTGAGTTTGATTCCTGCCTTGAGGATCTGTACTCATCCTTCTCCTCTGCCCACTTTCCTGTCTATACTCTCTACTGTCCTATCAAATAAAGGTGAAAAAAAAAATCTAATAATCATGTTAACCCAACTAAATGTTTTTTGTATTACTGACAAATAATTTTAGGTCAGTGCAGCTGATGTTTTCAAACGTTGAGTGAACAAGAAAAAGCGAAAGGAAATAAGGATTATGCTTTTTTTGCTGTACTTGCTTAAATGTTTTAACAGTGTATGCTAATTGTTCAGAGCACCAAATGCTTGTGATCTGTTGTTATTCCACCAAATGTAGATATATAACTCTTCTGAAATTAACACACTGGTATTGTGTTTTCGAAAAAACTAAAAATAACGTCTAATAAAACAAGGTACCATTTTTCATTATTTTATGCAAAAATAAGAAAGAAAAGTATTCAAAATTACATTTTAATTTAAAAATTGGGAAGAAAAGCGATCAGTATTTTACAGTATAAACCAAAAATTATGTTTTAACCCTTGTGTGCTATTGGGGATGTTTTCATCCACTCTGTGGTGATTTTGAGTCTTAATTTGGCCAGAACTTTCTCTGTGTTTCAGCAAACGAAATAATTTTGGTGATTTTGGTTTATTTTGACACATATTTTGGGAAAAAAAACTCAATTCTCTGGGCAAATTTACTACTCTTTTATTATGTTGGTGGCTGTTTTTGACCCATTGACTTCCATTATAATGACATTCATCACCTCAGCTTTCAGAACATAGTAAACAAGTATTTACTAAACAGTGTATTTATGCACGCATGCTATAATTTGTTTTTTATACTCCATAGAACTCCAAAAAAAAAAAAAAAACAGAAACTTTTTCGCACAGGCCTATCTAAAAGGTTAATGGTCCCAACTGATGATCAACAGTAAAAATGACAAATTTGACCTCCTCCCAACAGGAAAAACCACCAACAATATAGAATGCATGATTATTTGGTGTCAAGGCTTTGCAATAAAAAAAATGTCATCATAACGGAAGTCAATGTGGCAAAAAGCCACTGATTTACTGAAAGGGTAATCAATTTTAACAGTACACAAGGGTTATATCCAGAAAAGCTCTGATCTTTATATATATATAAATTTTTTTTTTTGGGGTCATTGTGTAACAAGTTGAAGACATTTTTTGAAGTTGATACAGTGGTTCACTTTTTTAAGGTGTCGTAAGAAGTAAAAAGTAGTTTCTTAAGAATTGTGCTCAAGTACAAACAGTCAGTTGGGATTGTAAAAAATACACTTACACTAATGACGTAAAGTTACTCAAGTATTTTACACTTTTGTAAACATCACCAACTTTTTTTGTCTCCTTCTGGAGGTGCTGATCCGCCGGCGCCCCCTGCTGTATGTGGTAAGTCTGCTGATCCCGAGCATCTTCCTCATGGTGGTGGACGTCATCAGCTTCTATCTGCCTCCAAACAGCGGGACTCGCATCACTTTCAAGACCAGCATTCTCCTGGGTTACACTGTAATCAGAGTCAACCTGATGGATGAAATCCCAGCTACAGCCATTAAAACACCTCTCATTGGTACAGTACATCCAGAGCTCTTCTTAATTAGTGTTCACCTATTAACACCACTCTTGACAGGCGGCAATCGCACCTCACTCATCAAAACTGTCTGCTGTTTTTGCCACAGGGATCTTCTTTGCCGTCTGCATGGCGCTGTTGCTGCTGAGTTTGGCCATGTCCATTTTTGTGGTGAAGCTGCTGCATTATAGTGAGAAGGAAGTGAAGGAGATGTCCATATCTGCTTGCCTACTGGATAAATACGGCTCAATGGATCAGAGTCTTGAGAGTACATTCACTTCCATGAAGACGCTGGATGATGTGGACCAATCAGGGGGTAGGAGAGAAAGTAAATTATGCTTTTATTATGATTTCCAAAAAGTGACCCTGGTCTATAAAACCAGTCAATTTTTTAAAGTTTAGATTTATACATCACATGAAAGCATAATAAATAGGTTTTCCATTGATGCAATACCCATACAATACAGTATATGTTGGGTTATTGCTGAAAGTATACCCGTGAAATAATGTACTAATAATTGGAAAATATTAATAATATATATATATATATATATATATATATATATATATATATATATATATATATATATATATATATATATATATATATATATATATATATATATATATATATATATATATATGTGTACAATGTTTTAACTATGTATTAGAGCAGGGGTGTCCAAACTCGGTCCTGAAGGGCCGGTGTCCTGGAGATTTTAGTTCCAACCCTAATCAAACACACCTGAACCTGCTAATCAAGCTCTAGATATACTAGAACAGGGGTGTCCAAACTCGGTTCTGGAGGGCCGCTGTCCTGCTGAGTTTAGCTCCAACTTGCTTCAACACACCAGTCTGGATGTTTCTAGAACATCTAGTAAGAGCTTGATTAGCTGGTTCAGGTGTGTTTGATTAGGGTTGGAGCTAAACTCTCCAGGACACCGGCCCTCGAAGATCGAGTTTGGACACCCCTGTATTAGAGAATTAATTCTTAATTAATATAATTCCCTAATACACTAATAACTAATAACAAAGATTAATTGATGACTAATAATTTATTTATAAATGAGGATTAGCTAGAGTAAAAATAACCGTATGTGCCATTTGTGTTTTACGATATCATTAAAGATTACACAAAAGCTTCATCTATATGCTCAAATCGTGGCATTCTGTGGTCAATCCATTTATTTAAAAAAAGATTATGCTAAAGTCATGCTTCAAAAAGACTTTAATTGTCAGAATTTCATAATTATGATATGAGAATACAGTAATTTACTATATAACATGATAGTAGCTACAGTGCATCCGGAAAGCATTCATAGCGCTTCACTTTTTCCACATTTTTGTATGTTACAGCCATATTCCAAAATGGATTCAATTCATTTATTTCCTAAAAATTCTACACACAATACCCCATAATGAAAAAAGATTTTTTTGAAATTGTTGTAAATTTATTAAAAAAATAAAAAAAACCTGAAAAATCACATGTACATAAGTATTCATAGCCTTTGCTCAATACTTTGTTGATGCACCTTTGGCAGCAATTACAGCCTCAAGTCTTTTTGAATATGATGCCACAAGCTTGGCACACCTGTCATTGGGAATTTTTGCTCATTCCTCTTTGCAGTATTTCTTAAGCTCTATCAGGTTAAATGGGAAGCGACGGTGTACAGCCATTTTCAGATCTCCCCAAAGATGCTCAACAGGATTTAGGTCTGGGCTCTGGCTGGGCCACTCAAGGACATTCACCGAGTTGTTGTGAAGCCACTCCGTTGATATTTTGGCGGTGTGCTTTGGGTCATTGTCCTGGTGGAAGATGAACCGTCGCCCTAGCCTGAGTTCAAGAGCACTCTGAAGCAGGTTTTCATTCAGAAAGTCTCTGTACATTGCTGAATTAATCTTTTCCTCTATCCTGACTAGTCTTCCAGTTCCTGCTGCTAAAAAACATCCCTACAGCATGATGGTGCCACCACCATGCTTCACTGTAGGGATGGTTTTAGCCTGGTGATGAGCGGTGCCTGGTTTTCTCCAAACGTACCGCCTGGCATTCACTCCAAAGAGTTAAATTTTATTTTCATCAGACCAGAGAATTTTGTTTCTTATGGTCTGAGAGTCCTTTAGATACCTTTTGGCAAATTCCAGGCGGGGATTGGCTTCCGTCCGGCCACTCTACCATACAGGCCTGATTGATGGATTGCTGCATAGATGGTTTTCCTTCATAAGGTTCTCCTCTCTCCACAGAAGAAAGCTGGAGCTCAGACAGAGTGACCATCGGGTTATTGATCACCTCCCTGACTAAGTCATACAAGTTTGTTGATCAATGAGATACTACTGGAGGTGGGGAAAGCTGTCTAGTGAAACTGAACCAAAAATAGGGTATAGGGATTAGAGCTGTGGCAAAATATGGCATCTGCTATTAAAAACAAAGCTCAGAATCGATTCAAGTCAAGTCAAACTTTAAAAACACAGAAGTGAGCCAAAGTGCTGTACAGAAAATATAGAACAAAATAAGCATAATAGTCTATAAAATATATGATAAAATATATATAAACTACTCAAAAAGACACAAGTTAAAATAACCAAGTATTAAGATCAGGTGTCAAATGCCAAAAATAACAAATGAGTTTTAAGAGCGGACTTAAACGAGAACACAGAAGAGGCCTGCGTAATGGGCAGGAGCAGATCATTCCAAAGTCTAGGACATGCCACAGCGAAAACACGATCCCCTCTAATTTTACGCCCTGTTTTTGAAACAATCAGGAGAAGCTGATCAGCTGACCTAAGAGAACGAGTGGGCTTATAGGGGTGTATCAGCTTAGAGATATAAGGTAGAGCAAGTCCATTTAGAGATTTAAAAAACAAATAAAAAAATCTTAAACTGTATTCTAAAATGAACTGGCAACCAATGAAGTGAAGCTAACACAGGGGAAATGTTGTCATATTTGCGAGTACCAGTTAACAGGCATGCTGCAGCATTTTGCACCTGCTACTCCCCACATAGAGTGCCTTACAGTAATCTAATCGAGTGGTCACAAAAGCGTGGACCACTGTCTCTGTTGTTTTGGTATATATTGCTTTATTTTTGTTAGTTGTCTTAATTGAAAATAGCTAGATGTTACCGTTCTAATCTGATTGTCAAATTTAATGAGTCAAATTTCATCCCTAAATTTGTGACTATAGGTTTAATATGCTGAGCTAACAAACCTAAATTGAATTCAAGAGAGAATAGCAATGCATATCGAAAATCTCTGAATCAATTTTTTCAAACTCTCAGTTTCTATTTTTGTGACAGCTCTAATAGTGATGGGTTATTTTAAAAACACTGTGTTGTGCAGCTTTAACACCTTTGTGAATCAATTCTTTTGAACCAGTAATTTAAAACGTCTAAAACCACATGATTTCAGTTACTAGGCAAAATACTTCAGATTTTTAAAGACGTTGCACTCATATTACTTATGAATAGGTGAAAGTGTAATATGGTGGAATAGTCCTACCATCTAAATAGAAGAGCCAATCACTAATGGCGAGGTCATCACGTCACTGCATCTGTCTTAAGAAGCTCAGGTCTGAAATCACATAGTACTTTCCTACTACATAGTAAGTGAGAAACAGTATGAGCGTCTTAAGTCATTAAAAATGTAAAAAGGGAAGAAGTATCCACATGAAATGTTAAAGTCTGCATGATATCTAAATGTACAATGTTTATTTTGCTAGAGCGCAATGTTAGTCATAAGGTTAAGAATTAACATATGCTATAGGTAATGCGAGAAAAAAACAATTGTGTCAGTAATCTTTAATTAAAATCTGACCATTTGTGTCTGCTCAGTAATGGCAGTCCTTCTCTGATGATGTCAGTTTGAAGGCTTGCTGAAAAATGCTTAGCCACACCCCTCCAGCCATTATTTTGCTGCGAGTGCAAAAATAAAACCCCGCCCCCTGCCCAATATACAATTTTAGTTGGTAATATTTCATCATACTGCAGTTTCCGGTTCACACAGTTTAAAGTGCACATTCAATGGACACTTTACTATCCCTTGAGACCACAGGAAAGGGTTGGTGAATGGAAATGAAATGATGTAACTGATGCTGGAAGGTCATGTTATAAACACTTTTAGTGTTATATTATTGGGACATAACATTTAAAAAAAATATTTGACAGTATTAAAAATGACAGGTTATGGCTTCTGGATGCTTAAAATTATACCAACACCCATCTCATTTATTGAATACATGACTCATTCTGGAACTGTGGGTAAATTTAAGCAGCAACTTATTTCTAGTTCTCAATAATTTTTCGAGTTGCCGCAACCTAATTTTTCTAGTTCCCATAGCTTAATTTTTCAAGTTAGTGCAACTTAATCTCTCTAGTTCCCCTACCTTATTTTTTTCTAGTTCCCATAGCTTAATTTTTCTAGTTAGTGCAACTTAATCTCTCTAGTTCCCATACCTTACTTTTTTCTAGTTACTGCAACCTTAATTTCTCTAGTTCCCATACTTAATTTTTTTCTAGTTACTGCAACCTAATTTTTCTAGTTCCCATAGCTTAATTTTTCAAGCTAGTGCAACTTTATCTCTCTAGTTCCCATACCTTATTTTTTCTAGTTACTTCAACCTTATTTTCTTTTGTTTCTATACCTTATTTTTTCCCTAGTTACTGCAACTTAATTTCTTTAGTTCCTATAGCTTAATTTTTCTAATCAGTGCAACTTAATTTTTCTAGTTACTGCAACTCAATTTCTTTAGTTCCCATAGCTTAATTTTTTCTAATTAGTGCAACTCAATTTCTCTAGTTCCCATAGCTTAATTTTTCTAGTTACTGCACCTAAATTTCTTTAGTTCTCATGGCTTATTTTTCCTAGTTACTGCAAATTAAAGTTCACAAAGATTAAGATCAGTTAAACATTAACAATGATTAAGTAATGCTTAATAGATGTGTTGTTCATCATTAACTCTTGTTAACTACTGCATTAACTAATGTTAACTAATACAACCTCATTGTAAAATGCTACCGATATATATCATGTGCTTCTTAATGTTTGTGCTTTCTGTCTCTCATATTCAGGCTATGAGTTTGATCTCTCTCCAGAGCCAGACCTGTTCTCGCTGACTGAAGTGTCCAGCAGTGAGTCTCCACTGGAGAAGATCCTGCAGGAGGTGATGTCTCTCAGACTGTATCTGCAGGAGGAGGACATTGAGGCCACGTCACAGTCTTACTGGGTGGAGCTGTGTCTGAAAGTGGACAAACTGCTCTTCTGTGTCTACTTGCTTCTTGCCTTCATCTATGTTATGACTCTACTGCTGCTGTGGCATTCCTGGAGCTCAGCCTGAAAGTCTGAATCAGGTTATAAAGAAGAGCTGTAATGAGAAGAGAAAAACGAAAACAGAAGCATAGAGTTTAAGGGTATTGTTGCACTTATTATTTTTTTACCCCAAGACCATTCAAGATCTCCTAAAACAGGGGTTCCCAAACTTTTCAGCTCGTAACCCCCAAAATAACCATTCCAGTGACTCGTGGCCACCACTATATATCGTCACCTTAGAATTATAAGGTTCTATCTGACATTTTTGTCAAAATTGAGTTATTGACATATTCTTATTAAATGACAACTTATTTACATTATTAAGTTGTTCACATTTTAGGACTTTTTATTTAAAAAACAAATGTTACACACATATTGTTTTCTATGGAATGCAAAAACTTTGAAGCTCAATATCTCAAAATCATTCAGAACGCAAACAGAACCTTATCATTCCAAGGTGACAATATTGCACACAATGGTGCACACACACCAATAGGAACTATACAAACAAACTTATTGACAACACACAAAAAAGTGCAACAGTCTAACAACCATATAATTTTTTTAATAAACATTATTCATTTGTTTAATAAAATATTAACCTCATCCAATATGAGTGGTGGGCTCAATGTTTACAGCACAAGTCAATTCTTGGTTTAATTGTGTAGACCGCCACTTCGAGATCATCCTCTATGTTCAGTCGTGTCCTTTATTTTTAATGTACTTGAGTGCCGTAAAGGTGTCAAAGTTTAACACTGTGCCATAATAATCAATCTAGTGTAATAACCACAGGGGTCGCAATCGAATGGATAAAGAATTGAAAGGCTGATGGCTTTTTATTTGCATGTTGTTTTTAATGTAACTATTAAATACTATTTTTATCTTCTGCATGTTATGAATAAAATATAGTAATTCTAATAGTTTAATGTTATATATGATATTTTTGGAAATCACCAAGCGACCACCCCCCACTCATTGTCTCGCGACCCCTCAGGGGGTTATGACCCCCACTTTAGGAACCACTGTTCTAGAACATTTAAAGAGGTTGTGGACTATAGAAAATAATTTTGTGAATAATGGCTAGTTTCTTGCAGCATTCTTATTATGTGACAAGAGATCTCAATGTATCATTAGAAGCTTCACAGTATTGCCTGCATGTTTTTGGGCTCTCAAAATGCTGGTAGTAATTGACTTGTATTTTATGAATCAAGGATCACAGTTTCAGCTAATACATTTCTACTGTAAAAAAAATTACAGGCCAAACATCATTCTCAACATATCACAACAATATTAAGATTAATTATACTTCAGTAAATTAACAAAAAAAAGAAGAAGAAAAATAATAATAAAAAAGAACATTAAAAAAATTGTTTGCACACTGAGACAAATATCTAGTGTCTGGTACCTGAACTTTTCCTTTTGGAATATAAAATAGCTGTGAGCAAGTTGTTTTTGTGTAGTGTGTGATTTTTGATGTGAAGAAATGTATTTGTACATTTCGCTTTTTGTCAATAATAACGCTGACATATTTAGCATTCTTCATTGCACTTAAAGGGAAGAGACTGTCTTACAGAAATAAATCCCCATTAATAAACATGGAGATGCCTATTTATGTTGTTATTACTGTTTATAGCTCTGTCTATGGTGTCTTTATTTCTTAATGGTACACTGTATATTCAATTGGATAAAATAAAAAATCTAATGTAAAATCTTTGTATGTTTTATATATATCTAATATATTTTCAATAATAGCACTTCCATTTTATTTGCATGATAACTGGGGCACAAGCATAAATATGCTCACAGAACACTATTATTATTATTATTATTATTATTCATTCATTCATTTTCCGTTGGCTTAGTCCCTTTATTTTTGTTAATTTAATATAAAGTTTTATGAAATTCATACATTAGTCTGATTAAATCAATTTGTCCACAACAGTTTACAAACACAAATGTAATTTTAAGGGCAAAACCAAACAGGAATTAATGCTTAAAAACAAATGTTAACATTTTAAGGAGCATTCTTTGAGAAAAGAATACACATACCATATTATAAGAGTGAAGATGTCCCTTCCTGTACTGCTACATTATCATATATCAAGCTCCAGTTTCCTTACCGAAAAATAAACCACAATCATCTTCAGATCACTACCACTACAATACATTTTCATTACATAGCTTCTCAGAGCCAGGCAGGAAAAAAAAAACACATAATTTAATTCCTCATCAAAATTCTGATAATATTGTTCTGACGCAAATCTAATCACCTGCCTATTGCCAGGCTAATTAAGTCTCATCATGGCTGGGTGAAGTATTAGATCACAGTTTAATGTAGTGCTCTAAGTGCTCATGGAAATTGACTTGAACTTGTTTGTGAAATACGACCCGCGAGATGCCAAAGGTAGCTGTAATTCATATACGCCCGTAGCTTTCGAGTTAATGTGAGGGCATTATCAGTTCAGAGAACATATGAAATTGTTTATGTTTTTGATTTAAAATATTTAAAAGGCAGATGCATCATGTTAGAATTGTGTAATGAAATTCTCCATACATTGTTGTTGCGAATAAATTGTTAGGTCACACTTTAGTATGTGGACTAGTTCACAGTAATAACTATTTTTTAAGTATAACTATTATCCCCAAATAAACATCTTATTTCTGCTTGTTTTTTTTATTGAACGTTTTCAGAAATTGACATTGAGTAATAAGATAATATCCATCATTCACATAATTTGAATCCTGACCCTTACATGAAAATTTTGAATAAAAATAGAAATAATAAAAATAAATACTAAAATTTTTAAAATTTTAAATTTCTAATTTAATAATAAAATAATAATAATAATAAACAAAAAAATGCTATGTCACCTCACAGCAAGAAGGTCGCTGGTTCAAGCCTCGGCTGGGTCAGTTGGCATTTTCTGTGTGGAGTTAGCATGTTCTTCTCGTGTTTGCGTGGGTTTCTCCGGGTGCTCCAGTTTCCCTCACAAGTCCAAAGACATGTGGTACAGGTGAATTGGGTAAGCTGAAATTGTCCGTAGTGTACGAGTGTGAATGTGTGTGGATGTTTCCCAGAGATGGGTTGCGGCTGGAAGGGCATCCGCTGCATAAAAACGTGCTGGATAAGTTGGCGGTTCATTCCGCTGTGTCGACCCCAGATTAATAAAGGCACTAAACCGAAAATTAATGAATGAAGGGTGCCGGAAAAGAAAGTTAAATAATGGCCATTAAATTACAGATATTTGCTTTAAATAACAGATGGTAAATTACAGAAATGTTCTTAAATTTAAATTTCTACTTGTTGTTCAAGTTGTAACAGTTGTTCTCACAGAAAAAGCCAGACAGGTTTATCAGCAGCCTGATGTGAAGCAGTTTATACTGTGAAAAAAACGCCTAGATGTACGTTATTCCGCTTATTACACTACTTGACAGACAACAAAACAATAAGACACAAACATTGATCTCAGATGTAATAATTTATTAACTCTTTAATTAAACATAAAGGCCTTTGTTTGAAATACTTCATTTCAGTTCATTGTTCAATTTAGTTTGATGTAATTTTTGAACAAAATCCAGCCAAAACAAAGATCGTTTTAAGTTTGCTTTGGCAGTTCAGAACAGTTCACCAAAGCAAACTCTCTATTGGCTCCTAAACACCTATGAGCTACCATCCGCTTGTTAAGTCGTGACGTATGGAATACTGTTTCCGGGTCCAAGCCGCTACTCATTTGAATTGAGAACATATTCGTTTATGGCTTTTTAGTCATATCACACATTAAAGTTAATTCTATATAAAATTTTAGTGTACACAACAGTCTCTGGACTTGCTGCATCACAAATACAAAAAATGTAACAATTTATGAAAAATGAATCACTTTCTAGCGATCGGATATTGGTCATGGATATATATATATATATATACTGTATATATATATATATATATATATATATTGCGATTGTGATTTTCGAAAGAATTACATCGCTTTGTGAACATTTATTATTAGCATTTGATGAGTCTCCCTATACTGTACAGTTTGATAGAGCGCTTGGACCCAGAAGCCGCTTCACATGACGACACACTTAACAAGCGGACTGGTCTGTGATTATTATGCAATTGGTGGGTGTGTTCTGGAACTCCGCCTTCTTTGAAATGTGAATGATTCATATCTCATGTCACGGAGGTCAGGCAGGGGAACAACATACAAAACAACAACATTTAGTTAGCAACATGAATGCACTAGAGGGTTGCATAGCAGATCTGGTACAGATGCATCTGTACCTATTGAAGATTTTTAATACTTGGAGGTGGTCAGACACCAAATGAGAAGCATGACATCCTACCGTGTCATTTAAAGTTCTAAACACTTTTCCATTCTGTGTCTGTCTGTGGAAAAAGAAAACAATATAAAGATACTGTATGGTGTGCCATAGTGGAGCTTCTCGTGCAACAGGCTGGAGAGGGCTGTTTGCCTGAAACTTTGTTATTTTCTTACAGCCGCAATCCTTGTTGTTATTAGGTTGTTATTGTTGTTTTAATTACATGCTAGCAACGGGAAACATTTACAACCCCACCTACTGCAGCACAGGGGTGTCGGATGTCGCACTCAAACTTCTTTTTGCCCTCAAACGAAGAACAAAAAAGAACTTAGTTTGAAGTATACCAGACCTTAAGCTGGATTAAACAATAACGGCTGAATGCAGCTTCCACTAATATACTTATTATTCTGCAAGAAGATGTCAACAGACAGTCACAGCGAGGTCAAAGAGAAGCATATAATTATGGATATGAACGTATTCACTAACACTCAAGATGATTGAAAGTACCTGGATGAACTTGCATTATTGGTTTCAGTGGTTATGAGGGATTATTACACAGCTGTCGAGACATTTCAAGCTATGTTATTACGAGATAACAACCACTACAAGCTCATTCGGGTATTTCGAATCTTCTTGAGCATAAGTGAATATGTTCACATTCATATGTATGCTTGTTTCTCTCCACTGTGGTTTTTGACCGATTGGCACCATCTTGTCACTGAATAATACATAGGTTAGTGTATGCTAGTGTATATGCTCATAAGTACATCCAGGCAGAAAATTTGCTTCACGTCAGGCTGCCGATAAATATCTTAAGCTTTATTCTGCGTGGATGTACTTTATCCCTTACATGATGTCCCTTCATGCTTAATCAATCAGAATCAAGTACTCCAGAAGGATGTGTAATAATAGTTTGATATAGGGAAGGGATTAATTACATGAAATATGGTCACCCAGAATAATAAACAGCCAATACTCTCATAATATTCTGCTAATTATCAAGTAGTCAATAATGAGAACTAGTCCCCAAACTGTGTTGCACATTGTTAATTATTCCAAATCACTATTTAATATTAATAAGAAACAGCTATCCCCTGTTAGTTCTCCATTGAGTAAACAATGCTTGTCAGGCTTATATAGGCCTAGCCTATAGTGAATTCTCTGTAATGTGACTCTTGGGACGCACTGAAGTGCTTTGGACCTTGGCTGTGGGATGATGGTGTAGAAGAGGGAGGGTGGTTTAAGTGCTGTAATGACACATCCTGAGCGCTTATGGAAAGCACAGAGATAAATAACTAATGGAGTTCAGCCTGCATCACTGGATGGAAGCAGCACCAGGCTAGAAGAACAGTTATCGAGCAACTGCGAATCGCTCAGCACAATGAGAAGTTCAGCACTCTGGACAGCTCTCTGTGTTTGCATGTATGGCACAGTGGTGAATTGCTCAGGTAAGTTTTCTTCTACTTGCTTTTTTTGACACGTTTAACAAACAGTTCGTGTTTGAGGCTTAAAACAAATGATTACAGCACTTTCGCATTGAAATATTTATTTGATTACTGAAATCTTGTAGCTCAAAACTTATTGTGTGTAGCTATTCGATTGTGAAGACCCAAAATGTTCTTTTTAGGTATCTCGGAAATTATGACAATCATTTAATTAATGCCAATCAGTTTTATTGTTATTGTGTTATTCAGAAATGAATGTAAAAAAAAAAAAAAAAAAAAAAAAAATCTACAAATTGCATTTTAAAGTTATTATTGTTTGTTTTGACAGATTTTGATAAACTATCAGTCAATAACATTAATTGATATGGATTCATGTATTAATGATAGCACTGAATGTTCTAATTCTGAAGTGAAAGTGACAATGGTTTATCTTGGTGTAGTGAAGAAGCTTGGCAATAACACTGGGCGTTTCGCCAATGCCACTCTGGTTCGTCTAAATGAGTTTTTAAGTGCCGGATATAAAAAAGGAGTTCGACCAGTGCGCGACTGGAGGCAGTCAACGACGGTGGCCATTGACCTTATGGTTTATGCCATTCTTAATGTGGTGGGTTGAGGTCTATTTGACATGTTAATTCATTTGTTGTTGGTTTTAAAGTTCATTCTTCTGAATGTGCTTTTGTGTGCCACACAGGACGAGAAGAACCAGGTTTTGACAACATATGTGTGGTACAGACAGGTACGTTGGTGGACAATACTTCATTTATCTGTATTTTTTAACAAATAAAACCAAACAAGCATGGCTTATTATACTAACCATACCATAGTTTAACAACAGTATTTATAGCAAAGTTGCCTCAAAACATGGTTACTACACTTTTATAAATCCATTCATGATGAAAATAAAAAATGTAAATAAACCATCATAGACTTTGTAATGATTTTAATGGAACTTACATTGTTTTTAATGAAAACTGTAATGGCCCTGTGGGTCTGTACTGGTATTTTTTATCCTTCTATTTGATGGTATACTGTATGTTTAAACCATTGAAAACTAATGACCCAAAACAATGGATAAATTGTGATGGTTTGTCTTGTTTTTAATGATATTTGTAGAGGAAACCATTAGAAAATGCTGTGACGGTTTCAATTGTTTTTTCAGAATAGATGATATTTTTTTGTAAGGGTCGATTATATTACTGTTTCTCACTGTGTAAGTAACACAATTGAATTGAATACGTGTAGCACTAAACTTGCAAAACCACACTCGGATGTTATATTGGTTTAATGCAATAAATATTAACAAAAGCCTAACTTTGTAATGTTCAATGTTGTTTAGGACTTGCTTAAAGCTAGAAACCCTCATAGAGTTGGTATTTGTTTATTGGTTAATAGCATTATTATAATAGCAGTTGTTCTGGTTATAATGGGAACCGTAATGGTGCCTATGGGTCTAAGTTAAAACCACAAACTCCTAATGGAATATGCACCCAAAACACACTAGAAAGCGTGATCACTAATGGTTAAAAGTTGATGGTTTGTATTTTGTTTAGCTATTTGTAATGGAAACTAACTGTGGTTATTTTTTCAGTGTAGTGTGATTATCTATATTAAAATATAATATTTTAGTGCCTCAAAAACAAACAATCAAAAACAGACAATTCATTTTACAGAAGATACTTTTAGACAGGGTTTCTGCAGGCTAAATCAAGTCAAATTTAAGACTTTTAAAGACCATTATGAATTAAATTTTAGACTAATACAGGCCTAAACACTAATGATTATTTCTAATTCGGTCGGTTGCCAAAAAAAAGGTATTATTTCTTAGCGACATATTTTAATGTGTCAAAACAAGAAAACTCTAGTCGTATACACTTTTTAAAAAAATATTCTTTCTTTTTTTTTTAAATGACAAGTTTAACATTGTTATAAGTATATTATTATGGAGACAATGAAATAAATTATCAAAAATATACATTTGTTGGCCAATTTTTTTGTCCAAATTGATTGAGTATAATCCTGTAAAATGATATGTTCATGATATTATCATGAGGAATTGTGTATTTGTTATTATTCTTTCCCTGATTAGGGAATTTAATTAAGAAGAATTGCTGTAAAAAAATGTCAAACAGCTATTGTAATTGTATCTCTTTGCCTTAAAAAACTTAAATATATATATATATATAAAAAAAAGGTTTTATTGAGATGGATTGTTGGTGATTGGATGGCTTTCGTCCCGATCGGGTAGCTTTACTTGGACAGAGGAAAATAAAGACCTGTTTAAAATGATTTAAGACCTACAAGATAATATTTCAGTGAATTTAAGACATTTTAAGGCCTAAAATTTAGTTTTTGAAATTTAAGACATTTTAAGACCCCGCGGGGACCCTGTTTATAACAAAGGCACCAGTAAATAGTCAACATCATCATTAGATTTCTGAATGAATGATTCTCATGAACTAATTTTATAGTGTATCAAAAACATAACACAATCAGTGTAGTCTGATACAGAACAACTAAAGGGTTATTATGTGTTTGTGTGTGTGTGCACATGGCAAAACTAATATAACTTAAAGGGATATTTCAACCAAGAATTTAAAATTACTCACTATTCATTCATCCCAAACTTATAGAGTTTCTGTTTTAGGTTGATTACAGAAGAAGATATTTTGAAGAATGTTAGAAACCAATAACCATTGGCATTCGTAGTAGGAAAAACAATAACTACTGTATGGAAGTCAGTGGTTACTGCTATCAGACATTTTTCAAAATATCTTCTTTAGTGTTTAACAGAAGAAAACACTCACACAGGTTTTGAGCAACTAAAAGGCAAGTGAATAATGACAGAATTGTAATTTTTGGGAAAACTCAAAAAATTAAAAAAAGCAAATTGACTTTTCTATCTTTTTTTTTTTTTTTTTTTTTTTTAACTTTCCAGGTTCTGCTGGTTGCAATTCCCGAATTTTCATTGCTGATCTTAAGCCAATTGTAATGGGTTGTTTTGGTTCAATTTTGAATTTCCCAACCATTGCAGAGCCTGGGGGACCAGAGTACGTGCTCCAGCTTGGCCGCACCTGGTCCAAATTGACTTTTCTTTTGAATGAATCTTAGACATAAATAGTAAACACAGTCATTTTTGCTTCTTGAACAAAGCTATTTATAGTAAATAAAAAAACACAACACAACCAGTATATACTGTATAGCCCAATTCACAAATTACCATTTGCCTGGCACCAAATTAAACAAAAACAATTACTTTAGTTGTACTTAAAATAAGAAGATTTACTCACAGTGTGTACTTTTTGTACTTGACATTGAACTCTCTTCAAAAGCAATGGACAGATGAGTTCCTTATGTGGGATCCTGAAGAATTTGATGAAGTCAAAAAAATTTCCATTCCGACTGCCAACATCTGGATTCCAGATATCCTCATCAATGAATTGTGAGTAAACTTGACCTAAAAAAAGAGAAGACTGACACATTAATGATGCATTTGCTGCTCTATTACTACTTAAAAAGTAACTTTTTTCTTTCTCCCCTCTTTAGTGTGGATGTAGGAAAGTCTCCCGATATTCCTTATGTCTACGTAGGCCATGATGGACTTGTTAGCAACTATAAGCCTATCCAAGTAGTGACCGCCTGCTCCCTCAACATCTACAATTTTCCTTATGATGTCCAAAAATGTAGCTTGACTTTCCAGAGCTGGCTGCACACAAGTAAGAAAACACATTAGAGTATTTCTAAGTAATCAGTGACAAAATACATGTTTCAAATTTTTCAAGAGATATGATCTTCAAACATTTTTTAATGCCTTTTTAAATGTGAAAGCTAATTAAAGCAAGACACTACAGGTAAAAAGAAAATGCTTTTAATGCACTTGTTAGTTTTTAGATATTGAGCTATTTGGCTATCCATATGATGTCTTTTTCAGTTAATGTAAGGAAAACATCCAACATACACTTTTAAGAGTTTATTTTGCTCAACTTTGTACATTTTTGTCAGTAGATTTCCATTACAATACGTTGTAAAAAATGCTGGGTTTCACAAAATTCCTTCATGCTGTCCCAACACAAATTAAGGTAACTTAATCGTTTTTTACAAATTTAAGTGGATTGAACGTAAAACAATTTATTAGTTCCAAAAAACTTAGGAATTGCGTTGTTTCAACTCATTTTAAATAAGTAGTTTGAACAAGCAGCAAAAGTTATTTTTTGAACTTATTTTTAAAGGTGATTTTCTCAAAACGAAAGAAAAAAAAACAAGAATTTTGAATCTGACTTCTTTGGATATTCAATTTTTTGTGCAAGAAATATATGCAAATGAGTGGGTCTTTCATTAAATAATGCCTTGTTTGCATATTTTAACAACTTTTATTATAGATTTTTAATTAATCAACAGGGAAATATAATATCAGGGTTTTTTTCATATCTTTTTATTTACATTTAACTAAATAAAAATAAAAAAATCTAAAAGATTTTAATCTTTACTCAAAAAGAGCTCCCGGCTCCACCATACTATTGCAATGCATTAGTTTTGCACATTTTTAATCTGTTTTACACTATATTATTATACATACATACATATATACATACAGTATGTATATAAAGACAGATAGATAAAAGTATACTCACATGTTCCTTTATATATTGCCCACTCATATACTGTACATAAAATTTATCTCAATTAACTTAAAATAATCAAATAAATACAAATAAAATGGAGTAAAAAGAACAGATAAAAATTGTTCTCTTTAGCTTTTAACAAGCATTAATCTGCTGTTAATGTTATTTATATATTCTGCTATTTGTATTTTCTTCATCTCTTATTGTTGTTATATGGATTTTATGTACATCACTTTGGTCAGCCCTAGTTGTTATAAAAAGTGCTCTATAAATCTAAAAATCTAATCTAAACTAATCTAAACAAAACAAAACGAAACAAAACAAAACTAACTAAAATGAAACTAATCAAAATGAAACTAAATGAAATAAAATGAAACTAATCGAAACTAAACTAAATCAAACCAAACTAATCGAAACTAAACTAAACTAAACCAAACCAAATGAAACCAAACTAATCGAAACAAAACTAATCGAAACGAAGCTAAACCAAATCAAACCAATCGAAATGAAACAAAACTAAACAAATCTAAACTAAACCAAACCAATCGAAGTGAAACAAAACTAAACGAAACTAATCTAAACTAAACCAAACCAAACTAATTGAAATGAAACGAAACTAAGAAACAATACGAAACTAATCGAAACTAAACTAAACCAAACTAAACGAATCAAAATGAAATGAAACTAAACCAAACCAAACAAAACTAATCAAAACAAAGCTAAACTAAACTAAACCAAATCAAACTAAACAAATCGAAATGAAACTAAACTAAACAAAACTAAACCAAACCAAACTAATCGAAATGAAACGAAACTAAAAGAAATGAAACTAATCGAAACTAAACTAAACCAAACCAAATCAAACTAAACTAAATGAAATGAAACAAAACTAAACGAAAATAAAACAGCTAATATTAAGTTTGCTCCGTACTGTTCATGTAAGCACTGGCTGTCAGATAGTATACAATATTTGACTGCAACCTTTAGTTATCAGTCATTATTTTACCCTATTCACCTGCAGTGTCTTTCATATTTACTGAAGAAATAAGTTATTATTCAGGAAATGTATTATTGGAGAAATTATTCAAGCATAAGAAAAGAAAACAAAGTGTCTTTTTCTTAAAGCCACACGAACTGACCTTTAACCTTCTCTCATCTCGTAGCTAAAGACATCAACATCACACTAATGAGAAGCCCCGAGGCTGTCAAGACAGACAAGAGTGTGTTCATGAACCAGGGAGAATGGGAGCTGCTTCACGTCCTCTCCACATACAACGCGTTCAGCGTTGATAATGATGATTACTACGCTGAAATGAAGTTCCATGTGAGTAGCGGAATAATACCAAATTAAGCCATATGGCTAACCATAATTTTTGCATTTGGTAAAATGTTAGGGACACATAAAAGCAGGACAGGCAGAAGCTCATATTAAATGACTGCATTAGATTTGTTTTGTTGTTTAGAGGTAACATCATTTTAGCTGCAGATATGGCAATAAATAAATAAATAAGAGTACAATGTTTGCTTAATTCGATAAAGTTAAAATGTCTTCAGAATATCTGATAACATATTGTAATTTAGTTTTTTTTTTTTTTTTGCAATAAATGATGACTGTTGGTTAAAATAACAAATGTTTTCATTTGCTGTGACAATATTTTTGCATTGGTATTGTATACTTTAATAATAATAATAATAATAATAATAATAATACAAAAACACTTAAATACAAATGATAATACAAATATTTAAAAAATACAAATATTTGAAGGAACAAATTGTTTAAATGTAAACATGATTAAAAAATAAAGCAGAAAATATATAATGTTGTTTTATTATTGGGTTATATTGCAGTTTTTATTATACTGTTAATATTATATTGTGTATTTGTCATTTGACTTTTTAATTTTTATTATTAGTCTTTGTTTAATAAGTAACAAAACTTAATGAAATGTAATGTGTATATTTATATAGCGCACTTATCGTGTATGGCCATACACCCAAAGCGCTTCACAATCATGAGAGGGGTTTGTCTCTCCAAACCACCACCAGTGTGTAGCATCCACTTGGATGATGCAACGGCAGCCACAGGACAACGGCGCCAGTGCACTCCCCACACAGTGGAGTGGAGAGACAGTGATAGAGCCAATTCGGTGGATGGGGATGATTGGGAGGCCATGATGGGTAAGGGCAGATGGAGGGAATTTGGCGAAGACACCGGGGTTACACCCCTACTCTTTTACGAGAAGTGCCATGGGATTTTTAATGACCACAGAGACACAGGACCTCGGTTTAACGTCTCATCCGAAAAACGAAATTAACTATGAAGTTACAATATTATTTAGTTTCCAATAATATGTACAGCTGGTAGCATGTAGCCAGTTCATTAGAATCCATTTATATGTAGGCATAGGACGATAACCAGTTTCAAGGTTTACCACAATTTGGGAAAGTCAAGGTTTATTTTTTTCCCCAATTTTTGTTTAACGGAGAGAAGATTTTTTCAACACATTTCTAAACATAATAGTTTTAATAACTCATTTCTAATAACTGATTTATTTTATCTTTGCCATGATGACAGTAAATAATATTTGACTAGATATTTTTCAAGACACTTCTATACAGCTTAAAGTGACATTTAAAGGCTTAACTAGGTTAATTAGGTTAACTAGGCAGGTTAGGGTAATTAGGCAAGATATTGTATATAGGCAAGATATCATAATATTGTATGATGGTTTGTCGAAAAAAAAATTAACTAAAAGGGGCTAATAATTTTGACCTTAAATTGGTTCCTAAAAAATTTAAAACTGCTTTTATTCTAGCCGAAATAAAACAAATAAGACTTTCTCCAGAAGAAACAAATATTATCAGACATACTGTGAAAATTTTCTTGCTCTGTTAAACATCATTTGGGAAATATTTAAAAAAGAAAAAATAATTCAAAGGGGGGCTAATAATTCTGACTTCAACTGTATATATATATACTGACCCCAAAAATGTTGATCTTCACTTCCACTGATCCCAAAATATTGAGCACCACTAAACGCACATAGTCCAAATCTGGAAAATAGATAAAAAACGTAAGAAAGATCAACACATTAGTTCAACAACGAGAGCCGTCTGCTTCTTTTCTCCGCAGGTTGTGATCCGGCGCAGACCTCTTTTCTACACAGTCAACCTCCTGCTGCCCAGTGTGTTTCTGATGGTGATGGATATTGTTGGCTTCTACCTGCCACCCGACAGCGGAGAGCGAGTGTCCTTCAAGATCACCCTGCTCCTGGGCTACTCTGTGTTCCTCATCATCGTCTCTGACACTCTGCCAGCCACTGCCATCGGGACTCCTCTCATCGGTAATGAGCGCTTTTTCAGTTTTACACAACATCACCTGATGTATTTGCAAAGAAAAGAAAAATGATTGATTGGGGGAGCTTTTTAGGTGTAAACGGTGTCAAATAATTTAGTTATACCACTCTTAGGTGTGCATTTATTTTCATTAAAGAAGGTCCAGACCGTTCTTTGTCACATTTTGGTTTCGAATCACTACACTTAACGATTTGAGGTAATTCGCAGCCTACCGTTCTCAAAAAATGTAACTTCATTCATTTATTCATTCATTCATTCATTCATTTTCTGCCACTTTTCCGGGGCTGGGTTGCGGGGGTAGCAGTCTTAGGAGAGAACCCCAGACTTCCCTCTCCCCAGACACTTCCTCCAGCTCCTCCGGGGGGATCCCGAGGCGTTCCCAGGCCAGCCAAGACACATAGTCCCTCCAACGTGTCCTGGGTCTTCCCCTAGGCCTCCTCCCGGTGGGACATGCCTGGAACACCTCCCTAGGTAGGCGTCCAGGAGGCACCTGAAACAGATGCCCGAGCCACCTCAACTGACTTCTCTCGATGTGGAGGAGCAGCGACTCTACTCCGAGCTCCTCCCGAGTGTCAGAGCTCCTCACCCAATCCATAAGAGTGCGCCCTGCCACCCTTCGAAGGAAACTCATTTCGGCCACTTGTATCAGAGATCTTATCCTTTCGGTCATGACCCAAAGCGCATGACCATAGGTGAGAGTAGGAACGTAGATTGACCGGTAAATCGAAAGCTTTGCCTTTAGGCTCAGCTCTTTCTTTACCACAACGTACCGGTACATCGACCGCATTACTACTGCCGCTGCACCAATCCGCCTGTCAATCTCACGTTCCATCCTTCCCTCAATCCTGAACAAAACCCCGAGATATTTAAACTCCTGGCTGATCTGTTCGGCGAAATATTTGACTCCGTGTCACGGCATATCAAACAACTTAAACGATATAACTAAAGAAATCTCCACTGTGCTGAGCGAGAACGATTCTCTTCCTAAACTGAACAGCGGGTCATCGATGACGTAAGCGTGCCCAGAGATGAATGTAATGTGAGTGCGGGCCGTCGGAGGAGACAGGAGGGAGGACAAGCGTGCTTTGGCCCGGTTCAACGCAACTGTACATAGTGTGAGTACGCCCTTATTACCGGCAATGCGAACCAGACTCCTACTCTGTTCACACAGGGACGAGACGGCCCTTAACAGAACGCCTCCGACCCCATACTCTCCGAGCACCCTCCACAGAATGCCACGAGGGACACGGTCGAACGCCTTCTCCAAGTCCACAAAACACATGTGGACTGGTTGGGCATACTCCCATGAACCCTCGAGCACCCTGGTGAGGGTATAGTGCTGGTCCAGTGTATCAGGGCCCTGACGAAAACCGCATTGTTCTTCCTGGATCCTAGGTTCAACCATCGGCCGGATCCTCCTCTCCAGTACCCTGGCATAGACTTTTCCCGAGAGGCTGAGGAGTGTGAGCCTCCTATAGTTGGAGCACACCCTCCGGTCCCCCTTCTTAAAAATGGGAACCACCACCCCAGTTGCCCAGTCCAGAGGTACTGTCCCCGACCTCCATGCGATGTTGTGGAGACGTGTCAGCCAAGACAGCCCCACAACATCCAGAGACCTAAGATACACAGGGTGAATCTCCTTCACCCTGCTGCTTTGCCACTGCGGAGCTCGCAAACTACCTCAGTGACCTCAGCTTGACTTAATTTTAATAAATAAATAAAATGGATTATATCAAAATATCATCTTTTTGTAAGATGTGTAAGAAACTAGTCCTGCACACAGGAGCAGTTTGAGGACAAAAACCAGACCACATTACTAGGGTGTGTATTATATGCTAATAATTCAGTTGAATGCTTGAATCTGATTGGCTGGTGAACATTGTAAGGTGTGCCGTTTTTTTATTCTTCATAGAAACACACATCTAAAGTAGTTCCAGACTGTGAGGCAGGTCTTAAACGCATGATAGTTCTAGATCACTACGCCAAATGATTTCAGTTTTTTCACAGCCTGCTTCAGTCAACAAAATAAATAAAACCAAACAAGAGACTTTAGTTTAGATGTGTAAGAAACTAGTACTACACATAGAAGCAGTTTAGAAAAAACAACAACCTGACAAATGTTTTCAAATGCAACATCTGGACGATGTCTTTAGGTGTGGTAACTAGTATAAGCACAATAATTGAGTCTGGTGCATGAATTATAAGAAAATATTGCACAACAGAGGTGTAATCTTATGATATTTTAATGGCCTGTCATTGGCTATATCTTACTTAGCAAATAAAGTTTGTAGAGTATGATTACCTCTCAACTGGCCATGTTTTCTGATGTTGCTTCTGTACAGAAAATAAGTCAGATAGCAAAAAAAAGAGCGATTTCTTGAGCATTTCAAATGAAGATCAAGCCGCATGTCCATTGATTTTCAGTGTGAAACCGCAGCTGTGAGGAAGCTGGTGCGGAAATACACTGTGCTGATTAATGGGAGTGATAAGGAGAGCAGCACTGAAACCTACAGAGGTCTCTAGTTCAAAACTAATGCTTAGTTAAAGCCTTACAGAGGGCATGTGTTTTTTTTTTTTTTTGCTGAGAGATCACAGGAGATATCAATTTTAATCTTGACAAAACAAGTAAAACAAGTACAGGAAAATAAATTATGGGTTATAACATAAAATACTAAAACTCATATTAGATATATTTAGAACAAGAATCATTTCATGACATATTTAAACTCATTATTTAAGGATTACTGTTCTGCCCCAAAATACTAATTATACTAAATATTTCTCATTTTAAATCTGTATACTTTGTGCTATTCTTCAACTTGCTTTTACCCATTTGTCAGGAATATGTTTTAAACAAACAAAAAAAAAAAAAAAATACACATTACACAAAACACACACACTTTTAGTGTGATCACATATTCTTCTAAATAATTTAATAAATAATGATCAGAATAGTTACAGTGTGTAGTTTCATATTTCATACAGATTTAATAAGGCTTTATTAGAAGGCTTAAATTGCTAATATTACTTAATGCACTAAGTAGCATAAACATATATATAGAAATATACTTTCACTGCATTTATTCATCTTAGTCAATTAAATTGCTTTTTTTCATAGTGAATTAACTTGTGTTCACAATACAACTAATAATGTATTATTAAATTATTAACCAAGTTATACATTCTGTAATTTTGCACATTGTTAGTTTATTTTAAATAGTTAACTAATGTCAACAAGTGAATTCTTATTATGAAGTGATTTATATTGTCAAATATACTGTAGTTACTGTATTAGTTACTGTATTAAACAAGGGCAGTTATACACATCTGTTTAAAAAATAAGCTGGTCAAAAGTGACAGTAAAATAAGTCTTTTCTATTTCAAATAAATGCTGTTCTTTTGAACATCCTATTCATCAAAGCTAGTAAGTAGTAGATCGTTTACATAAAACTAGCAATTCTGTCATCATTTACTAACCCTTCACTTCTCACAAACCTGTTTGAGTTTCTTTCTTCTGTCCGGCAGATAAGAGAAAAACATTTTGAAAAAAGTTGGAAACCAGAAACTATTGACTTCCATTGTATTTGTTTTCCCTACTATAGAAGTCAATGGTTACAGGTTTCTAAAATTCTTCAAATATTCCCTTTTGTGTTCAACAGATTAAACAATCTCATAAAGGTTGGGAATCACTTGAGTGTGACTGAATAATCTGTCACCATTTCATTTTAGTACCGCTTTAAGCTTTAAGAGGTGTACTCGCTGAGAGCTTGACTATGGTATACATTTTGTGTGTTCAATTTACTTAGGGTGCGTGTTATTTAGACTGTGGGAAGAAACTGGAGAACCCCGGGAAAACCCATGCGAGCACAGGGAGAACAAGCGAAACTCCACACAGAAATGTTTTCTGGTTTAGTAGGAACTTAAATCAGAGGCATTCTTGCAGTGAGGCAACAGTGCTTATCCCTGGGCCGCCGTGCCGCCCATTTGAAAAGGAGGGAAAGTAGGGTTGGGTGGGGAGGTTCTTCAAGATGAAGATATTGAGATAAGCAAACTCTGGTTATTTATAGTGAGTTAGGAATCATCTGACTGGATAATCAATCATGAGCTGATGCTGGAAAAGCTGAGAACAATCATAAGCATGTGATCCTCTCTAAGATCCTTCACTTAATGATTTTTGAAGGACTATGTGACAAGTGTTGTGTTTTTTTATTACTTTATTACTTTTTACTACCTGGTTAAGGCTTGGTCTCTTTCAGGAGTTGTTTTTTCAACAATAAATTATATTTTAGGATAATATTATCTGAAAACTTCCTGACCCCAGAGCTATACATGCTCTATATACAGATTATTGAAAGTTTAAAGCAATATGTTTGCTACTTTTGTACAATTTGTCTTAAGTAAAATCTCTGTCCACTGAGACAATCCCCTTTTCCTTTTCTTTGATTCTTTAATGCAGAATTTATTTTTTAAAAGCTAATTAATTAAACTAAAAAGTAACTCACATTACATTTTTTTAAAAGTACCTCAAATACCTTTTCCTTATTTTTTTTAAAAGTAAAGTGTTACTTTACTGGTTACTTAAAATAATATTATTATGTAACTCGTATTACTAAACAATAACTAGTTAACAACAATGAACAATGCACCTGTAGTACATTAGCACCAGACTGTGTTTAGTGCTTTATATATATTTCATATTTATATATGGTCTTATTTTGTAAACAATGTATGTTTTTAATTGTTTGTTCTTTACTGTTTTGTTTGTTTAATTTTTTTTTATTGTCTGCTTTGAGCAACGTTGTAGCATCTTTTTGCCCCAGACAAATTTCCTCTGAGGGATAATAAAGTTTATCCTATCATATCTTATCCTATCCTAACAAGTAATAATGCTAAACATCCTTGAATGACAAAAATAAATAACATTTTAAAACCTAATAAATAACATTTTCAATTTTAATAATATTACCCTATCTTTACTGTATTTTGGATCATACAAATGCAGCCTTGGTGAGAACAAAAACCTCAGTACAGTATAATAATAAGAAGAAATCAATTTTTCTGCTTTCTAACTTAAAACCTTACAGACTTTATTCACAAAGAACAACACAACAATACTGACCAAATCAGATATTTCTCCCAAGTAATAGTATTTTTTCCTCAGAAAGAGTATGTGTGTGTGTTTTGGAGTGCAGGTGTGTACTTTGTGGTCTGCATGGCGCTGCTGGTCATCAGTCTGACCGAGTCGGTGTTGATCGTGAGGCTGGTGCACAAGCAGGATCTGCAGTCCCGGGTGCCGCAGTGGGTCAAACACCTGGTGCTGGAGAAGGCCACAGTCCTGCTCTGCATTCGCAACAAGAAGATCTGCTCGCTCCGCTCACAGGGGTCCGACCTGCCGCTCTATAAAGAAAACAACATGAACACTGGTAACTGAAACTCTCCTTAAAGGTACAGTTCACCCAAAAACAAAATCACAATTCTCTTATTAATGACTCGCCGTCATTTCTTTCCAATCCTGTAAGCCCTAGGTTCATCTTCAGAACACAGATTAAGATATTTTGGAAAATATGAGAGCTCTCTGGCCCTCAATACACAGCAATGTTCAAACAAAGCCCCCAAAGGTACCAAGAAGATCATCAAAACAGTTCATTTGTCATCAGTGGTTCAAAGGTTTTTTTTTAAAGCCACGAGAATACAACAATAATGAATCTATTCAACAGGTAATCATCAGTTCAGAAAGTGTGTTCACGAGAAACCTGTGCACTGTATGTGTAATCGATCACTGTACACTCAATCATGTTCCTGACATACAGCATAACCCAGATGCCGGCAAAGAAAAGAACTGTTGAATTATGTCTTAATTTTGTATGTTTGTTTGGACTGTTTTGACAATAGCATCCACCTCTTTTTATGCACATTTTGAAATATTGCATAAAAAATGCTTAATGGAAACAGCAAGAACCACACACATTTTAAAAATGCACATACAAAAACACATGAGCACAACTGAGTAATATAAACTTTTTATTCAATAAAATAAAATGTTCATAAACTATGTACAGAATAAATTTTCCCTTTAAAATTCAGAATTAAAAACAACACAGACTCCTTCTGAAGACATGTATATGGGTGGCCCTATATACATTTCTGCAGGTCACGAATTATGTAGCCAGAGGAACGCATGGCTGCATTTCATTTTAAAAAAAGCCGCTGCTTTTGGCACTCACTAGCTGACCGCTTACCTCCGTATGAACGGCTTTCCTGCTGTTACCAGCTTGTCCAGTTAGCTCGCCATGAACGTCAGTGGGCTTGAGATGCAGAGAGGAGTTGACCACGACGACAGGGTTTAAGTCCGGTGTTGAACGGTTCCAGAAAGCAGGTAATACAAAAACAGAATCCAAAAAAGTAAAATGAACACGTTAATAACAGAATGAGAATGTGGTAAAATCAGAAACCGTTGTAAAAATGAGGCGAGGGCTTTTCTTTTTCTGGATTGCTTTTTAAAATTTATGGAAGTTTATGGAAGTGGGTGGGCGGGTCAATCGGGGCTTTTGAAAATATTATTGGTTGGGTTTAGGGAAGGAGGAGGGTGGGTCAGTCGATTGGTCATTCAGTCAGTCAAACAGTCAGTCAGTCGACAGCGGCCTCTGGTGGATTTACGTGAGAACAGCAGGTGGGAATGGCACTCACGAGAGAAATTTGAGATCTTACAAAGCATACAGAGCTGCCTCTGGTGGAAACAAAAACAGCAAAAAACGTAGCATCTGGGACGTATTTGGCGCTCTCCAGAAATGTATATAGAAGTACGTTTTCAGAATGAACCTGGCTTAATTTAAAAAAGTCATGTGATTTTGTTTTAACAGGACATGCGATAAGAGAAATGGGCAAGATGAGACAGCATTAATGGCCAAACCAGTGGACTGACCAACTTGCACAACATCTGAAATGTTGTTTTGGTCATTTTAAAATGCGTTAGCCAAAGTAGTTCTGTATTATTTCCTCCATTTAGCGGCTGCACTCTCAAAAAGTGATCTCACATCTCCAAAAGCCACTGCATTCATTGCATTTTGTCTTCGTATTCGGAGTAATTTATTCCAGTTTATATGAAAAAAAGGTTACTCCTACCACAGCAAATTACACTTTTTGATATTTGGTGTCAGTTTATTTGGACTTATCATGATTTTGCTCTCTTAACTCATTGGATGGAAGTGATGCTTTATTCGCAAAAGTTTTATGCTACATTCCAGTTTTGCGCATACTGTAAGTCTAATTTCCATCTTTGGATGGAAACAACTAATGTTCTAGGTACTTTTGTGGGCTTTCAAACTTTTAGTACTATTGCTGTTTATTTTATGAAGATAAAATATCTTAATTTGTGTTCTGAAAATGAATGAAGGTCTTACAAGTTTAGTAAGACATGATAGCGAGTAATTCATGACAGAATTGACATTTTTGGGTGAACTTATTTTGGATCACCTTAACATCTTTGACATCCCCATCAAATTCTACCTGAGCAACTGTTATCATTTACTAAATCTGGGATTCTAAATGGGGGTAAATCATTTTAAATATTTATACTTTGCGCTATCCTTTAGACCAGTAGATTTTACTCATTTGTCGGCAATACAGAGTTTCACAGAGCTTCATTCAGCTTTGAATCACATAAATAAATTAGATTTGTCTAATTTTGACATATTACATTTGGCAAATTACATTTAACAAATTACAGTCTAGTGTGATTATCAAATCAAGGGTTGCAATTTTATTAAATAAGTATACAGTCTGTTTCACTTTGAGGTTGAGCATGAAGAGAACAAATACATTGCAGCTTACATTGTCAGTCTGCAACTCCATTGTGGGAATGTAATGTGTGTCAAGTTCATAGTCACAAACTTTGCAACAGGAGTTATAACAAACTTTAAAGACAGAAGTTTATAGCAATTTATCAGCATTCTGCTAAAGTAAAAGCTCAGATTTGAACATTTGATAATGAAGAATTTAAGAAATAAAGAATTGCATTGTAATTCACAGTATAAAATAATTACATGTGATTAAAATAAATAACAATTCAATATTTCATTAATAAGCTCAAATAAATGAGTTTTTATATAATTTCAGTTAAAAATAACAATTGTTTACTTTTAAGTGTTTTACTGTTAGTGAACTATGGAATGTTATAATATGTCTATTTTAATATTAATGCATAAATTATTGACATTAAAAATCTCAGGGGTGATTATGGTAAATGCTGTATTATCTATATAATAAATTCAGATATGTTTATCTGAAAAACAAGGGAACCCTTGCACTAAATGATAACAAAAGGATTATTATCATAATGAAAGTCCATAATGTTTTAGTAGATTTAAATACAGATTTACAGAAGTATTGATTGATTCAATGACAAAAACTTTAAAGGAACACTTTACATTTTTTGGAAATAGGTTTTATTTTACAAGTCACCTATGATTAAACTATAGATAAAAAAAGAGGAGCTGATTTCCCGGTCTGCTGGGAGCGCTACCGACTTAGCTTAGCATAAATCATTGAATTAGATTAGACTATTCTTATTAGACCAGGGGTGCCCAAACTTTTTCGTAAAAAGGGCCAAAAATCAAATGTCACTGAGAGTCCTGGGTAAATATACCAAACTATTTTACATTAAAGTTGCCATGGGTAATATCCTAATTTATTCATAATATTTAAAAATAAATCGAAAACATAACTTTAATCGTATTAGCTAATACAGTATAACTTCTTAATTATAACTTATTGCAATAACATAAACAGCACAGTGAAGCTCATTAGACTAGTCAAGCAGAATCTGCCTTTGCCTTGATTTGCTCTGCTTTGTCCTCTATCCGTTGTGTACATTTAAAACTAAACTACAGCATTTCAATACAAACATTTAATTTCAGTTAGCCTTTTCGTAGCTAAACAATAAAACAAATAAAAGGTTACATTAAATTTAAAATGACAATACCAAAACCATCCCCATCATTCTCCCTCTCTTCTCAGATGGGATTGCGGGCCAAATCAAAGGTTACCATGGGCCAACTTTGGCCCGCAGGCTCTAGTTTGGTCATATCTGTTTTTGACTATAGCATCTTGATTAAAAATTTTTTAAAAAGAATTTTGATAATTTTCCTATTTAAAGATGGATGTTATGACCATGCACTAAAACTGACAGAAATTCAAAAGATAAAAAAAAATCTATTAATAAATTTATTTTATTAAAGTATTTTTTTTCTTCATTTTTTGATTGAGATGCTAATGGTCTAATTTAAAAGTGCTCTTGCCAGACTGGGAGATGGGCTGAATGGATTTAAAAATGGTAAAACTCAACTGTTTAACTGTAGGGCAGTTGTAAAATGAGCCTATTTCCAAAAATAAAAAAAATAAAAACGTAGACTGTTCCTTTATCAACCATGGAAACTTTTTATTCCAAAAAATGTTCTTTACAGTGGATTATTCAAATGTTCTTTATACCATTGAAAAAAGGTGCTTTTTACTAAAATGTTCTTCAGGGAACCAGAAAAGACTCTTCCATTCAATGACTGTTCTCAGAATCTGATATTTTTAAGAGCGTAGATATTTTCATAGGGGGCAGAGCTTAAAGGTGCAGTATGTAAGTTTGACACCCAGTGGTTGAACTAGGTAATGCATTCCTGGATAAAAACAAATGCAAGCGCAGGTTTCCAGATTGAGGACCAAAAGGAGTGAGTTTAATGATCGAGCCTTAATGCTGATTTAAACCGTGTACTATATAAAAGCAGTGGCACAGAAGGAATATTTTTCATATTAAAAGCAGTTTTTGTTCTAACCAACACTTCGAATTGATATATTAGAAACGGCCTTTTATTTCTTGCAGCTGAACAGATACACTGACAACGATCACCTCAGGTACACCTCATGTGCTTTATTCAGTGCTGAATGTTAACTATTTGAGTTTGAATGCCATTTTACATGACATGTATTGCTATGCTACTGAAAGCAGCAGCAGACAGTTTTCCTCAGATCTTGAAAATAAAATAAACTGTTTGAAATTGAACTTTAGAACTGTGAAATAATGCAAACCATCACATACCAGTGATTCAGCATTTACATTTAATAATGTTAAAGAGGTTTTATATGTATTAATTAGATTGTAAACCTTAGCATTTGGTGAGTGCGTGCACTATTCTGTGCTTCGTGTTTCGTTTGGTGCAAACAGCCAAATTATTTATCACTGCAAATCTCATGACGTAGCAAGTTGTTGGGACACAGAGTTACAATATAACCTGCTCATCTAATGTTTACATTTTTAATATTTATATCAATTGCTAATTAATAACCTCATGTGGAATCTGTGTCTCACTTCAGAGTCTGCCACTGTCAACCGGAGATCGCATTTCTGTCACAGACGCATACTCTGAGAGCCTATCTGAATGATTGAATAAAATATGCAGTTTTCCATCAAAGCAACCCGGGGTGCTGAAATATAATTGGCTAAAGTGGCACTGGGCGGGTTAAAATAACCAAAACAAAGACAGACATTCTAGCACGTAATGTTTTTAATTTTTGTGCTTTTGAAGAGTCAAAAACTTTCATACAGCACCTTTAACAAAGCTGCTCTAATGAAGTCACTTTTGGCAAATATCTGATTGTCACCTTGGACTCTTTCAGCCATTCACTGCAACCACCACAGCTGTGAGGGGTCCAGAGACTCCGGCAGAACCCTGGGTTTGGGGCTGTCGGCACATGAGTCTGGGCCTCCTGTCATGGACGGCATCCTCCGCGAGATCACCACCATCCGCCAGTTCCTGGAGAAGAAGGACGAGAGTCGTGAGATTGCAAAAGAGTGGCTGCAGGTGGGCTACGTGCTGGACATCCTGCTCTTCCGTGTATACCTGCTCACCGTTCTGGCCTACGGCATCACCCTGGGCTCGCTCTGGTCCATCTGGCAGAACGTCTGACCGCAGATCTGAAGGGAAGGCGCCGGTTTGGTCTCACTGCTTCAAGGAAACACAGCGTTTGATGTTGATTAAGTGCTGGTAATGTGATTGTTATCTGACGGGAGAATAACTTGAGCACCAGAGAGGAGAAATGTGCTTTCAGATTAAGAGTTATTACTTGTAGACCGCTTTTCTTACCAAATGAGAGCTGCTCTGTGACGTCTCTGAAATGAAGCGTATAAAATACTGGTATGATTGTTATATTGAAGTCTGTGTATATTCACTACAACAACATGACTGCAAGTGTGATATTTCTTTTATGTGGCACACAGTATAAACAAGTCACAAATATTAGATTGCATTACGGGAAGCTATTTGGGGTATTTTGTTGCTGGGTTAATGGAAGAACAAAAGGAGTAAAACAAATCTGAAATATTTACAGTAGATGCAATTAGTTACTTTACTTTTAAAAAAGTGAGTAAAACTATTGTCTTAAAAGCAACAAGTTGACTTAAAAAAAATGAGTCGACACTTTAAGTTGACTTAATTTTTATAATTATGCACAATTCATTTACCTAATAATGTAAACAACAAGTTTACTCACTGTGTAAATTAAACTTTTTAAAGTAACTTTTCAATTTTTTTCAGCAAAAAATTGCTTTTGACATAGTAAACAACTTATTATTATATCAAATCTTTCAGCAGTGTACTGTCCCTGAGTATTTTAAAATGATGGTCAGCCTTACACAATCAAGTATCATTCATTCATTCATTTTCTTTTTGGCTTAGTCCCTTTATTAATCCGGGGTCGCCACAGTGGAATGAACCGCCTGCAGTATCAACTATTTATTATTATTATTTTACATATTATTAATTTACTTTTTTAAAATGCTTCCTTGGTGACCACTAGATTTCAAAATCATAAAATGTTCTACTGAAGCTTATAAATGATAGTTTACACTAGACCAGAGGTTAGTGTTTTACATGTTTTAGGATTTAGATTCTATTAAGTTGCATTTTTTTGTATTGATTACAGTGCTGTATTTATATTTTGTATGTACACATTATTTATTTATAATTTATTTATGTGTAAAAAATGTGTATATGTATTTATTTATGTGTAAAAATATCATCTGTATCAATTTATTTTAATGCATTTTTATTCATTTAATAAAATTTTGATAACTGATTTGAAATGTAACCATATTTTTGCATTAATTAATTTCTAATTGTCATAATTATATATTTAATTATTTTAGTTCAATTTGTTTTTCAGTTAATTTTATCTATTTATTTTAGGGCTGCACGATATAAAAAAAAACAGACATAGCAATGTTTTCATTTACTGCGTTATATATTGCGATATAAATGCAACTACACCAGATGACTTGAATAGCTTGTAAAGAATTCATTTTAGACCGATTTGGGATTGATTGTTGTAGGGGAGCATATCTGCATGAAGTATAGGCTCATTTTAAATATGGCAAGTAAAGATATATATACAGTAGAACAGAGAAAAGATTCAAATAAATAGTGATTTATGGTTTTCTGTGGAGTCAAACAGTATTCAAAAGCAGAAATGATATAATCACTGTATGATAATAATTATAATACTATTACTAATAACAACATTGTATCATTTTCAATGAGTAAATAATTATATAGTAAACACTTAATCTTGGGGTGCCACGGTGGCTTAATGGTTAGCACTGTCGCCTCACAGCAAGAAGGTTACTGGTTCGAGTCTCGGCTGTGCCAGTTGGCATTTCTCTGTAAAGACTGCATGTTTTTCCTGTGTTCGCATGGGAGTCCTCTGGTTTCCATCACAGTCCAAAGACATGCGCTATAAGTGAATTGGGTAAGCTAAATTGGCTGTAGTGTATGAGTGTGTGTGAATTAGAGTGTTTGGGTGTATCCCAGTACTGGGTAGCGGCTGGCAGGTTGAATAGTTGGCGGTTCATTCCACTGTGGCGACATCTGAAATAGAGACTAAGCCGAAGAAAAATGAATGATTGAATGAATGACACTTAATCTTTAAGCTTCAAATGTTTAATTTATTATGCCCAAATGGCTTAAATAGGTTTGAAATTCTTATACAGTCTCAGGTCTTAAAAACACATGCAAATAATAAACCTTTACTCATAAGGCAGGGGTGTCCAAACTCAGTCCTGCAAGGCCAGTGTCCCAGAGAGTTTAGCTCCAACCCTAATCAAACCCACCTGAACCAGCTAATCAAGCTCTTACTAGATATACTAGAAACTTCCAGGCAGGTGTGTTGAAGCAAGTTGGAGCTAAACTCAGCAGCCCTCCAGGACAGAGTTTGGACACCCCAACTGTAAGTTTAACATTTGAAATGACTCTGGTAGGGTTGGGCCGATAAACTATATTATATCGAATCAAGATAAAATTTGTGTCAATAACAACAATGAACTTTTTTACTCTAAATTGATCTAAAAGCCAATCACACAGCAGAAATGTGCAACGACGGGAATCTAAAAGTGTGCTGATATTAGAGATGTGCCCAATTTTTAGCCACCGAAGATTTATCGGCTGAATATTTTATGTAATTTAATGGACCCTCTAATTTTTGTGGCTTCAGTCATTGTTGGGGTACTCTTTTAAATCTGGAAACATTAACAACTTATATCGAAATATATATCATTATCATTCAATATGGAAAATAATTATCGAGATCGCATTTTTTGCCATATCGCCCAGCCCTAATGTCTGTTCAACTATAATCCTAACTATATTGCAGATCCTTACAATGTGAGTATTGCAGACTCGCACATTGCGATATCAATGCCATGAAACGATATATTGTGCAGCCCTAATTCATTTATTAAATGGTTGATCATTTATGTTATTGATATTTATAATCTGTTGATTTTTTTTTACGTATTTGTACATTTTACAGTATGCTTTATCTGTAAACATTCCTACCTTACTGCTCCCTTAAGGCCCTCAGTTTGATAACTCCTGAACTAGGCCATGTTAACATATCTGTAAATGCTGAAAACAAATAATTAAAGACATAATCACTGAAACAACAATCTATCCTTAAAGTTCCAGTGTAAATTCTCTGTGTAATACTATGAAACAAATGCTGTCTTCTTCTCCAACTGAGCACATGCTGTAATGTGTGTGTCTTGAGAAGATGTTTGAGTGTGTCTATATTGTGTTCCTTTCTCTTGCAGCCCAAGGCCGGCTGAGGATAAGTCGTTGCCTGTGACACTAAATGTACTAATTGTAAAGATTTTCACCTCACTGGGAATGCACTCAGCAGGCCTGGGGTGATTGGATAAATGCCATCGACACCCTACATAATTAAAGAAAAAAAAAATCAGTTAGACAGTAAATGGGAGCATTGATCCCAATACAATCAATGCGTCTACATCTCTCCATCCTGCTGCCTCTGCTATCCTCACCACAGCCCTGATTTAGTCAGATTGATGTTTTGATGGAATAAATGTCGTATTATGATGACAATATGATCATAATTACACATCCATAAGCTCTTGATGTTTGCGCTAGGCTTTGACCAGCAGAGGGCTTCTAAGGCCACGTAATGCATTTAAAGGGAAAGTTCCAGCAAAAATAAACATTTACTAACTATTTAATCTCCCTCAAGTGGTTATAAACCTGTATGAGCTTGTTTTTATGTTGGACACAAAATAATATATTTTGAAGAAAGCTAAAAACCTGTAACCATTACAATCTATAGTAGAAAAAACAAATAGGAATTAATGGCTTACTTCAAAAATCCCCTTTTGTGTTCATCATAAGAAAAATAAAACTCAAACAGGGTTGGAACAAGTGAGTAAAAAAATGACAGACTTTTCAGTTTCGCGTGAACTATCCCTTTAAGGCACTGCTCGCATATAAGGAGTTTCCCTGCTATCTGTAGTATTAAATACAGAAATGCACACAATCAGATTCTAGTGCCAGAGGAATTTTACTATCAACCAAGAATGTAATGTTGGCAGCCTGAAGTCTGCAGCGTAATTCCTGAAGGCTGTTCACAGTCATAACAAATGGCTTCAAGTGGCATTTGTGGGCCATTTCTTGTTTTGCAAATTCATCTGCTGGAGGTCGAGCATTGGCCCGTTTGCACCCGCAGGCACGGCTTAGCTGGAAACACAATCGAAGGGATTTGGGAAGAACACGTCCACCATTCAGTCCTTCACTGTCTAAACTTCCCTTGTCCATTAGATCATATCTGGGTCAAAGAGCAACTAAAGATGGGACGCCCTGTGCACGGCACAAAAGCTATTCACACAGAGAGGGTCACAGGACCTTTCGGCGAAAAAACTGGCGGATTTTGGTGCCAGCAGAATCATTGTCGCCCCTTAATGATGCTGCTTCTCGTTCTAAGGCGAATATACAATCTGAACCCTGCTGTCTTTCTCAGACGATCATTAAAAAAAATCTGTTTCATCTTAAGAGATAGAACTAATTAAAAGACTCATTAACTCGGCGCACCGAGGTAGCATTGTGTGCTTTATATGAGCCACATTATTTCCAAAGATAGTTAGATGGTGAAAAAAGGGATAAGGGTGTTTCATTAGACACTGTAAAGTTGCTGTCACATTAAGTGTCACACGATTCAGAATCGGTGTACAATCACATATTTTTGGTAAGGAAATGGTCCTCTGCCAGTAGCTAAAGATTTTAAACCGAAGCCACTTCAGACCATTTCACAGCAAAGCTACAAACTTCAATTTCGTGTGAAATCAAAATTGACAATGTTTACTTTGCTAGCACACATTGTTATTCTTTAGGTGAACGATTAATCAGTTAACCCACTGAAAGACATCTTCAATCAAAGTCTGACCATTTGCTTAAATGTTTGGAGTGGTGATCCTTCTCTGATGATGTCAGTTTGACAAGTTCAGCCATAATAACCATGCCTAAACAAAAGTTTCTAATCAGCCAATCACATGGCAGCAACTCAATGCATTTAGGCATGTAGACATGGTCAAGATGATCTGCTGCAGTTCAAATCGAGCATCAGAATGGGGAAGAAAGGTGGTTTAAGTGACTTTGAATGTGTCATGGTTGTTGGTGCCAGAAGGGCTGGTCTGAATATTTCAGAAACTGCTGATCTACTGGGATTTCCATCACAACCATCTCTAGGGTTTACAGACAATGGTTGGAAAAAGAGAAAATATCCTGTGAGCAGCAGTTCTGTGGGTGCAAATGCCTTGCTGATGGCAGAGGTCAGAGGAAAATGGCCAGACTAGTTTGAGCTGATAGAAAGGCAACAGTAAATCAAATATTCACTCGTTACAACCGAGGTATGCAGAAGAGCATCTCTGAACACACAACACGTCCAACCTTGTTGCTGACCATGTCCATCCCTTTATGACCAGTGTACCCATCTTCTGATGGCTACTTCCAGCAGGATAACACACCATGTCATAAAGTGCAAATCCTCTCAGACTGGTTTCTTAAACATGACAATGAGTTCACTGTACTCAAATGGCCTCCACAGCCACCAGAGCTCAATCCAATAGAGCACCTTTGGGATGTGGTGGAATGGGAGATTCGCATCATTTATGTGCAGCCGACAAATCTGCATCAACTGCGTGATGCGATCATGTGAATATGGACCAAAATCTCTGAGGAATATTTCCAGTGTCCTGTTGAATCTATGCCACGAAAGATTAAGCCGTTCTGAAGGCAAAAGGGGGTCTGGTACTAGTAGTAAGGTGTACCTAATAAAGTGGTCAGTGAGTTTATAGCAACAAAATGTAATCGCAATAAATGATATTTATGTCATTTTAAGACCATTTTGACACTATAAACCAGGGGTGTCAAAATCAATTCCTGGAGGGCTGGAGCCCTGCAGAGTTTAGTTCCAGCCCGGCTTCAACACACCTATCTGTAGGTTTCAAACAAGCCTAAAGCACTCAATTAGTTTAATCAGGTGTGTTTAATTAGGGTTGGAACTAAACAGTGCAGAGCTTCGGCCCTCCTGGAACTGACTTTGACACCTGTGCTATAAACACATACTATTTTATTCTTAAGAATATTTCATTTAATTATAATAATTTTAACAATTTAATAATTAGGTATTGGTAACAGAATATGAAAATGGACATCTTAAACAAATAAATAATAATAAATGTTAACATCAATGACTAGAACTAGAAATAAGTAACACATCTATTTTCAGTCATCAGGCACCCACATGAAAATATACTATAGTCATTTATAGTAAATACTAGTGTTTTTAACCATACTGACACTATAGAGAGGCTGTGCAATCAGCTAAAATGTGGTTAGAACTGTTTTTTATGTATGGGCGATATATATTGCATCACCAAAAATGATTGAGGACTTGTACACGTGTTGTGCGATAAGTCGATATACATGTATGGATTATTGTGACAGGCCTAACCACGCACTTGTTAATTGTTAGTTAGCTACAAAGAAACAATGCACTAAAAGACAGCCTCACCCCTACTCAATATGAAATGAAAGGCTCAGCAACTTCCATTTTTATGCATACTTTCAACATGAGATACTTCTGTAGGGAACTTAAATGACCATATGCAAATGTACAAAACCTGCAGATTTCTATTGCAAATACTGAATATCATCATAAAAAATTGCAACAGTAAACATGACCCCACCTTTGTGTGTGATAAAGTGAAATATTTCACAGATTCTCTCCAATGCTTTACTTTTGTTACTTTTGATTTAAACTGTGCTCATACATTGCTAAACAAACAAACAAATCACCACCAGATTTGGAGCTCCTTTTCATTTTGAATGTTTAGTGTGAACTGTAAAATATAAGCTCACAATTCATATTTCTTTACTCAGAAGTTTATCCAATGCTTTTCTATGCCACATGATGGCTTACATAAAACATTTGAGCAATTCTCTTTAAACTGCACTAAATCAGAAGTCTACTAAAAAACATATTTTCCTCACATGCAAAACAAGAACTACAAAAGCTATCACAAGCAACACTAAAACCAAGCAATCATATAGATGGATGAAATATTAATGCACAATATGGAGAGACAAAAAATAATCTGGAGGAACAACACAGTGGAGAGCTCCTAAACGATAGAATAAAGGGACAGTTCACAAAAAAATATATTTCTGCAATTATTGGACTTTTTCCAAACCTGTTTGTTTTTTTTCTTATTTCTGTTGAAAACAAAAGATATTTTCAAAAATGTTATAAACCTGTAATAATTTTCCGTAGTAGGAAAAACATACTGTGGTAACAGGTTTCCAGCATTTTTCTAAACATCTTCTTTTGCGTTCAGCAGAACAAAATAGTCCAAACAGATTTGGAAAAAAATCAAGGGTGAGTAGACCTAAATGATGGCAGAAGCTTTGTTTTGGGTGAACTTTTAGTATATACCAAGTTGATAAAAATAAAGCACAAACAGCCTACATCGAATGAAGATTCGATTATGAATTATTTTGACAACCTTATTTTAAAATGTTTTTTCTTCTTCCTCTGCCTAACTGGAAGTGCAACCCATAATTTATGTTTGAAAAATGTGTAGATATTTGACTTTTCTCACATAAACATTCAGTAGCTATTAAGTAGACTATTTCTCGCATATCTGATATCTTGCAATTCATTGTTTTTCAGAATTGCTGAAAAAAAAGTAGACTGTAATGTAAATGTACAATGTCAAATTGTATTAAAGGCTAGATCAGATGCTTTGTTTTTGTACTATTTTTGCAATGTATTCAGTA